>SJYQ01004509.1:172137-203675 GCA_006410935.1 Redunca redunca
GAGGCTTTTTAGTTCCTCTTCACTTTCTGCCATAAGGGTGGTGTCATCTGCATATCTGAGGTTATTGATATTTCTCCTGGCAATCTTGATTCCAGCTTGTGCTTCTTCCAGCCCTGTGTTTCTCATGATGTACTCTGCATATAAGTTTAATAAACAGGGTGACAATATACAGCCTTGACATACTCCTTTTCCTATTTGGAACCAGTCTGTTGTTCCATGTCTAGATCTAACTGTTGCTTCCTGACCTGTATATAGGTTTCTCAAGAGGCAGGTCAGGTGGTCTGGTATTCCCATCTTTTTCAGAATTTTCCACAGTTGATTGTGATCCACACAGTCAAAGGCTTTGGCATAGTCAATAAAGGAGAAATAGATGTTTTTCTGGAACTCTCTTGCCTTTTCCATGATCCAGCAGATGTTGGCAATTTGATCTCTGGTTCCTCTGCCTTTTCTAAAACCAGCTTGAACATCAGGAAGTTCACGGTTCACGTATTGCTGAAGCCTAGCTTGGAGAATTTTGAGCATTACTTACTAGCATGTGAGATGAGTGCAATTGTGCGGTAGTTTGAGCATTCTTTGGCATTGCCTTTCTTTGGAATGGGAATGAAAACTGACCTTTTCCAGTCCCGTGGCCACTGCTGAGTTTTCCAACCTTGCTGGCATATTGAGTGCAGCACTTTCACAGCATCATCTTTCAGGATTTGAAACAACTCAACGGGAATTCCATCACCTCCTCAGCTTGTGTATAATACGAGTCCTCTGGGCAGATGCTCAGATCCTGGGAGCCCAGAGGCCTCTAGAGGGACTCTCTGTTTCCTGTGAAGACTCTAGGCTGGTGCTCAGCTCCTGTGGGCCCATGAGGCCTCTAGCCAGACGCTCAGCTTGTGCCTGTCTAGAGACCGCAAGGCAGATGGTCAGCTCCTGTTGTCCTGTAAGGCCTCCAGGCAGACACTCAACTCCTGTGCAACCATGAGGGCTCTAGGCAGATGCTCACCTCGTGTCTTACTGAGGGCTTTAGGCAGAAGCTGAGCTTGTTTATAGCTTCTCGTAAGACATCTTTTGTGCGCCTATGGGGCCTCTAGGCTTTCACTCAGCTGGTGTTCCAAGGAAGCCCGTAGGCAGACGCTCACCTTGTGTATAGCTATGAGGCCCTGTGCAGACGCTCAGCGCCTGTGGTCTGTGAGCCTCTTGGTGACCCTCCAGTTGTGTATGTTATGAAGCCTCTCGTAGTCTCTCAGCTCCATTATGTCCAGTGTCCTATTAAATCATTATCAGTTAACACCTAGGGATACTATGTATGATCTATCTACATTCTGTAGTAATAAATTACTCAGAATACCTGAATGTGAATCTATATGTGTATATTTAAAATTAAATAACCAGTTATACACTATAACCCATATCGCCTTGTCTGTCAATGTTACTTCAATTATAACTAAAGGCATATTTAATAATAATAAAAAAAGCGAGACACAAGCTTTCAGCAGTTGCTCTGGTATGCTCCACTCTGAATTATAACCCCAAATCAGGACTTTCCCTTAGGCTCTCAGAGCCTGTGTGGCCACAGTTAACACAAGGAACTTCTGCCATCTTGTGGCACTTCCCGCTGTCGCAACCTGACAATTATGGGTAATGAGCAATTAATATTCACAAGATTTTTCATGCCCTAATGACCCCACCCTTAAAAAATTATACAAGGGATAATGGATAAAAAATGTAAAATAGGGAAACTATCAGAGAAAATATCAAAAAGTAAATACAATTGCAATGTTTAAAAAAATAACACGTATAAAAGTTCACCGTAATGCAGCTTGTTCAGTTCAGTTCAGTCGCTCAGTTGTGTCCGACTCTTTGTGACCCCATGAATCGCAGCACACCAGGCCTCCCTGTCCATCACCAACTCCCAGAGTTCACCCAAACTCATGTCCATCGAGTCGGTGATGCCATCCAGCCATCTCATCCTCTGTCATCCCCTTCTCCTCCTTCCTCCAATCCCTCCCAGCATCAGGGTCTTTTCGAATGAGTCCGCTTTTTCATGAGGTGGCCAAAGTATTGGAGTTTCAGCTTTAGCATCAGTCCTTCCAATGAACACTCAGGACTGGTCTCCTTTAGGATGGACTGGTTGGATCTCCTTGCAGTCCAAGGGACTCTCAAGAGTCTTCTCCAACACCACAGTTCAAAAGCATCAATTCTTCAGCGCTCAGCTTTCTTCACAGTCCAACTCTCACATCCGTACATGACCACTGGAAAAACCATAGCCTTGACTAGACGACCTTTGTTGGCAAAGTAATGTCTCTGCTTTTAATGTTATCTAGGTTGATCATAACTTTCCTTCCAAGGAGTAAGCATCTTTTAATTTCATGGCTGCAATCACCGTCTGCAGTGATTTTGGAGCCCAAAAATATAAAGTTTGACACTGTTTCCACTGTTTCCCCATCTATTTCCCATGAAGTGATGGGACCAGATGCCATGCAACTCATTAGAGACACTAAAATCAAAAAACAACAAGATCAAGACAGAGAAATCAGAATGCCAGTATCTATAAATCTACACCAAGGAAATGATACAGTGGGGATAATTAAAGTGTTCCCTTTAGGATGCTTGTGGGATATAACTGGCAAATCCATTATAAAGACCAATGTGGAAGTGTGTAGTAACTATAAAAACACAGGGCACTATGATCTGGCATTCTAACTCATTACAGATAGGTGCAGAGGAGAACAGATTTTGATAAATAAATGTACCCAAAAGTGCGCTACCACAGGATGTACACTTACATCAGACATGAAAGGAAATACACGTGCAGAGATGAGGAGCAAGGCAGACATCTACACGATGGAATATGACTCTGCTGCAAAAAGTGAGGAACACAGGTCCAGAGATAACACAGTAAAAGAAGCCAGTCAGAGAGAAAATAGAAATGTCACATTCCATCACTCACAGGTGGGACTGAGAAGTTGTTCCCAAGAAGCATATTTACTTTTGAAATAATCATACATCATAGGAAATGAATTGGTAATTACAAAAAGAAACGGTGGGTTTAAATTTATATTAGGAGATTGGGATTAATGTATACAATGAAGGATATAAAATATATGACATGGACCTTCATTACCAACGGAGGAATATTAAATACTCTGAAATAATCTATATGTGAAAAAAATACCAACAATGAATACATACTCGTGTGCTAAGATCTGAACAAAGTTTGGGAACTTTAGAGGAAAAACCAACATTGTAACCAAATTTACTCTAATAAAAAGATAGAGATTAAAAGGTTGAAAAGAAGTCCAGGGCCCTTGAGAAGGAGAAAGGGGTCTGGGGCTCTCAAGGAGAAGCAAAAGACAAAAGTTTTTTTCTACATTGCTCATTAAAACAATGCATATTAAAAAGCAGATATATTACTTTGCTGACAGAGGTCCGTCAGGTCAAATCTATGGTTTTTCCAGTGGTCATGTATGGATGTGAGAGTTGGACCATAAAGAAAGCTGAGCACCGAAGAATCGATGCTTTTGAACTGTGGTGTAGGAGAAGACTCTTGAGAGTCCCTTGGACTGCAAGGAGATTCAACCGCTCAATCCTGAAGGAAATCAGTCTTGAATATTCATTGGAAGGACTGATGCTGAAGCTGAAACTCTGATAGTTTGGCCACCTGATATGAAGAACTGACTCATTGGAAAAGACCCTGAAGCTGGGAAAGACTGAAGGCAGGAGAAGAAGGGGACACAAGCTTTTGGTGGCTTCCATTCTCACATTCCAAACTCATCTGCAGCAGGAGCCAGTACTAAGTCTAAGGCTCCCATTAACACAGTACCGAGTAGGGCAGGAAGAAATTCTGCCGCCTTGTGGACAGTCCCCAAAAAGCACCATTTAATCTATTGCTCATGGTCAGCTCATATTTACAAAAACTGCTGGGCTTTTAATGATGCCTGCACTTGAAAAAAAGTAAAAGAAACAAATGGAAAATAATAGAAAAGGACAATCAAGGGCTTCCTCGATGGCTCGGTGGGTAAAGAATCCTGCTGCAACGCAGGAGACACAGGAGACGCAGATTTGATCCCTGAGTCAGGAAGATCCCCTGGAAGATGAAATGGCAACCCACTCCAGTACTCTTGCCTGAAAAATCCCTTGCACAGAGGAGCCTGGCAGGCTACAGTTCACAGGGTCGCAAAGAGTAGGGCAGGACTGAGCAACTAAGCATGCACGACACTCAAGAAGAAAATACATGAAGTACATCAACTCACACTGTTTAAAAAAATTCGTGAAAAGCTGTTGAACGTCATGAATTATGACAGACATGCAAATCATAACTCCTATGAGGCATCACTCAGTGCCACCGTGAAAGGCCATCATGAAAAATCTGCAAAGAATAAGTAGCACATAAATGGTAAACATCACTACAGAGAGAAGCATGGAACTGCCTTCAAGAGATAAAAATAGACCTACTATAAAATCCTGCAGAAATACACCCAAGAGTGCTTGAGGAGAAAATAAGATTTTGAGAAGTGTACACTGTGTACACTTTTGAAAAGAGCACCCAAGTGTACACTGGCCTAAATTTACAACCTACAATGAATGAAGGCAAAAAAAAAAATTTTTTTTTGGAAAGGTGAATGGATAAAGAAGATGGGACACATGTACACAATGCAATATGACTCAGTAGGAAAAAGAAATAATGAAATTTTCAGTAACACAGACAAAACTGGGGACAATCAAACTAAGTGACGAAGTCAGAATCAGACAAAGACAAATACGTTACTTACAGTTAGACTCTAAAAATACATTCCAATGAACTAATTGAGAAAACACAAGCAGACTCAAAGACTTAAAAAAAACAAACTCATGCTTACTCAAGGAGTTAGGAATGGAGCTAGGAATAAACTTAAAACTTTAGATGTAATAATAATCATTCCATATAAAATAATTAATAAGGACCTAGGTATACCAAGGGAGTTCAATAAACAACCTTTAATAACCAACATGGGGAAAAGTGTGATGTGAATAGATATGGGTATATTTAAAATTAAAGACCATATTTTGAACAAGTATAATTCAAAGAAACTTGCATTGGAGAATGAGAAATTAAAGTATATTTAATGATAATTATGGAGAAGGCAATGGCATCCCAATCCAGTACTCTTGCCTAGAAAATACCACGGACGGAGGAGCCTCGTAGGCTGCAGTCCATGGGGTCGCTAAGAGTCGGACACGACTGAGTGACTTCACTTTCATTTTTCACTATCATGCATTGGTGAAGGAAATGGCAACCCACTCCAGTGTTCTTGCCTGGAGCATCCCAGGGACAGGGAAGCCTGGTGGGCTGCCGTCTATGGGGTCGCACAGAGTCGGACACGACTGAAGTGACTTAGCAGCAGTAGCAGCAGCAATGATAATTACCATAAGGACTTAAGGTATATTTATTAAAAAGCTGAAAGAAACACACAACTTTGTGTGTTTGTTATGATGGACTCCCCTCTAATGTAAAACCCCAATTCAGTACTTAGATAAGACTCTCATTGCCTCAGTAACCACACTTGGACAAGAGGAACCTCTGTTGCCTTTTGACCATGCTCTGCAATAGCCACCTAAAAACTCTTCCCTATAGGCAGTTAAGATTCGCAAAACTTGATGGACTCTAAATGTTAACTACCATCAAAAAAAAAAAAAATCAAGGGAAGCTAATAAAAAATGTAAAACAAGGCAAATTATTAGAACAAAATATCAAAAAGTAAATAAATTTGCAATGCTTAAAGAAAGAGTGCATTAAAATTATGCAATGTGGCAAATCAGAGAGATATGAAAATTAAAACGACAACAAAGTATCACTTCAGAGAAGTCAAAAAGATCACTATTAAGAAATCTACATTTAAGAAATGCTGGTGTCAGGTTTAAAAAGGGGACCTTTTTTTTTTTTTTTTACTGGTGGGATGTAACTGGTCACTGTCATTACACAAACTAATAGGGAAGTGACTTTTAAAGTAAAACACAGAGCTGCCACATGATCTGGCAGTCCATTCCTAAGAATATATGCAGAGACATCAGAATTTAAATAACTAAAGCGCCCAAAAACACACTGGAACAGGATGTTTATTAGCCAAGACAAGGAAGGAAGCAAGATGTACAAGGACACATGAATGGATAAACAAGTCATACCGTACACCACAGAATACGACTCTGCCAAGACAGAAATGAACCAGTGCCATTTGCAGTAAGATAGATCAGTCTAGACATAATCACAGCAGCTCAGTAAGTCAGAGCAAGAAAAGAAATATCCTACAATATCTCTTATGTGTGGAAAGGAGCAATTGTTCTCAATGAACTCATTTACATATGAAATGACCATATTGTCTGAGTAAATAAAGTTATAATTGCCAAAAGGAAATGGTAGGTTGAAGGACTAAATCAAGAGATTGTGATAAAATCATACCAAATGCTAATGTAAAATATATTATCAACATAGTCTGACAGTACTAAGAGTGTTATACTGAACACTCTGTAACTACCTAGTTGTGAAACAAACAAACAAACAAACATGAAAAGATACACACCTGGCTAAAAGTAAGCAAGATTCTGTACACTAGAGCAAACACAACACTGTAAGTCAACTCTCAGTTCAGTTCAGTTCAGTTCAGGAGCTCAGTCGTGTTCGGCTCTTTGCGACCCCATGAATCGCAGCACGCCAGGTCTCCCTGTCCATCACCACCTCCCGGAGTTCACTCAGACTTGCGTCCATCGAGTCAGTGATGCCATCCAGCCATCTCATCCTCTGTCGTCCCCTTCTCCTCCTGCCCCCAATCCCTCCCAGCATCAGAGTCTTTTCCAATGAGTCAACTCTTCTCATGAGGTGGCCAAAGTACTGGAGTTTCAGCCTCAGCATCATTCCTTCCAAAGAAATCCCAGGGCTCATCTCCTTCAGAATGGACTGGTTGGATCTCCCTGCAGTCCAAGGGACTCTCAAGAGTCTTCTCCAACACCACAGTTCAAAAGCATCAATTCTTTGACGCTCAGCCTTCTTTACAGTCCAACTCTCACATCCATACATGACCACAGGAAAAACCATAGCCTTGACTAGACGGACCTTAGTCGGCAAAGTAATGTCTCTGCTTTTGAATATGCTATCTAGGTTGGTCATAACTTTTCTTCCAAGGAGTAAGTGTCTTTTAATTTCATGGCTGTAGTCACCATCTACAGTGATTTTGGAGCCCAGAAAGATAAATTCAGCCATTGTTTCCACTGTTTCCCCATCTATCTGCCCTGAAGTNTGGAGTGATGGGACCGGATGCCATGATCTTCGTTTTCTGAATGCTGAGCTTTAAGCCAACTTTACTCCAATAAAAAACACATTATTTAAGAAAATAAAGAAGAACTAATCAGACCAAGGTTTGGTGGCTAATAATCTCACATTCCACTCTAATTTATGATCAGGAAGCAGGACTACCCCTAAAACTCTGATTACCATAGTACCCACACAACGTCATGAAGTAATTTCGGGGCCCTGTGCCATTTCCTAAACAAATAAAACTATTGTTCATGGGCACTTCATATTCGTATAGAGCCCAGGAATAGCCGGGCTCTAAAAGATACGTGCACTTAAAACATTTTCATGGGAAACAAATCAAAAATAGTAAAAAAAAAAAAAGGACAGACTATCACAAAGAAGATTTCTTCAGCAAATTATACACAGAGTATTTAATAAAGAGCCTAGGTAAACCTGCTGAATTATAACAGACATAAAATCAAAACAACAAAAGGAGGTCTCTCTGGACCTGTGCGAAGAGGCATCAGAAAAATTCAAAAAGGGTAATGGTAGAAAAGACATGGAGAAAAGGGAACCCTGTTATGGCCTAGTGGCATGTGAACGGTAAGAGTCACTATAGAGAGGGGTATGGAACTGCTTTATGAGAAGAAAATAGATCCTGAAGAACCATGTCATAGAGTATTTTCAGGAAAACCAAGATTTGGAAAGGTTCATGCAGCCAGTGTGCCCTGGCCTACAACTTGCAGTGTGTAACAAATGGAAGCATTCAAAACATTTATGGAGAGGTGAATGCATAAAGAAGAAATGACACATGGACTCAATGCGATGTGATTCAGCCAGGAAGAGAAAAGGAAACAATGCAGTTTTCAGGGCTATATACAAACTTGGGATAATCAAGCTATGTAGAGATCAGAAGGGAGAAAAATACAATTATCACAGGATAAATGATGTCACTTATAGGTGGAATGTAAAATGATATACCAATGAATTAACTGAGTAAAAGCCTCAGAGGTTTATAAAACAAACAGGCTTACTGAAGGAAAATGAAGGGGCAAGAGATAAATGTTCAAGAGGTCATACCTAACTAATATAACCATTCCAAATGAAATAGATAATACACAAGGACCTAGGTATACCAAGGGAGTTTAATCAATATTTGGTAATAAATTAGATAGGAAAGAAATCCAATGTGAATATATATATATATTTAAAATTAAAAAGCAGATTTTGCACATCTGCAACCTATATCAACACACACACACACATATATATATATTGTGGTGGCTCAGATGGTAAAGAATCTGTGTGCAATGCAGGAGACCCAGGTTCAATCCCTGAGTTGGGAAGATCTTTGGAGAAGGAAATGACAACCCAGTCCAGTATTCTTGCTTGGAAAATTCCATGGACAGAGGAGCCTGGCAGGCTATAGTCCATGGGGTTGCAAAGGGTCTGACATGACTGAACAGCTAACACTTACTTACAATAAGAAATAAAACTGTATTTAATGAAAAAAAAAATGGGAAGGAGACACAAGCCTTTGGGTGTCTGTTTTGGTACACTCCATTCTAATTTACAGTCCCAAAGCAGAAATTTCACTTAGGCTCTCATATCATGAGTTAACGTCAGTTGGACATGAGGGAATCCTGCCTTTACAGAGAAACATATAAATAATTGCTTTGCTGTTCAGTTGCTAAACTGGTTTGTTTTGTGATCCCATGGACTGCAGCATGCCAGGCTTCCCTGTCCTTTAGAGAACTTAAATTCTACCTACACTCAAAAAAAAAAAAAAAAGGGAATATAATATAAAAAAGGTAACAGGGAAAACTAACACAAGAAAGTAGAAGAAGGTAAATGTTTAAAATATAGCACATGAAAAGTTACACACTAAGGCAAATCATGAGGCACTGAAAATCTAAATGACAACGATGTACCACCTTATTGAAGGCAAAAAGGCCACTATCAAAACGTCTACATTCCAGAAATGCTGCAGTGGGGTTAAGAAAAGAGGGGCCCCTTTCTCATGCTGGTGGGATGTCATTGGTAACAGCCTTAGAAAAACCAACATGGAAGTGCACTTTTTAGGTAAAAATGAAAGGGCATTAAGACGCCACAGTCCCACTCCTAGGAACACACACCGAGAAAGCCTGAATCTGAAAAACCTGTACCAAGGAGCGCACTGCAGTGGGACGCACGATCAGAAAGACCGGAAACGAGGGAAACTGCACAGGCACAGACAAAGGGACACAGGAGAAGCACGCACCCCACAGCGGAGTAAGACTCAGCATGAGAAAACGGAAATCATGCCATTTGCAGACATGTCATTTGCAGAGAGATAATCTTAGTAAGAGAAGTCATTCACTAGGAAAATAGAAATATATGATATCACTCGCAGGTAGGATTGGGAAATTGTTCCCAATAAGCTCATTTATAGTCCAAATAACCACACATCTTAGGAAATCATAATTACCCACCAGAAAAAAAAAATTGGTGGTAGAAGGGTTAAATTAGGAGGTTGGGATCAACTTACACCAAAGAAGCATGTAAAATATATAACCTACATGGACCTACATTACCAAGAGCAGTGTATTAAATACTTTGAAATAACTTACATGTGGGAAAAAAAGAAAATAACCATGAATAGATACATGCACCGGTATAAAAGAACAAAATTTCGAGCCTCTAGAGGAAAAACAACAATGTAAGTCGAATTTAATAAAAATACACATTACCTCTACTGAAAAAAAAAAAAAAAAAAAATGAACTAATGACACACAAGCTCTCACATTCCAAACTGATTTTCAACCAGGAACCAGGACTAAGCCTAAGTCTCCGGTTACCATAGTAACAAGTGTAGGGCAAGAAGAAATTCTGCCAGGAGTGGTCCTTTCTGAAAAATCAACATTCTAACTATTGTTCATGGTTACTTCATATTCACAAGGACTGCTGGGCATTAACTGATACTTGCACTTGAAACATTTTTAAGAGAAACCAATTGAAAATAATAAAAACTGGGCAAGCAATCAAGAAGATAATTTCTAAAGTAACTTCAATTCATAGGCTGTTTTAAAAAATAGTCCATGAAAAGCTGCTGAACCTGGTGACTTAGGACAGACATGCAAGTCCTAACTACAAGGAGGGATCACTCCCTGTCAACCTGAAAGGCCAACATGAAAAATCTACAAAGAATCATGGAGAAAATGGTATCCTGTAAAGCAATGCAGACCTATATGGAGGTCAGGAAGCAACAGTTAGAACTGGACATGAAACAACAGACTGGTTATGTCAAGGCTGTATATTGTCACCCTGCTTATTTAACTTATATGCAGAGTACATCATGAGAAACGCTGGGCTGGAAGAAGCACAAGCTGGAATCAAGATTGCTGGGAGAAATATCAATAACCTGAGATATGCAGATGACACCACCCTTATGGCAGAAAGTGAAGAGGAACTAAAAAGCCTCTTGATGAAGGTGAGAGGGGAGAGTGAAAAAGTTGGCTTAAAGCTCAACATTCAGAAAACAAAGATCATGGCATCTGGTCCCATCACTTCATGGCAAATAGATGGGGAAACAGTGGAAACATTGTCAGACTTTATTTTTGGGGGGCTCCAAAATCACTGCAGATGGTGACTGCAGCGATGAAATTAAAAGACGCTTACTCCTTGGAAGAAAAGTTATGACCGACCTAGATAGCATATTCAAAAGCAGAGACATTACTTTGCCAACAAAGGTCCGTCTAGTCAAGGCTATGGTTTTTCCAGTAGTCATGTATGGATGTCAGAGTTGGACTGTGAAGAAAGCTGAGTGTCGAAGAATCGATGCTTTTGAACTGTGGTGTTGGAGAAGACTCTTGAGAGTCCCTTGGATTGCAAGGAAATCCAGCTACTCCATCCTAAAGGAGATCAGTCCTGGGTGTTCACTGGAAGGACTGATGCTGAGGCTGAAACTCCAGTACTTTGGCCACCTCATGCGAAGAGTTGACTCATTGGAAAAGACCCTGATGCTGGGAGGGATTGGGGGCAGGAGGGGAAGGGGACGACAGAGCATGAGATGGCTGGATGGCATCACCGACTCGATGGACGTGAGTCTGAGTGAACTCCGAGAGTTGGTGATGGACAGGGAGGCCTGGCGTGCTGCAGCTCATGGGGTCGCAAAGAGCTGGACACGACTGAGCGGCTGAACTGATAGCGCTTCTCCATCTTTGGCTGCAAAGAATATAATCAGTCTGATTTCGGTGTTGACCATTTGGTGATGTCTGTGTGTAGTCTTCCCTTGTGTTGTTGGAAAAGGGTGTTTGCGATGACCAGTGCATTCTCTTGCAAAACTCTTTTAGCCTTTGCCCTGCTTCATTTTGTACTCCAAGGCCAATTTTGCCTGTTACTCCAGGTATCTCTTGACTTCCTACTTTTGCATCCCAGTCCCCTATGATGAAAAGGACATCTTTTTTGGGTGTTAGTTCTAGAAGGTCTTGTACATCTTCATAGAACCATTCAACTTCAGCTTCTTCAGCATTACTGGTCAGGGCATAGACTTGGATTACCGTGATACTGAGTGCTTTGCCTTGGAAATGAACAGAGATCATTCTGTCATTTTTGAGATTGCACCCAAGTATTCCATTTCAGACTCTTTTGTTGACTATGAGGGCTACTCCATTTCTTCTAAGGAATTCTTGCCCATAGTAGTACATATAATGGTCATCTGAATTAAATTTGCCCATTCCAGTCCATTTTAGTTCACTGATTCCTAAAATGTCAATGTTCACTCTTGCCATCTCCTGTTTGACCACTAATTTACCTTGTTTCATGGGCCTAACATTCCAGGTTCCTATGCAATATTGTTCTTTACAGCATTGGACTTTACTTTCATCATGAGTCATGTTCACAACTGGGCATCATTTCACTTGGGTCCATCTCTTCATTCTTTCTGGAGTTATTTCTCCATTCTTCTCCAGTAGAATATTGGGCACCTACTGACCTGGGGAGTTCATCTTTCAGTGTCATATCCTTTTGCCTTTTCATACTACTCACTGCGTTCTCAAGACACGATTACTGAAGTGGTTTGCCATTCCCTTCTCCAGTGGATCATGTTTCGTCCGACCTCTCCACCATGACCCATCTGCCTTGGGTGGCCCTACATGGCATGGCTCATAGTTTCTTTGAGTTAGACAAGACTGTGGGCCCTGTGATCAATTTGATTAGTTTTCTTTGATTGTGGTTTTCATTCTGTCTTCTCTCTGATGGATAAGGATAAGAGCCTTATGGAAGCTTCCTGATGGGAGAGACTGACTGGAGGGGAAACTGGGTCTTGTTCTGATGGGTGGGGCCATGCTCAGCAAATCTTTAATCCAATTTTCTGTTGATGGGCGTGGCTGTGTTCCCTTCCTGTTGTTTGGCCTGAGACAAACTATGGTGGAGGTAATGGAGATAATGGCGACTTCCTTCCGAAGGTCCCATGCAAGCACTGCTGTGCTCAGTGCCCCCAGCCCTGCAGCAGGCCACCACTGACCCACGCCTCTGCTGGAGACTCCTGGACACTCAGGCAAGTCTGGGTCAGTGTCTGTGGGGTCCCTGCCCCTTTCTCCTCAGTCCTATTGCACAAGGTTTTGTTTGTTCCCTCCAAGAGCCTGTTTCCCCAGTTCTGTGTAAGTTCTGTAATCAAATCCCACTGGACTCGAAAATCAAATTTCCTGGGGTTTCTCAGTCCCTTTGCCAGATCCCCAGGTTGGGAAATCTGTTGTGGGTCCTAGAACATTCTTAGCAGTGCATGAATTTTTTGGTATAATTGTTCTGTGATTTGTGGGTCATCTGCTCATTGGCTCTATGGTGGTGGGATAAATGGTGACCTCCTCCAAGAGGGCTTATGCCAGAGGCTGTGTGACCTAGGTGATTAAGACCCAGGTGTGTTGCCCAGCATGAGATTAAAGGAAAAAGGAAGGAAAGTATTGCCTAGTTTATCCCCTCAGATGTCCCTGGATGCTAGCTGATCCCTGGAACCAGAGTAGGTTTCAGGCCCAAGGCTGGACTGGGTTGGGGTTGACACACCTGGTAGGGTGCCCTGCATTGAGACCCCTCTTAAACCTGAACGGCTCGTTTGCCCTGTGCACTCGGATGGTGACACGACCATCTGGCCTCAAGGACCAGGGTCAATTCACCAAGTATCCAGATCCGCAGGGCTGGGGTCCTCAACTGAAGCCTCCTTCCTGAGAGTGCAGCCTCCTAGGCACCTCAGCAGGGAGGGGTGTCCCAGGTATGCATGATTCTGGAGGGGAGAGGTGAAGCTTCAGGGGAAGAAAGAGTGAAACACAACCCCTTGGGTGTTTGCTCAGCACATTCCACACTCATTCATATCCCAGGAAGCTGCTTTTCCCTGAGGCTGAGGTTATAGGTGACTACTGGAAAAACCATATCCTTGACTAGACAGACCTTTGTTGGCAAAGTAATGTCTCTGCTTTTTAATATGCTGTCTAGGTTGGTCATAACTTTTCTTCCAAGGAGCAGGCATCTTTTAATTTCATGGCTTCAGTCACCATCTGCAGTGATTTTGGAGTCCCCCCAAAATGAAGTCTCTCATTGTTTCCCCATCTATTTGGCATGAAGTGATGGGGCCGTGTGTCATGATCTTAGTTTTCTGAATGTTGAGTTTTAAGCCAACTTTTCTACTCTCCTCTTTCACTTTCATCGAGGCTCTTTAGTTCCTCTGCACTTTTTGCCATAAGGGTGGTGTCATCTGCATATCTGAGGTTATTGATATTTCTCCCAAAAATCTTGATTCCAGCTTGTGCTTCATCCAGCTTGGTATTTTGCATGATGTACTCTAAATATAAGTTAAATAAGCAGGGTTTCCAGTAGTCATGTATGGATTTGAGAGTTGGATCATAAAGAAAGCTGAGTGCTGAAGAACTGATGCTTTTGAACTGTGGTGTTGGAGAAGACTCTTGAGAGTCCCTTGGACTGCAAGGAGATCCAACCACTCCATCCTAAAGGAAATCAGCCTTGAATATTCATTGGAAGGACTGATGCTGAAGCTGAAGCTCCAATACTTTGGCCACCTGATGCGAAGAAGTGACTCATTGGAAAAGACCTTGATGCTGGGAAAGATTGAAGGCGGGAGAAGGGGATGACAGGATGGTTGGATGGCATCACTGACTCGATGGACATGAGTTTGAGTAAACTTTGGGAGTTGGCAATGGACAGGGAAGCCTGGCGTGCTGCAGTCCATGGGGTCGCAAAGAAGAGTTGGACACGACTGAGCTACCGAACCTTACTGAACTGGTTATAGGTGGAAGCAGAGATGAGCATGAAGATGTGCTGCCACCTTGTGGACATTGCCTATAACTACAAGTTGAGCACCTGTGCTTACTGGCACCTCCAAGTCCCAAGTCCTGCAAAGCTGTTAATGACAGCTGCTCTCAGGAAAGGACCTGGGGTGAGTACTGCAGAAATCAGTTCCAAACACAACCAACTTTCAAGAAGTAAACTGCAAACATAAAATTTCCCCACATCCTTTCAGGAAAAAAAACAACCCTAAACAGTCTCAGGACAAGATGTTCAGTATTGCTAATTATTACAGGAGGAATACTAATCAAATTGACAACAAGAAGCTACGTTCCATCTGATAGAATGGCTACCTGACTTCTGCAAACCCTAAATTGTGGAGAGTGCCGGGAGATGATTCAAGCCTCCTGCAAGTTCCATGGGAATGGAAATGGGCAACAACCCCTGGAAGAATAGCCTCTATTGGCCAGAACAAAAAAATTCAAGAGACCAAAGCCTAGGATTTTAATACTCACTCCGGGGCCAATGCTATGAAAAACCATCATTCATAATGACATATACACCCCAACACTCACTGCACTGCTACTTCCAAAAACCAGAACACAGACCCAAGAGAAAGTTCATCAAGAAAGTAAATGGCCAATAAGTGTGGTACTTATATACAATAAGCTGTTAGGCCACTGAAATTATGAAATTATGATACTTCTCCCCACAAGAATGAACCTTGGAGGATTATACAAAAAGTGAACTCAGCAGCAGAGGAAGAAAAAGCATATGATGTCTCTTCTAGGCATTATTTTAAAAAGAGATGCATGGGAGGTAATTAAAAACACACAGTGAGGCTCTTAGATTAAAACACAAATCAAGAATTTAAAAAAATATGGCAGGGGAACGGCCACAAATGGTTTAGAAGTTGGTCCTAATGTATACACAGAACTTTGTACCTATGTCCAACTCGATGGACCTGAGTTTGAACAAGCTCCAGAAGTTGGTGAAGGACAGGGAAGCCTGGCATGCTGCAGTCCATGGGGTCACAAAGAGTTGGACATGACTGAGTGACTGAATTGAATCCATAAGGATTACCTCCTTCCTTCCTTCTTCCTTCCATGCAAATAGACAGAAATATTTATCACTAACAAACACATAGAACTCTGTCTCTGTAATCGGTAATCCACAAAGACCAGCCTTTGTTCCTTCGACGATTCAAAAAAGCTGTATCTCTAACAGTCACTCCACAGGAACCTGATGTTCAGCACAGAGAACTTTACTCCACTTTGTTCACTCACTTCTATGGCAAACGAATCAAAGGTACAAATATGCTTTATTTATATATAATAACTGAATCCGTCTGTTGTACTCTGAGGACATGCAAAATTTGCAAATTTACTAACCTTCAGTGTGGCATCAGCATGAGATAAAAGAACAGAGCGGGAAGAAAAGTAATGCCTGTGTATTCTCTCCACCCTCCCTGACTTGCAGTGCCACCTGATCACTGGAACTGGAGTAGGCCTGATTCCCAGGGGTGGACAGGGATGGGTTCGACACAGCCTGGCAAGGTGCCCTTCACTGAAACCTCCCCTTCATCGATGTCCGTTTTAGGCAATATTAAGAAACAAAGAGATACAGGGGCAGTAATTTAAAACACAAAGACACTGAGGTGTTGATTTTTAACTGCATGCATGCTCAGTTGTGTCCAACTCTTTGTGACCTCATGGACTACGTAGCCTGCCAGGCTCCTCTGTCTATGGGTTCTCCAGGCACGGATACTGGAGTGGGTTGCCATTTCCTCCTCCAGAGGATTGTCCTGACCCAGGGATCAAACCCACGTCTCCTGCACTAGTAGGTGGAACTGTTACCACTGAGCCACCTGGAAATATCTAGAGACTCTAGATTCAAACACAGATTAAACTTAAGAAAAAAAGGAACAACCAGGCATGAATTTAAGTCAGAATGATCTGTGCACAGAAATCTGTAATGAGTAACAAGAGGAACCCCAGTGGCTATTTCCTTCCTTCCTCTACCGATGCACTGAAGTCTGTATCTCTATTAGATCATCCACAAGGATTTTCTCCTTCCTTCCTGTCTTCCGTGCACACTTACACAGGATTATTTAACCTCTAATTTATACAAGGAGATCTATCGCTGTTACAGCAAGGACTATCCCCTTCCTTCTTTCCTTGCACCTGTACAAAAGATTTGCTTCTCTAACTGTTACTTCCCAGGGACTTGATGTTCACCGCAGAGAACTTACTCCACCTTGTTCTACAACCTCTACGGCAAAAGAATAAAAAAACACAAATCTGTGGATGTATATTTCATAACTGAATCAGTCCGTTGTACACTGAGGACAAGCACAAAACACTGTTCTACGCATCAGCATGGCACCGGCATGAGATTAAAGGAAGTAATGCCCAGTGTACTCCCTCCAGCCTCCCTGACTTGAGATGCTCTCTGATCCCTGGAACCAGAGTAGATCTGAGTCCCAAGGCTGGACTCGCAGTGTTGGCCAGCCCGACACTCTGCCCTGCACTGAGACCCTCTCACACCTGACCTTCTGGTTTGCCCTGTGCACCCTAATGACGGTGACACGGCCGTCTGGCCACGAGGAGCAGGGTAAAGTCACCAAGTACCCAGATCCACGGGGCCGGGGTCCCCAGCTGAAGCTTCCTTCCTGAGAGTGCAGCCTCCTAGGCACCTCAGCAGGGAGGGGTGTCCCAGGTACGCATGATTCTGGAGGGGAGAGGTGAAGCTGCAGAGGGAAGAAACAGTGAGACACAAGCCCTTGGGTTGTCGGTTCAGGCATGTTCCACACTCATTGGTATCCCAGGAAGCTGACTTTCCCTAAGGCTCTGGTTCCAGGTGGAAGCAGAGAAGGGCATGAAGAAGTGCTGCTGCCTTGTGGACATTTCCTGTAACTACAACGTTAGCACCTGCACTTGCACCTCCAAGTCACAAGGCCTGTGGGGGCTGTTAATGAAAGCTGCCCTCAGAAAAGGACCTGGGGCAATTATTGCAGAAATCAATTGCAAACACGACTGGCTTTGAAGAGGCCAATTTAAAGGTAAATTCTCCATACACCCTTTAAGGTAAAGAAAAAAGAATAAAAATCCCCAAATGGCCAGAGAACAAGATGCTCTATATCCCAAAATATGACAGGGTAAATGCCAATCAAAAGTGACAACAAGAGATCAAATCTCACTTGTGAGAACGGCCAACTCACAATTCTACAAACAATAAATTCAGGCAACAGCTAGAAGAGTGAACTCCCCTAACATGGTCATTGGAATGGACATTAGCAACAGTACTAGAAAGCTTGTTTGTCTGCATGCCAGAAAATAAGATTTCAAAAGATGGCAGCCCATGATCTGACATACCCACACCTGGGCCTATATCCTGAGAAAACCATCATTCAAAAAGACACATGCACCCCGCATTCACTGCAGCGCTACTTATTATAGCCAGGACATAGAACCAGCAAGATATCTCTGAACAGATTAAAAGTTAAAGAGGATGTGGTACATATATACAATGAAGTATTACTCAGCCATGAAAAACGGCCACTGAAATTATGAAATTATCCCAGTAATAATCACAAGGATGGACCTTGGAGGAATATAGTCTAGGCGAACTTGGCCAGACAGAGAAAGAAAAAAGCATATGATGTCCCTTCTAGGCAAAATAAAAAGATACAAAGGAACACATTTACACCACAAAGGCAACTCAGAATTCAAACACAAATAGAATGGTCCAAGAAAACGTGAAAGAACAAGGCTGAATTAGTAGGTCAGGGCTAACATATACCCAGAAATCTGCATCTGTAACAACAAATCTCTGTCCTTTCTTTCTTCCAAATAGACAGAAATTTGTGCCTCTAACAATACAGAGAAATCTCTATCTGTAATGGATAATGCAAAATCATTATTTCCTTCCTTCCCACCACATATACACAGAAATCTGTATCTCTAAGAGATTCTCAGGAAGAACCTGATATTCAACACAGGGTACTTTGTTCAACTTTCTGCAATAACCTCTATGGGAAAAGAATCCAAAAAAGAACAGATAAGCTGTATGTATATGTCATTAGTTAATCACATGGATGTACCCTGAAGACAAGCAGAAAACTGCAGATCGCCTATACTTCAACACACCACAGGCATGAGACTAGAAAAAAGAAATAGAAAAGCAATGCCTAGCTTATTCTCCCCAAGCCTTCCTGACTCGGGCTGCTCTCCCATTCTGGGAGCCTGAACAGGCTGTGTCTCATGTGCGGACTCATCTGGGTTCGAGGCAGACGGGTTGAGACACCAAAATTTTAATAGAGATGGACAACCCTCCAATTTTGGCTCCACTATGTATAACAGCCAAGACAGAAAAGCAAGTTAATTGTAGAAGCACAGATGAAGGGATATACAGGGGTGTAGGGTACATGTACACAATGCCATACATCTTAAGCATAAAGAAGTAGGAAAAAGTGCCAAGTCCAGCTTCAGGAAAGAAAGTAGAGATGATCATTCCAAGTGAAGTAAGAGAGACAGGGAGAGACTAATATACTATGTCACTTCTAGGTGTAATCTAAGGATGGATACAAGTGAACTTACTGCTTGGAGACACAGGCTCACTGATTTAGAAAATAAACTTCTGGTTATCAAAATATAAAGATGTGAGACAGGGAGAAAAGAGCTGCTTCAGACTAATATATGCACACTACTATTGATAAAACAAGGGACCAGGACCCACCATGTAATAAAAGGAAACATATTCCACACTTTGTATTAACCTATAAAGAAAAAAACCCCAACAAATCATATGTACAACCATGTAGAAGTGAAACAATTTGTAGTAGAAGGAAAAGGAAAAAACAAAACACAAGATTGTAATTCACTTGTATGCTCCAGTTCAAATGATGGGATGAAGACAGATAAAACAGAAAGGATATTCCGACTCTATTCCCCTCAGGCATAGCGATTTGCGGTGTCACATCCCTGGGGCCCGACTGGTTTGGGTGCCAAGGCTGGAGGGTCCCGGGGCAGAGCGAGCTGGGAGCATGTAGCAGGGGGTGCGTCCCCAAAATGAACCTGGAGTTGCTGTTTCCCTCTGGAGAGACCCCGCCTCCAGATACAGCAGAATAAACTAAAAGATTGGAAGTAACATATACACATTTATATATATATCAAATAGAGTATTAAAAAGTACCTATTGAACAGCAGAGGGAAGTTTACTGAACATACTATAATCACCTATAGGCAAAAAAGAACCCTAAAGAGAATAAACATCTATGTGTAACTGAATCAAGTTCCTGTACACCCGAAACAAACAGCATCAGAAATCCACTCTATTCCAACAGAAAATAACAAGGAATTAACGGGGCGAAAAGAAAAAGCATGCGGCGGGAAGTGCTGCCGCCTTGTGGCCATTTTCTGTAATAACACCATCAAGAGCCGAGCCAGTTGGGCGTTTAAGATTCACAAGGATCCAGGGACTGTAAGTAAAACACAGCTGCCCTTGAAATACGTCCTAGGGGTTGTCATTGCAAAAGAATCCAAAAGAAGGCAGGCGTTAAGCCCATTTCAAGATGCAAGTTTAATTCACAGTCTTTTAAAAAATCACATGAAAAAAATCAACGTCACTAAACATTAGAGAAATGCAAACCCAAGCTGCAGTGAAATGTCACATCACACTGGTCAGAATGGCCATGGCCAGACACTCCGCAAACAATCAACGCCAGAGAGGGTGTGGAGGGAAGGGAACCCCCTGCAGCGTTCTTCACAATCACATAGTGTGTCCAACAGGAAGAACAGTATGGATGTTCACTTGAAAAATAACTCAGAAGTACCTTAGGACCCAGCAATCCAATACCTGGAAATAAATCCAGAGAAAACCTAAAATTTAAAGGCATGGGTAACCATCGATCTCGGTTCTACTACCCAAGACAAGAAAGTAGGCGAATCAGAGAAGGACAGATGAATGGGTACAGAAGATCGGGTGCGCACAAGGCAATATCCCCTTTACCAAATAGAAGGGGCCTCAGGACATAGCCAAGCACCTTTTGGTTAAGGAAAGGCGGTGGGGTGAGAAACGAGCAGGTGTAAGTGGGCTTCCCTCATAGCTCAGTTGGTAAAGAATCCATCTGCAGTGCGGGAGACACCGGTTTGATTCCTGGGTTGGGAAGATCCCCTGGGAAGGGGAAAGGCTACCCACTCCAGTATTCGGGCCTGGAGAATTCCACAGACTGTATAGTTCATGGGGTCGCAGAGAGTCACACATGACTATGTGACTTTCACTTTTTCAAATGAACATACACACCCTACTCTTTATAAAATAGTCACTGAGGACCCTTAATCAACACCACCTAATAAGCTATATGGGAAGGAAACCCAGAAAAGGACAGGCCCACATCTATGCAAAGGGAATCATGTTGCTGTACACCTAAAACAAAGATAAAAAAAGCCACATCCTGCAACACTGTAAGTCACCTGTACACCAATATGAAATACAGATCACAAAAAGAGAACGCCGACTCAACTCCCCTCGGGCCTTGGTGCCCTGGGCTGCTGGCACATCCCTGAAGCCCGGGCAGGCTTGGTTCCCAGGGATGGACTCTCATGGGGCTGACGGAGCGGGGAGGATGTGCCAGGCAATGAGCCCTGCCCCGTGGACCCAGCATTCCTGCTCCCCTCTGCAGGGGCCCACAACCTCCAGATCCAGGGGGTCCTCCGGCTGTGAAACTACGCCTACTGCACCCAAAGGGTGTGGAGCCTCTGGGCTGGAAGAGCTTTGAAAAGCCCTGAGGGCTCCATGTCGCCTGGTGTGGGGTTCCCACCTCTAGCCTCTGCCTTGGGGCCGCCCCACCTATGGATGAAAGTGCCCTCCACAGAGTGGTGTTGCAGGAACTGGGATTTGTCCAGGGGATGGGGAAGGAAGAAGGAATGGGACACAAGCCTTGGGTGTTTCTGCTGGCGCTTTCCCCTCCGACAGCCCAGGAACAGGCCTTTCCCTGAGGCTCTGGTGCCCCCAGTAACCAAAGTTGGGCACAAAGACATGCTGCCCTGTGCCCGTTTCCCATGGCAACAACTTCGAAGCCATTGCTGGTGGGCACTCACAGGGCCTGCAGGGCTGTAAGTAAAAAGACCTGCCCTCAAGAAATGTCTTAGGGAAGGTCATTGGAAAGATATTCAAAATAGGGCAGGATTTCAAGAAGCCATTTTCAGTAAGTAAGTTTAACTCACACAGTTTCAAAAAAATCACATGAAAAGATGTCAACAGTGCTAAATATGAGAGAAGTGCAAATCAAAACTTCAATGCCTTGTCACCTCACACCAGTCAGAATGGACACAGGCAGATACTTTACAAACAGCAAATGCTGCAAAGGGTGTCAGTGTTCAGAAATCTGTGGATCAAATCATGGCTTCGTGCCTATTCAAAAAGGCGTTAAAGAAAAGAGAGTCCTCCTACACTGATGCTGGGAATGGAAAATGGGAGCAGCCACTGTGGAGGACACTGGGCAGAAGAAAATGAGAATAAAATTAGAATACTCCTGATGCCACTTACAAAAATAAACTGCAAACAGATTAAGGGCCTAAATAAATGCACAGATACAACGAAACTCTTAAGGGAAAAAGCAGAATACACACTGACATAAAATACAAGAAGTTCTTTTTTGATCCACCTCTTAGAATCAGGATAAATAAAACAGAAATAAACAAATGGAACCTAATAAACATTTAAAGCATTTGCACAACAAAGGACACCTGCAGTGGAACAAAAAAAGACAATCCTCAGAATGGAAAAAATTCTTGCAAACGAAGATACCCAGGGGAATTTGCCTCCAACACATACAAACAACTCCTACAGAGCAATATCAAAAAACAAACAATCCAGTAAAAAATCAGCCAAGGATCTATATGCACATTTCTCCAAAGAAGGCGTGGAGATGGCCATAAAACACAAAAAGGTGCTTAAAATCACTAATTCTTAGAGAAAGACAAATCCATAGTCCAGTGAGGTATCACCTCACATCAGTCAGAATGACCATCTCAAAAAATCCACAGCAATAAACTTTGCAGAAGGTGTGGAGTGAAGAAATCTCTCCCACTGTAGGTGGGAATGTAAATGGATTCATCCACTAGGGAGAACATTATGGAGGTTCCTTAAAAAACTGAGCATTGAAGTACCAAGCGACCCAGCAATCCTATACCTAGGCATCAGTTCAGTCACTCAGTTGTGTCCGACTCTTTGCAACCCCATAGACTGCAGCATGCCAGGCCTCCCTGTCCATCACCAACTCCCAGAGTTTACTCAAACTCGTGTCCATTGAGTTGGTGATGCCATCCAACCATCTTATTCTCTGTTGTCCCCTTCTCCTCCCGCCTTCAATCTTTCCCAGCATCAGGGTCTCTTCAAACGCATCAGTTCTTTGCATCAGGTGGCCAAAATACTGGAGTTTCAGCTTCAGCATCAGTCCTTCCAATGAATATTCAGGATTGATCTCCTTTAGGATGAACTGGTTGGATCTCCTTGCAGGCCAACGGATTATCAAGAGTCTTCTCCAACACCACAGTTCAAAAGCATCAATTCTTCGGTGCTCAGCTTTCTTTATAGTTCAACTCTCACATCCATACATGACTACTGGAAAAACCATAGCCTCGACTAGATGGACCTTTGTTGGCAAAGTAATGTCTCTGCTTTTTAATATGCTGTCTAGGTTGGTCATAACTTTTCTTCCAAGGAGCAGGCATCTTTTAATTTCATAGGCATTAATATAATTTACCTAGGCATAGATCCAGAAAAAAACCCAAAATTTAAAAGATATCTTCACCCCAACAATCATGGCAGCACTAGGTACGATAGCCAAGACAGGGAAGCAAATTAAGTGTACAAGGATAGATGAATGGATACAAAGATGGGGTTATACATAATACAGTATTACTCAAAAAATAAACAAGGATGAAATAATGCCATATCCAGTTACTGGGAAGAAACTAGAGGTGATTATGCTATGTGAAGTAAATGAGAAAGGGAAAGCACCATAGGATATCATTTCTGGTGGAATCTAAAAATGGATACAAAGAACGTCATTAAAAAAGAAATGGTCTCACAGACTTGGAAAATAATCTCATGGTTACCAAAAAAGAAAGTTGAGAGGGGACAGGGGGCAATTAGCTGTGTCACATTTATATACATATCTTAAAACAGGTGCTGAAGGGCTTCTAATAGTAACAAGTCCGACAGGGCTGTAAATGACACCTGCCCTCAAGAAACGTGCTGGGGCAAATCATCAGAAAAGAATTCCAAATTCCAAAAAGGGCCAAGTTTCAAGAAGTCAGATTCAAGAGGTAAGTTGTGTTCAGAAGGTGTAAAATAATAAAAGCACATGGGAAGATACTCCACATTGATAGAGATCAAGTCAACGCCAATCAAACGACAATGAGGCCTCACCTCGCGCCGGTCACAGAGGCCATCACCATGGGAAAAGGCCCGCAGGAAATAAACACTGCAGAGGATGCGCGGGGAGGGGCCCTCGCACAGTCCTGGTGGGGAAGTAAACGGCAAATATCATAGGATGCCACACACAAGGGGAACCATCAGTTCACACCAATGACCTAACCTACCAGAAAAAGACTCTCACACTGAGAAAGCCAAATTATGGTTATCAAAAGAGAAGTTAAAAGGGAGAGATAAGTTAAGAGTTTTGAATTAAAATGTACACACTAATATCAAATTGTTAATCAACTAGGACTTACAGAATAGAACAGGGAACTCTCCTGAACAAGCTGTAACAACCTATATGAGGGGAAAACAGAGAAAGAATAGATACACCCCCAGGTAAAATCGAACCAAGTTCCTGCACACCTGAAACTAACAAAACAATGGAAATTAACTCTGTTCCAATAAAAAATAAAAATTACATTACCTTAGCTTGGTGTAGGGGAAACTAGACACCAGTGACCCCAGTGATTAGATGTGTGATGCGTTATGATAGTAAATGACACCCCAAGATGCCCTCACTCAGCAGAACACAGAGCAGGAACCCACTGGAAGCTGCCTGACCTCATGTGAATGCGACAAGATGAACACAAGAAAAGGGACCACAGGTTCATCAGGGCAACATCCTCAATTCAGAGGATGGGAATCTCAGAAGAGATGAGACACACTGCAGGTAAAGAGCAGACAGGGGGTCTCCAGGTACAGGATCCTGACCCATGTGGGTGGGGTGAGCTCACACAATCCCTAGGGCTGAACCGGGGACGCACGTCCTCAGTCTCCAAGGCGACACCTCCTCCCCAGTCCCTGCACCTGGGGACCCACAACCCTTCGTTAGGACATCAGGTCTCTGCTGGTTGGACCCCTAAGGCAGAAACGAGGGGGTTCCTGTAACCTCCTGGGACGGTAAAAAGAAGGGTAGGGTCGTTCTCCTCTCCCCACATTTTCCCAGAGAAGTCCTCCCCTCTCCCTTTGGTTCTGTGATATTAACTGTTTTTACAGCTGTTGTGATAATGTTGCACGCACCACCTTGGTTCTGGCAGGCTCGATCCTTTCTTGTCCCGCTCAGGAGCTGAGAAAACACACCGGATGCAGGGCTGGAAGACGAGGGGCAGGTCTGGTCTCTGCTGAGTAGGACGGTTGACCTGAAGGAGGTCACGGCAGCAACCTCACCTGATCCCACTGGCTTTTTGCCTGATCCGTGTGCCCTGCAATCAATCCACCGGGTGAACCTGCCTCCCTACTCAACCCAAATGTGCCGGTAAACTGGAATAATGACCAGGTAACCACCTGAGGAGCCTCCATGCCCCAGGGAGTGAGAACCTGGCAGGGGGAGAGACTCAGAGCCCACCGCAGCCCTGACCCCGGGAGGGCCACGGAGCCCCCTCAGAGAAGAGCACGCTGCCCAGAGCAGCCACCTCTGCTCCAGACCCCAGACATCTGAGCGCTGACATTCAGACGTAGGCGCAGAGTTTTCCAGGACAGGGGCAGGCCAGGTCCCACCCAGGTCTCCAGTCCTAGTGTAGACAGAATAGGGTCAGGTGTAAAATTGTAGAAGCACACGGTCTCAATTACACATCATCAGTGTAGACAGGACTTGGAGAGATCTCAATCTACCATGTAGACTACCTTCAGTTCAGTTCAGTTGCTCAGTCGTGTCCAGTTCTTTGTGACTTCATGGACTGCAGCACGCCAGGCCTCCCTGTCCATCACCAACTCCCGGAGTTTACTCAAATTCATGTCATCGAGTCAGTGATGCCATCCAGCCATCTCATCCTCTGTCGTCCCCTTCTCCTTTCAATCTTTCCCAGCATCAGGGTCTTTTCAAATGAGTCAGCTCTTCCCATCAGGTGGCCAAAGCATTGGAGTTTCAGCTTCAACATCAGTCCTTCCAATGAACACCCAGGACTGATCCCTTTAGGATGGACTGGTTGGATCTCCTTGCAGTCCAAGGGACGCTCAAGAGTCTTCTCCAACACCACAGTTCAAAAGCGTCAATTCTACAGCACTCAGCTTTCTTTATACTCCAACTCTCACATCCACACATGACTATTGGAAAACCATAGCCTTGACTAGATGGATCTTTGTTGACAAAGTAATGTCTCTGCTTTTTAATATGCTGTCTAGGTTGGTCATAACTCCTTCCAAGGAGTAAGCATCTTTTAATTTCATGGCTGCAGTCACCATCTGCAGTGATTTTGGAGCCCCCTCCCCACCAAAAAAAGCCAGCCACTGTTTCCACTGTTTCCCCATCTATTTGCCACAAAGAGATGGGACCAGATGCCATGATCTCAGTTTTCTGAATGTTGAGTTTTAAGCCAACTTTTTCACAGACTTTGGTCAGGTGTAAACTAGCTTAAAGCTGCTCTCCCCGGACGCACAGGTCACACACATGCAGTGTCTCTCATCTTTGGACGGGGAGCTCCCCCTCGCTGGGAACTAGAATGTACATTTATTGAAGAGGAAATAATCTGTGAGCTCACCCTTCACCCACATCCGGGCAGAGTGAAACTGAAAGAGTCTGTGTCATTGAACATTCCGACAGGCAAAACAAAGTGTTACCAATTGCTCTGGCCACGTGATGGTCAGTGCCTCACCGTACCTCACTGTTCATTGAATCCAAGGTAGGCGAGAGCAGGGAAGCTGCAAGAAAACTTGGGGAGCCGGAGGAACTGCAGACTCGTTTAATCTCTCCTGACGGGCGCAGCGGCTGTAACAGCAGACTCGCTGTATTCTCTGGTCTCCTGGTTACCCAGCGGACACAGCCATAACACAGCCGCAAGGGCTCTTCTGGCGATCTCACTGATGTTTACAGAGCAAAAGTGGTCTCCGGCCACGCCGGTGCCTCGTGAAGCGCATGCGCTGTACTGTAAGTGCGCTCAGCTGATACGTAAGCATGTATTTACAAAATGTGGGGCCAGAGCAAGAGGCTGTGGGGCGAGAGAGCCTGACATCGCCATCCTGGCTAATTTGCTTTTTCCCTACATTCAGGATTCATGGGAGAGGCAGGAATTTTTTATAGTGCAGCCCAGTGTCGTGTAAAGACACACAGGATGTGGCATGAGTCCGGCATCCCAGGCTTCCAGCAGGAGGCGGCCACACTGCAAACCTTTTGGAAAAGGATATTTTTAACAGAATTAAGATGTATTGCTGAAATTTCAACCATACTAGTAATTATTTGCAACCTAAACTATTCTTAAAAGCTTGGCACCCTGATCTTTGTGGTTTCTGTTGGTTCAGAATTTCCAGCCAGAAACAAGCCATCATTTCAAACTAATTTCTTTTAATTCTGTTATTTGTTATTATATGAATCAAAGCTCACACTTGAAAAAATAATAAAAGCAAATTCCTGCAAACAGTGAGTGACTCAAAGAGCACATGAGCCGCAGGTACTTTTTCTTCTGACAGTTTCATTTTTCTCCATGAAGAAAACAGAAAAAATAGGCCCCTCCCCTGATTTTTGCTTCCTTCACACTGAGCTAAAGTGAAATTCATATTCATATCAACAAGTAACAATTTTTGAGGTTTGAAATGTCATACCAGGGAAACAGGGCCTGGAGAAAAGGGAATGATCCTATGTGGCTGGAGGGAAACTACATCCTCAAGTTAAGGCTAAAATTCAAATTGGATTTAATTACGACAGTGTGTGGTTACATGGGGTATGAACCAAGGGTCTACATATAGCAGGCAATATGTGAAGGCAAATTTGATATCTCACAAGTGAGAGTAAAGGTTTCTTGTCAGATCTGCAGCTGGTATATACAGTTTTGTTTTTAAAAATACTGCATGTATCTTTTTGAGTTATAGCTTTGTCTTAATGCATGGCTAGGTGTGGGATTGCTGGATCAGATGGTAACTATTTTAGTTTTTTGAGGAACCACCGTGCTGTTCTCTGTTCTCAATTTACATTCCTACTAACAGTGTCCGAGGGTTCCCTTTTCTCCACACCCTCTCCAATACTTGTTATTTCAGAGATTTTTTAATGATGGCCATTCTGACCAGTGTGAGGTGGTACCTCATTGTAGATTTGATTTGCATTTCTCTGATAATTAACAATGAGGAGCATTATAGGATGATCCTTTAAATTTCAGATGTGTAAACTAACATGCTAACTTGACAATTTTTTCACAGATAAGGATTTATAAAATATTTAGTTATTTCCTTTCTTCCTAGTTAACTATAAGGACATACATTATCATGTCATTCAAAGTGATGAGCTTGCTATGTGTCTTTGGGCAGTTTTAAAGATGTGCATTGCTCCCTTGAAAGGGAAGGCTTGTGCTGGGACCGAGGGCCACCTCCCAATGGGGGCTGTTCCTTGAGCAGATTCAGCCACTGCCCAGGGGGCACATGGTGAGACCACCGTGTCACCCGACACTCCCCACATCTCTGGCCTCAGTTTGACCATTCCATCTGAGATGGAACAGTTTGCCCTGGTGATACAGCTTGACCTCTTTCTGTATGTCTAGGTCAATTGTTAATAACTTTTTCAGATTCTGTAAGATTACCAGCGCTCGTGGCTCAGATCATGAGCTCCTTATTGCCAAATTCAGACTTAAATTGAAGAAAGTAGGGAAAACCACTAGACCATTCAGGTATGACCTAAATCAAATCCCTTATGATTATACAGTGGAAGTGAGAAATAGATTCAAGGNATTACTTTGCCAACAAAGGTCCGTCTAGTCAAGGCTATGGTTTTTCCAGTGGTCATGTATGGATGTGAGAGTTGGACTGTGAAGAAAGCTGAGTGCCAAAGAATTGATGCTGGGAAAGATTGAGGGCAGGAGGAGAACGGGACGATAGAGGATGAGATGGTTGGATGGTGTCACTGACTCAATGGACATGAGTGTTGGTAGGCTCTGGGAGTTGGTGATGGACAGGGAGGCCAGGCATGCTGCAGTTCATAGGGTCACAAAGAGCTGGACATGACTGAGCGACTGAACTGAACACATTATATATGAGATATTTCTAATCCTAAAAAATAACAAAAATTAAGACCATGGAAGGAGAAAAAACAGTGTGTCCACAATATCCTTTAGACTCCAGAGAAAATTGGCTAAGAGAAAATTTCTTTTAAAATTAAAAAACAAGTTATTTTTGCATATGCAATTAAGAATTGCTAGCTTGTTAAAAACATGCCTAGAAAAAAACCTGAAATTAACTCATCATATTCTTGAGATACACAGCCCACCTTGCCTGAGATTTAAAGCAAAAAAAAAAAAAAAAAAAAGGAGGTAGGTCTGGCTTACAGGTGACTGTTTCTGAATGGAAAAAGACACAGAAAGTAAAAAGAAGTCTTGTGGAAAGCGGAACCCAAATAAAGAATTTTGTCCATGGTACAAGTTTTCTTAAGATTTTGAACTGCCTCTGAAATCTTTCACTGTTATCTTGGCTAAATGAATAACTATTGTTTAAATCAAACAGTCAGGGTTATGGGAAACCCAAGATGAGTGCTTGGCTTTTCCCTGTCTCCCGATAAACCTCATTTTATTTGATGGGATAAAGTATTCCCTGGCTATGAGGTTAATTGTCTCGAACACACACACATACACAATTTTTGTTTGTTTGTTTCATGAAATATTAAATTCTAGTTTTGTTTAGTTCCCTGTTGTTGTGTTGTATTGCTAAAAAGCTTAATTGAACTGTTAAGGGACACTCTAAATTTGTTCCTAAAGTTTATTTCACTAATCTGTCTTTGGATAAAGAGCAGGTGCCTTGTGACCTGCAATCAGAGGATTACACATTCTGGAAAAGATATAATTCAAAGGACTATCACTAACCTGGACAGAAGGACCCTTATCAGGCACTCTTAACATAGCTCATGCACAGTAGAACTGAAAAGAATTAACTCTTGGATTAATTTCCACTCACAAAGTTTCCCTGCCCTGGACTGGCCTATAGAGAAGACTGCTGATCTCAAAATCACCTTCCAACAATGCTCAGAGTAAAATCTATGTTCACATGAGAATAAAAAAATGATATCAGTAGTAGACAACTTGCCCAAGATCCTTGACCTGGTTCGTATGATCCTTTATAATGTTTTCTTGACTTCTTGGACCTTTGCATATGAATCAAATGTTTTTCTCTCATAGACTTGATCCTATGCTAGTTTTAAAAATCAGTCCAGCTGTTGGGTTTGTGCCAGTTCCCTGCGTCTGGCACTTCTGAGTCACTTCAGTGGGTTTCTCCACTCCATGGGTCCGTTTGGTTGACTCTTAGGAAACTTATCTTAAAAGAAAAAATTTCAGGCCACTGTTGATATCATAAGATCCCCTCACCTTGTCAATCAATGGAATACTTTCCTGGGCCACAAGAGATTAGGAAGTACAAGTAGTCTAGAGAATTTTGAATGCCATTTTGTTTTATGGCCTAGTCTAGTAACAGCACGTTGAGTGGCCTGTCAATGAAATCTTCACCAGACCTGGGAATGAGCATTCCTAGCACTGTGGGACAAGACAGTCCTATAATGTCCCCAAACCACAGTCAGATTCATGACCCTGAAGGGGCTCTGCCAACTAGAAATTGGCACTTGCCATCTGTCTCCACAAAGATTAAATCATGCCACTGAAGCTGCTGACCTCAACACCCCCGAAAGGAATTCAGGGTGGAAATCAGGAATGAGGCACTCTGTGCTCTGGAAAAACTGGCAGAAGAGGACTTTAGATAGTTAGACACTTTAAGAAAAGGATTTTTGTGACCCCTAATTCTTTTTTTTTTTTGAATATCTNTTTGAATATCTGGTTTCCTTTAATTCACAAAAATATTTTCAACATTCAGACTACCTGCCTTTTTGCAGTGAAACTTCTATATAACCCAGCTCCCCCTGCCGCCTCCTCAAACCATTTCTTTCAGGGTTACTTGAGATGCTGTCTCCCTGCTTAAGTCCAAAAAGTTCCTGCTGAATAAAGCATAACTCTCAACTCTTGGGTTATGAAAATATTTTTAAAATTTAATTTCTATTGAAGGATAATTGCTTAACAACATTGTGTTGCTTTCTGCCATACGTCAACATGAATCAGCCATAGGTGCACGTATGTGAACATATGCCCCCTCCCTCTGGAACCTCCCTCTCACCTCCACCCCACCCCACCCCTCTAGGTGGCTGTAGAGCAATGGCCTGAGCTCCCTGGCTCATACAGTAAATCCCCGCTGGCGATCTATGTTACACATGATGGTGCATATGTTTCCTGGCTGCTCTCTCCATTTGTCCTGCCCTCTCCTTCCCCTGTCTTGCCCACAAGTCTGTTCTCTATGTCTGCGTCTCTATTGCTGCCCTGCAAATAGGTTCGTCATTGCAATCTCTCTAGATTCCATAAATATGCATTCAGTTCAGTTCAGTTCAGTCACTCAGTCATGTCCGACTCTGCGACCCCATGAATCGCAGCACGCCAGGCCTCCCTGTTCATCACCATCTCCCAGAGTTCACTCAGACTCACGTCCATCGAGTCCGTGATGCTATCCAGCCATCAGATCCTCTGTTGTCCCCTTCTCCTCCTGCCCCCAATCCCTCCCAGCATCAGAGTCTTTTCCA
>SJYQ01004510.1:0-88384 GCA_006410935.1 Redunca redunca
TTAAAAAGATGACAAGTTCAAAAGCAAAACAAACAATACTATAAACAAAGGCAAAGACATGAGACAGACTGGGAAAAATACTTTCAGCCCATGACAAAAGACCAATTTCCTTGGTATAGAAGGAAGTCTTACAAAGCAATAAGACCAATCTAAGAGAAAATGTATATAAAATATGAACTGATGAACTGGTAGTTGACAGTGAAAGGATTACAAATGACTAATAAACATGAAAAATCCTCAACTTTCTTTAAAGATTAGTCTTTTTTGATTCTTTCTCTTTTAAAAACTTATTTTGAAATAATTAAAACTTCAGGGGAAAATTTTTTTAAATTAAACAAAGCTTCAAGGAGAGTTGAAGGTAGAGGACTCCTGCTAATTCCTTTATCCAAACTGACAAGTTTTTAACATTTTTCCGTATTAGCTTTATCCTCCTCTCTTTTCTTTCATCTCTTTGTCTCTATATATACAGTTGATTTTTGAGCAACATGGGTTTGAACTGCACCAGTTCACTTATACATAGATATTTTTCAATAGTAAAATCCTACAAGTAGTGCACAGTCCAGGACTTGCTGAATCCACGGATGTGGGGAACAACAGATTTGTTGGGCTACCTCTACCTAAATAAGGATTAACCTCCATGTTGTTCAAGGGTCAACTGTATACATATACACATTGTTTTTTGTTTTTTTTTTCTGAATCATTTGAAAATGGGTTGCATGCATCTTAACCTGTCATCCCTTAATATTTTAGTGTCCATTTCCTATGAACAAGTATGTATAATCTCATTATATTCAAGAAATTTAACACTGATCAAAATGTTGTCAGATCTACAGCCCCTATTTTGATTTTGCTGGCTGTTTCAAGTTTTGTAGCACCCTTTTCCTTCAGTGTAGAATTTAGTGCAGGACAATGTATTATGTTTAGTTTTTGGTTTTCTTTAATTTTGAACATTTCCATAGCACTTTCTTGGTGTGTGCGTGACATTTTGACATTGACATTTTTAAAGATTTAAAGTCAGTGATTTTATAGAGCATCTATCAGTTTGGGTGTGCCTGTTTCCTCCTAGTTAGATTCAGGTTATGCATGCCCATTGGGAACACTGCATTCAATGTTAGTATGTCCTTCTTAGAATGTCATTTGTGGAGACATAGTGTATCCACCTGTTCCTCACTGGGGGTGCCCCTTGTGGGTGACTGGTGCGATCAGCTAGTCAAGCGTTGGTCCAGTTTATCTGCTGTAGAGCTGTTATTTTTCCTTTTGCAACTAATAAGAAATCTGTGAGGAGACCCTCTGAGACAATGCAGGCATCCTGTTACCCATCAGACTTTCTCTCCCCTAGATTGGCATCCACTGATGATTCTTGCCGCAAATAGCCATTACTGTAATGGTTGAAAATTTTATTTTCTAATTCCATTATTCCTTTTACCTCACTCTTGATTGAAGAAATTTAATTAACGCAATAGGAAACACCATGTCTTCTGTCACAATGGCAGAAATTTAAGGTTTGGTCATGTCCAGTGTTAGAGAGATGTGGGGAAAATAGCTTCATATTATTGGTACAGCTTGGAGCACATCTTAATAGTAGCTATGAAAATTGTAAGTGTACATACTCTTAAGCACAGTAATTCTATTTTGAGGAAAGTATTATATAAAATACTTGAACATGTGTACAAAGACATTCAGCTGCAGCTTTGTGTTTAGTACCAAAAGACTGGAAAACCTCTGTTCAACAGAAGGGTGTCATTAAAATACTCATGCAGTATTATGCAGATGTCAGAAAGAATGAGGTATTATTGTATTCGTGGACATGAAAAGATTCCTGAGAGTTGAAAAAGTACAAATCAATGTGTACAGTATGGTCCCATTTGTGTGTCTCTTTGAAAGGATATACATATGTCATAAACATACTGGAAGAATACACAGGAGACTGTTGACATTCTCTGGGGATGAAGATTGGTGGGAGTTGAGGGGGAGACATTTAATTTTTTCATACCATGTGTTATAAATTTCTTTATAGTGACAACAAAATAGATTTATAAATTCAAATGAGGATCACAATAAAAAAAGTAATCATGTTTCTGTGCCAAAAAAGGCCCACCTGATTTTTGGTTTGATTTCGCTTTCTGGGGTGGATTACTTCAGAACCAGGACAATCCGACGATTGATGAAACAGACTTCCTTGAAGCTTTTAAAAAGATCCAGCCCTCGTCATTTCGAAGTGTCATTGGACTGACAGACATCAAACCTGTTGGCTGGGAGCAGATTGGTGGCCTTGAAGATGTGAAACTGAAATTAAAGCAGGTGAGATAGAGAATCTGCTTAAGCCAGTAGAATATGATGGTCTAAGTGTAATGCATTTGTGGTGTAAACAAGTGGCACTGAAACTTATGGCTGCCTTCACTAATGCGAACCTAACATCTGGATCTAATGATCGCTTTTCTGTCCTTGTTTAACTGGACTCTGCAAACATCAAGTGCAGTTTTTCATACTTTTCTTTCTTCATCTTTTTGTTTAGTTTTTTCTCTAAAGAGTTTCTAATTTAGATGAAGGATCAGTAAACTCTTTCTGTGGAGGACCAGAGAGTAAATAATTTAGGTTTTATGGTCTGTGTTGCAGTCACTCAGCTCTGCTATCATAGCACAAAAGCAGTCATATGTAATGAGTATTTGTGTTCTGATGAGATTTTTATAGACACTGAAGTCATATAATTTTCACACCACAGAATATTCTTTTTTTTTTTTTAACATTTAAACATGTAAAACTGATTCTTAGTTCATAGACTGTACAAACAAATTCTTCATTCATAGGCCTGAATTTATCCCGAGACTGGTAAAAACACAAAATTAACAGTCACTTTGGCCTGAGTAGTTACTTGATACTGATTCTCACAGTGGCTGTTGAAGGTCACAGCTCACGAGATTTTCTTACCTGCATTGCAGTTCCAGAAATTAATTTTTCTAATTCCCCTTTGGGTGATCCCGCCATAAGAAAGTAGGTTGCTCAAATCGAGCACACACAAGACTAATTTATAAGTATCCATTATAATTTATTTGTCTTAACTAGGAGCTGTATCTACAGTGAACCCTGGAATCCTTGTATCCATGGGTAGGCACATTTTGTTGTTGTTGCTGAGTCACTAAGTTGTGTCTGACTCTTTGTGACCCCATGGATTGAAGCATACCAGGTTCCTGTGTCCTCCATCATCCCCCAGAGTTTGCTCAAATTCATGTCCATTGAGTCGATGTTCCTCTCTAACCATCTCATCCTCTGTTGCCCCCTTCTCCTCCTGCCCACCCTCTTTCCCGGCATCAGGGTCTTCTAGCGAGTCAGCTGTTTGCATCAGGTGGCCAAAGTCTTGGAGCTTCGGCTTCAGCAACAGTCCTTCCAGTGTATATTCAGGGTTGATTTCCTTTAGGATTGACTGGTTTGATCTTCTTGCAGTCCAAGGGACTCTGAAGCGTCTTCTCTAGCACCACAGTTTGAAAGCACCCATTTTTTGGCACTCATCTTTCTTTATGGTCCAACTCTCACATTTGTACACAACTGTTGGGAAAAACCACAGCTTTGACTATACAGACATTTGTCGGCCGAGAGATATCTCTGCTTTTTAATAGATATCTAAGTTTGTCATAGCTTTCCTTTTCAGGAGCAAGCGTCTTTTAATTCATGGCCACAGTCATTGTCCACAGTGATTTTGGAAGCCCAAGAAAATAAAATCTGTCGCTGTTTCCACTTTTTCCCTTCCTATTTGTCATGAAGTGATGGGGCCAGATGCCATGATCTTAGTTTTTTTGAATGTTGAGTTCTAAACCAGCTTTTTCACTCTCCTCTTTCACCCTCATCAAGAGGCTGTTTAGTTCCTCTTCACTTTCTGCCTTTAGAGTGGTATCATCTGCATATCTGAGGTTGTTGATATTTCTCCCAGTAATCTTTATACATATTTATATGTGTGTATGTATATATATATGTGTGTGTGTGTATATGTATGTATGTATGTATGTATGTATTTGACTGTGTTGGGTCTTAGTTGCATCATACAGGACCTTCCATCTTCATTGTGGCATGTGGGATCTAGTTCCCTGACCATGGATTGAACCCAGGGCCCCTGCCTCGGGAGTGTGGAGTCTTAACCACTGAACGTCAGGGGTATCCCTCTTCCGGTAGTCTTGATTCCGTCCTGGGTTTCATCCAGCCTGGCATTTCACATGATGCATAGAAAGTTAAATACTCTGCATAGAAGTTAAGTACTCTGCATAGAAGTTAAATAAGCACAGTGACGATATATAGTCTTGTACACCTTTCCCAATTTTGAACCAGTCAGTTTTTCCATGTCCAGTTATAACTATTGCTTCTTGACCTGCATACAGATTTCTCAAGAGGCAGGTCAGGTGGTCTGGTATTCCCATCTCTTTCAGAATTTTCCACAGTTTGTTGTGATCCACACAATCAAAGGCTTTAGCACAGTCAATGAAGCAGAGGTAAATGTTCTTCAAGAATTCCTTTGCTTTCTCCATGATCCAACAACTGTTAGCAATTTGATCTCTGATTTCTTCTGCCTCTTTGAAATCATTTGTACATCTAGTTTTCCGTTCACTTCAGCCAGCTAAAGTCTAGGATTTTGAGCATAACCTTGTAAGTATGTGAAATGATGCAATTGTATGATAATTTGAACGTTCTTTGGCATTGCTGTTCTTTGGGATTGGAATGAAAATTGACCTTTTCCAGTCTTGTGGCCATTGCTGAGTCTTTCAAATTTGCTGACATATTGAGTGCATTATTTTAACAGCATCATCTTTTAGGGCTTGAAATAGCTCAGCTGGAATTCCGTCATTACCACTAGCTTTGTTCATAGTAATGCCTTTTAAGACCCACTTGACTTCATACTCCAGGATGTCCAGCTCTAGATGAATGACCGACCATACCATCCTTGTTATCTGGTTCATTAAGACTTTTTTGTACTGTTCTTCTGTGTATTCTTGCCACCTCTTCTTCATCTCTTCTGCTTCTGTTAGGTCCTTAACCATTTCTATCCTTTATCTTGCACATCCTTACATGAAATGTTCCCTTGATATCTCCTGTTTTCTTAAAGCACATTTAAATATGCTCTAATTTTTTTATATGCTCTCATTTAATCTTCACAAAATAGCCATACTTTTCTGTGAGACACACTGTCTTCCTTTAGCTCTGAGATGTTAGGCTTTCCTACCTTTTGAGCACTCCTCTCCCTTACTTTAAATGTTAATTCTCCAAGCTCCCAAGAGTCCTATTTTTTGCATTTTCCAAGTGAGTTCTTCATCTCTCATCTCCTGAAGTGTGTCCCAGGCTTCAGCTGTCTCCTGAAAGCAGTTAACTCAGAAATCTTTATATCCAGTGCAGATAGTTCTTTTGACCATCAAAACTACTTAACTCCCTGCCTACTAAATAACTTCCAGGGATCTCAGATTCAGCATGGCATGTCCAGAGTTCAACTTACCAATTCCATCTCTACAGCTGGATTCCCTCTCCCAGTGAAGACAGCCAGTTGCCCCATCCCCTAAGTCAGAGACCTGTCTTCTAAATGCATGTCATGTTGCATGTCACATACCTTCCCCTCTGGACTTCCCCCCTGCATAAAGTACACCTACATTGTATGTTTCAGATCCATCCCTCCCACACGACCTCTGCTGCCTGTGGCACATCTAGCTTTATTATTTTTGTAGTCTGAGTCATTGCACTCATTGACCACTGCTAAGTGGTTTCCTTCCCTCTGGTTTCATTTCCTTCTAGTTCATTCTCCATACTGCTTCCTCATTGTTGACTAAAACTGTCAAGGCCCAGTGTGATCTGACTCCTACTTCCATTTCAGCTCCATCACTCCTTGCCTCCCATGTCCTCCACTCTGTTCTGCTTACCACTGGGAGATGAACTGGATGGTTGATGTGTTTCTGTATATATTTGTTCCTTGTCCACGGAATGCCCTACACTGGCCTGGTTGTTAGTTTTTAAGCCTGTCTCCCCAGTTACAATAGGAGTTTCTAGTACCAGGATCTTGTCTGTCTTTTTTTGTAGAGGCAATGTATCAGTAGTTAAGAACTCATGCTCTTGACCTACACTGTCTGGGATTAGTCTTAGTTCTGCTACCTCACTCACAATAAGGTAATAAGGCCTGGGCTAGTTACTTCACTTTTTAAGCCTGAGTTTCTGCATCTCTGAAATTATGATGATAACAAAACCATCTGCCTCAGAGGTATTGAGGATTTATTTATAATTCAGCTGACATTTAATGAGTGCCTACTTTGTGAAGGTGTCATTCTAGGTTATGGGGATTTAGAGGTGAACTTTGCCTACATTCCGGCAAGAGCAGAATGACAAACTCAACATGGGACTACAGTAATTTCAGATAGCAAATGAGTTAGTGCTCCAAATGGATAGTAGCATAGAGTGCCTAGGAGAAGGAAGGTCTGTTTTAACTACAGTGGTTAGGGAAGACCTCTCCAAGGAAATGACTGTTGAGTGGAGACCTGAGTGATGCAGAGTAGCATATAAAGATCTCAAGGAAGTGTTCAAGCAGAGAGACTAGCAAGTAAAGGCCCTGAGATGGGAACAAACTGTGGGGTGTTTGGGTGATGGGTCATGTTAGGCCTTGTAAGCAGTGATAAGTTAGGAGTTTGGATCTGAGTATTGTAATTCTGACAAGAAGTCATTGAAAGATTTTGAGCAGGAAGTGATGTGACCTCACTTATGTCATAAGCTCACTGGCTGCTGTGTGGATATTGGACCCCATATCCAGCTATAGCAGGTAGCTGAAGATTGTTGAATGAGTTTATTGATTTTTTTTTCCACATTATACTAAAACAACTGTCTCCTTTGTGTCCTGTCTCTTTTTGTGTTCTTTTAGAGCATTGAATGGCCTCTGAAATTCCCTCGGGAATTTGTTAGGATGGGCCTGACACAACCAAAGGGAGTTCTCCTATATGGGCCCCCTGGATGTGCCAAAACCACGCTGGTGAGGGCTCTGGCTACGAGCTGTCATTGCTCTTTCGTTTCAGTGAGCGGAGCTGATCTCTTCTCACCTTTTGTTGGAGATTCAGAGAAAATCTTGTCTCAGGTTGGTTTGTTTATTTTCCCTCATGTAGTTAAGTTTACTTTTCAATTTTTGTTTCATGCCTTAAGGATAAACCTTATTTTTAAAAATGTAACTGGCTGTTTTTCCTGTTAAGAACGTTATACCTGTTTGTGTATAGAAAACTTAGACAATATAGAAAAGTATAAATAGGAAATCCTCCACAATCTCTCTACTTACTGTTAACATTTGGGTGAATTTTCTTTGTAGTTTTGTTTCCTTGGGCAGGGGAATATATATAAAATGATATACATTTTATATATGTATATCCACTCATTGTTGATATATATATATATANGCCAAGACTTTTCATAGGTATACTATGTGCTAGTCAGATGCTTCTGTCTTTTCAAGTCGTGCATTTAAGTTGTAATCACTCGCTGGGGCTCAGGTGCATTCAGGTTGGCAGATGGATGTTCTCTGCTGTGGTGTAGGGCTCTTTTCATCAGTTCTCACGTGGAGGATGCCCCACTGGGGTTGATCACTCCCTTCACCGTGTGCGTGTTGTGTAGCTCTTTGATTAATAATTTGTTTCTAGGGTGCCTTGATATTGAGAAGGTGCTCTGGATAGGAAATGTAAGCATTCTAGTCTGAAGAAAACAGCATTCTCCTATTTTAAAACAAATGGACCTGCTGATTTGTAATTTTAAAAAATACATTTAGTAATTAACAACTTTTTGATGTTACTTTTTTTGTATATTTTGCCTCAGCTAGAGTTTCAAGAAATTTTCAATAGCAACATCATGGTTGTTGCAGCAACAAATAGACCTGATGTGTTAGATGATGCCTTGTTACGGCCTGGAAGACTAGATAAGATTATTTATATTCCACCTCCAGATGAAAAGGTAATCACTGTGCACATTTACTCTGTGTGAGCATTCCTAATAAACCTCAGTGTCTGAGCTCTAAGAAGATGGCAGAGTTGAGTTCCTGACTGGATGTAAGTGTACATGGTATGTGTCCTATATTGGATTCTGTGTTTTTCCTTACCTAATGGCCCATCATAAGTTATCATTTTCATCTGCTTTTGCTGGGTACTCTGGCCCTGTTTTCAGAGAAACATAAACTTAAAAAATGGTAGTAATTTCAGCTTTGCGGAAGACTCAAAATACTGAGTTTATGGAGTCTCCTCAAAATTATCTTGCAGCTAGAATGGAAGAATCCTAAAGTGTTAAAGAGTTTTGGAGATTATCTGGGTGAGCATCCTTATTTTACAGTGGAGAAATCTGAGTTTATAGAGATTATATAATGTATCCACAGCCAAAGAATCAGTAAACCCTTTGTCCTTCACATCCAGAGCCACTGGCAGTGAGTGGTGAAAGACACAGAAAATGCGTTTTTCATTTATCAGATTTTGAAGGATGAAAAAAATTTTTTAATCTATTTTACTTTTTAAAAATTATAAAAATATTAAAATTTATCTTGATGTCACATTTACTTTCTTACCTCTTGAGAAAAAGTGATTCTTATTTTTTAATTCTTAAATATATATACTTTCTCTGTAATATAGAAAATTCTGTATGTTTTAATATAACATTATGCCAACATTAAGCTTCTAAACATATTATGTTTTATTTTGTTCCAGGGAAGGCTTTCTATTCTGAAAGTCTGTACAAAAAACATGCCAATGGGGCCTGATGTTTCCTTAGAAAAGGTAGCTGCAGAAACTTGTTTTTTCTCTGGAGCTGATCTTGGAAACCTCTGCAAAGAAGTAAGTTAATGAATTAGTGAAGAAAATTTACACATTTCTGCATTTATTCAGATCTTCATTCACTTGGCAGTATTTACTGAAAGGGAGGCACCATGGGAGGTGAAACAAGCCGCCCTGGTGCCTTTCCTTCTCTTCAGGGCTTACGGGTTGATGGGGCAGGGGGTGGTGCCAAGAGGTGATACTGAATTTAAAAATGTAGTGAGTTGGGGAAGTTTAGGGTGCTAGGAAGAATACCAATCCAGTCGAAAATAAGAGAAGGCTTTCTGAGAGAAGGTGTGTGTACATTGCAAATGGAAGGGTGGTTAGGGAGTCAGCCAGTCTATGGGAGAGAAGGGGAATGTTTGAGGCACAGGGAATAAAATGTGCAGACGATCGGAGGTGAGGGGATGACATTATTGAAGAGGTGGCCAGTGGCCGACTCACACAAGTCCCTGTAAGGCACTCTAAGGCGTTTAAACTTTATCTTGAATGCAGAAAAAAGGTCAGCCATTGTAGGTTTTTCCTTTGCAAAAACTTGTGAAAATATAACATCAGAAAAATGCACAGATCAAAAGGATTTAACCCACTGAATTAATATAAAGTGAACACACTTGTATAACTACCACTTAGGTCAAGAAAGAATGTCATCAGCATGCTAGAAGCTTTCCGTGGGCCTTCCTACTCTGTCACAAAAGAACCACTCTCCTGATTTCTAGCACTGGGGAGATGACTTTTGCTGCTTTTGCACTTTATATTAATGGAACCATATGGTATGCTTTTCTGTCTGCTTCTTTAACTCAAGATTATGTCTGTGAAGTTTTTCCATGGTTTTATGTGTTAACAGTGAAAGTGTTAATTGTTCAGTCATGTCTGACTCTTTACGATCCCATGGACTGTAGCCCGCCAGGCTCCTCTGTCCATGGAATTCTCTAGGCAAGAATATTGGAGTGGGTTATTCTTTTCTCCAGGGGATTTTCCTGACCCAGGGAGTGAACCCCGGTCTCCTGCACTGCAGGCAGATTTTTTATCGTTTGAGCCACCAGGGAAGCCTGTGCATAACAGTGGTTTGTTCATTTTCTGTTTCTTTATGATCAGTGCTGTGTCCTGTTTAAAAACTCCTATTGTGAGATCAGGAATACAGTTGCTCATCTTTTTTTTTTTTTTTTATATTTGAGTATAGTTGATCTCATCTATACACCAATATAGTTGTTCTGCACTCTGCCCTCCCCACATCCCCCCCACATTTAAGGCTAGAGTGTAATGTAGAAAAAAGATGGTCCACTGAGAAGACTTAATCACTTTAACTTTTTAGCTTAATGTTTTTATTGCCACGAATATTGAAATTCTGTGAAGTGAGACTGAGATTTTGATGTTCAGATTTTAAAGTATTACCATATATCATAAAACAACAGTGAAGCATATTTATTATTTCCTATTGTTTGTCTTTTATAGGCCGCCTTGCTGGCTCTGCAAGAAAATGGACTGGAAGCGACCACAGTGAAACAAGAGCACTTTCTAGAATCACTTAAGACTGTAAAACCGTCCTTAAGTCATAAGGATTTGACTTTATATAAAAACTTATTTCAGAAAAAAGAATTTTCTGTTTTAGAAGATATTTAAAAATTATTTTACATACCTGCTCAAGGCTTAATTGAAATGTGAATATGCACTATAATTTGCAACTTACTTTGTGTGTATTATTTCCTATAAATAAAAAAACTTGTGCCTGATAGGCTAAAATTTCATACAGAAAAGTTAAAAGAATAAGACACTCTTACATACTTTTAACTCAGATTCACCATTTTTTTAAAAAAATTTATTTATTTGGCTGTGCCAGGTCTTAGTTGTGGCATGTGGAATCTAGTTCCCTGACTAGGAATTGAACTTGGGAAGCTTGGATTCTTAACCACTGGGCCACTGGAAGTTCCTCTAGATTCACCAGTTTTTAACATTTTGCCACATTTGTCTCCTCTCTCTCCCTCTTTCGCCTCCCCTCCACAGTATTTTTTATGAACTATTTAGAAGTAGATTTTACACATAACACATCTTTATCCCTTTAATACTTCACTGTACATCTCGTATAAATGAGGTTATTTTCTTATATGACCACAGTGCAGTTATCAGATTCAAGAAATTTAACATCGATAACATTTTAATTACTGACGATGAATTTCATCCGTTGTTCCAATAGTGAGTTTTTCCCTTAGAGGATCTAGTCTAGGATCACGCATTCACTTAGCTGGCGAGTCTCTTCAGCCTCTCTGCCTCTTGATCTGAGCCAGCTCCTCGGCCTGAGCACCCTTGACACCTCTGGAGAGTACAGGCTGCCGTGTGAACCGTCAGTGCTGCCGTGTGTCCGTCCTCCGTGCGTCACGGATCCGTGTCGTGCAGCCGTACACGTGTTGTCGTGTCCTCAGACCACAGCTGGAGGCACGTGACAGCTGCACATTACTGGTGACGTTAATCTTGATCACTTGTTTCTGATATCGTCCCCATCTCCACAGTACAGCTGTTTTCCTTTTGTAATTCTGAGTATTTTTTAAGGAGTTAGATTATATGTAAGCTTTTATTTTCCTTTATTAAAAAGGTAATAATGCTAGAAAACACAGATAAACGTGAAGAAGACACTTGGATATTTAAGTTTCTAGTCCCTTACACATATACAGATGTATAAGGGACTTTTTAAAACCAAAAAGCATGGTACTATGTAGCTCTTGTTTTTTTCTCACCTGACAATATCTGTTAAGTATCTTACTGCGTCTTCACCCACAAGGTGTCATACAGAGAAGAGTGTGAATGAAGGAGCCAGACATGGCGTGGAGAGGGTAGCTGGGAGCGGGGACCTCAGGCAAATCATGCAGTGAATTAAGCGCCAGATGAACTTCAAAAGAAGTGTATGTGCAGTCAGAGCATGGTGCATGAACTATACAGTCATAAATGTGAAGCAGTTGTTGGAAAAGTTTCCTATTTCTGACTGGAGCAACGATTATTACTAAGCAATTAAGGAGCAATTACTTTTGATTATTACTAATACTTACAATTGATTATTACTAAGCAATTGAGCAATTAAGAAAAAGGCCTATCTTATTTATAGGCATAAAATGTAACTCCTGGAGGAGGAAATGGCAACCCAGTCTAGTATTCTTGCCTGGAGAATCCCATGGACAGAGGAGCCTGGAGGGCTACAGTCCAGTGGGGTGGGGGGGGTCACAAAAGAGTTAGAAACAACTTAGCAACTAAACACCACACACTCAATCCAATTATTGGGAAACATTTAAGTATCTTTGGAATAACTTGAGTACGTGAATTGACTTTCTTAACCATAAATTTTATAAAATTTAAATACAAGAATATCAAACCAATCCTAAAGGAAATCAACACTGAATATTCATTGGGAGGACTGATGCTGAAGTTGAAGCTGAAGCTCCAATACTTTGGCCACCTGATACAAAGAGCTGACTCATTGGGAAAGACCCTGATGCTGGGAAAGATTGAAGGCAGGAGGAGAAGGGGGCAACAGAGGATGAGATGGTTGGATGGCATCACTGACTCAATGGACATGAGTTTGAGCAAACTCTGGGAGATAGGGAGCACAGGGAAGGACAGGGACAGGGAAGCCTGGTGTGCTGCAGTCCATGGGGTTGCAAAGAGTTGGACATGACTTAGCAACTGAACAACAAAATGCCTGTCAAAGGTTTCTGATGAAAATTTAACATCCAAATCAAAATGTGCCATAAGTAAAAATGTACACTAGAATTCAGACTCAGCATGAAAAAAACTGTTAAGTGGTTTATTAATTTGTCATTGATTACATGTTGATGTCATTGTTTTACTATATTAGGATAGATAAAGTAGATTACTTACAAAATTAAAATTATTCTAACAAAGTGACATGCTTTAGAGTAGTAGGGAAAATACCTAGAAACTTTATTAGAATTCTAATTATTTTTGTTCATGTGTCAGTTGTTGATTTTATAGGACAAGGCAGCTATTAGGCCTTTGCCATCTCTAGGTCTAAGGCACTCTAGCCTGAACCCCTTACCTCTGCTAGCTGTGGGCCCTTTGTTTTTTCCTAGAGGAAGTTTCCAGTGGTCAGCCTAGAAATTTGGTACACACACTTTGGTTAGAAGCTTGTGTTTTGCTTTGAAATTATCTTTTTATAACTTCTCAAGAGAATTTCTGGAAGCTTCAAAATTCTTGACAAAATCCATGTTTCTTCTCTCACTGATATAAATGATGAAGTCAGATTAAGGAGTTCTTTTACTCAGTTTCAGTGTGATTGAAGGTTTGCTCTGGGAAACTTCCAAAAGCTGTGTTCTTAATTGGTGAGAAAACACTTCTGCTTCTAAGTACCTGGGAAGTGTGAACAGTTCAGTCACTCAGTCGTGTCTGACTTTTTGCAACCCCATGGACTTCAGCAGGCCAGGCTTCCCTGTCCAAGGTCAAATCCTGGAATTTACTCAAACTCATGTCCATTGAGTTGGTGATGCCATCCAATCATCTCAACCTCTATCATCCCCTTCTCCTGCCTTCAATCTTTCCCAGCATCAGGGTCTTTTCTAATGAGCCAGTTCTTTGCATCAGGTGGCCAAAGTATTGGAGTTTCAGCTTCAGCATCAGTCCTTCCAGTGAATATTCAGGACTGATTTCCTTTAGGATGGACTGGTTGGATCTCTTTGCAGTCCAAGGGACTCTCAAGAGTCTTCTCCAACACCACAGTTCAAAAGTATCAATTCTTTGGCAGCTTTCTTTATATTCCAACTCTCATATCCATACATGACTCCTCGAAAAACCATAGCTTTGACTAGACAGACCTTTGTTGGCAAAGTAATGTCTCTGCTTTTTAATATGCTGTCTAGTTTGGTCATAACTTTTCTTCCAAGAAGCAAGCGTCTTTTAATTTCATGGCTGCATTCACCATCTGCAGTGATTTTGGAGGCCTCCAAAATAAAGTCTGTTTCTACCATTTCCCCATCTATTTGCCATGTAGCGATGGGACCAGATGCCATGATCTTCGTTTTCTGAATGTTGAGCTTTAAGCCAACTTTTTCACTCTCCTCTTTCACTTTCATCAAGAGGCTCTTTAGTTCTTCACTTTCTGCCATGAGGGTGGTGTCATCTCCATATCTGAGGTTATTGATATTTCTCCTAGCAATCTTGATTCCAGCTTGTGCTCCATCCAGCCCAGCGTTTCTCATGATATACTCTGCATATAAGTTAAATAAGCACAGTGACAATATTCAGCCCTGACATACTCCTTTCCCTATTTGGAACCAGTCTGTTGTTCCATGTCCAGTTCTAACTGTTGATTCCTAACCTGCATACAGGTTTCTCAAGAGGCAGGTCAAGTGGTCTGGTATTCCCATCTCTTTAAGAATTTTCTAGAGTTTGTTGTGGTCCACATAGTCAAAGTCTTTGGCATAGTCAATAAAGCAGAAGTAGATGTTTTTATGGAACTCTCTTGCTTTTTCAATGATCCATTGGCATATTGGCAATTTGATCTCTGGTTCTTCTGCCTTTTCGAAATCCAGCTTGAACATTTGGAAGTTCATGGTTCATGGACTGTTGAAGCCTGGCTTGGAGAATTTTGAGCGTTACTTTACTAGCATGTGAGATGAGTGCAATTGTGCAGTAGTATAAGCATTCTTTGGCATTGCCTTCCTTTGAGATTGGAATGAAAACTGACCTTTCCCAATCCTGTGGCCACTGCTGAGTTTCCAAATTTGCTGGCATATTTGAGTACAGCACTTTCACAGCATCATCTTTTAGGACTTGAAATAGAGTTCAACTGGAATTCCATCACCTTCACTAGCTTTATTCGTAGTGATGCTTTCTAAGGCCCACTTGACTTCACACTCCAGGATGTCTGGCTCTAGGTGAGTGATCACACCATCCTGAATATCTGGGTTGTGAAGATCTATTTTGTATAGTTCCTCTGTATATTCTTGCCACCTCTTCTTAATGTCTTCTGCTTCTGTTAGGTCCATACCATTTCTGTCCTTTATTGTACCCATCTTTGCATGAAATGTTCCCTTGGTATCTAGTTTTCTTGAAGAGATCTCTAGTCTTTCCCATTCTATTTTTCCCTCTATTTCTTGAACGGCATTACATTAAACTCAAACTCCTTTCTGAGCCACATTACAGCATTAAACAATACATACGGATGTGAGAGTTGGACCATAAAGAAGGCTGAGCACCAAAGAACTGATGCTTTTGAGTTGTGGTGCTGGAGAAGACACTTGAGAGTCCCTTGGACAGCAAGGAGATCAAACCAGTCAATCCTAAAGGAAATCAATCCTGAATATTCATTGGAAGGACTGATACTGAAGCTAAAACTCCAGTCTTGTGGCTACCTGATGCAGAGAGCCGCCGACTCATTAGAAAAGACCTTGGTGCTGGGAAAGAAGGGGGCAAAAAAGGATGAGACAGTTGGATGGCTTCATTGACTCAGTAGACATGAGTTTGAGCAACCTCCTGGAGATGGTGAAGAACAGGGAAGCCTGGCCTGCTGTAGTCCGTGGAGTTGCAGAGTGGGACATGACTGTGCAACTGAGCAACAACAGACTGTATGAAATTTAGCAGATCCATATTTGCTAGCCCTGGTAACAGCCAGCCACTGAAGGATGGGCATGAAAGAATAATGAAAATGTTCAATGAAAAAATATTCTATTTTTCTTACAAAGCCTAAGCTGGGCTGACTAAAATCTAAGTTAGAGTCCTAGAGTGGGAACCAAGTAGCTGTGGTTTCATGCCCCTGCAAGTCTGGGTTACAGCTAATACCTTCTTGCCCCACCTTTCTGTCTTTATAAAAGCTTTCTGTTTGTACTAACCCTTGGAACACTTTTCTAGTTCATCCACTATTGAATACAGTCAATTAGGTCTTAAAATTGACTCCGTTGAATTTTATTTTTTAATACTATATACAATTTATACATTTTAAAAACATTTTAATCTGAGCATTTTCAAACATTTAGTAATATGACAAACTCCCACATATCTATAACCTAGATTAAATAGTATTTTGCTAAATTTTCTTCATTTGTTTTCTAACTGAACTGTTTTATGGAAAATCCCATACATATTTTTTAATCTCTTTAAAAATGTGCTTTTAAAATAAAGCCCATAATACCATTATCACACCTGAGAAAATCAACAATACTCCTTTAATATTTCATCTCTGGTCTGTATTTAAGTTTCTCTAATTGCCCCCAAAATGTCTTTTTACAGTCAGTTTGTTTATATTCAAATAAATATCCTCACCTTTGGTAAGATTTTTCAGAGCCCTTTAGTCAGAATTAATCATCTGTCTTTGGCACCAAATCATGTAAGAATTACCCATGAAAAGTAAATTGGAAGAAACGTGATTTACCATGCCCTATTCCCAGAATGGTGCCTAGGCTACTCTTCCACAAAACTGCAGTTTGAAAAGCAACGGCTTTGGCAAAGCAGGGCTCTGAGTTTAATTCGGCTTGTGGGATCCTAGTTCCCCCACCAACGATCAAACCCACGTTCCCAGCAGTGGAATCTCAGAGTCTTAACCTCTGAGCCACCAGCGAATTCCCAAGGGCTACACATTTTAATTTTAACTTGTGGGCCATGATAGATTCCTATAAGATTTCCTTTTTCTCCTCCTTTCATCCTATAAACAATTTATCTTTAATTAAAATGAGGCTTTTCTTAGAACCTTCTGACAAGCTTTAGAAATTCTGCAGAAGGAGCATTAAAAGGCTTCTTTGATTCTGTTCAATACAAACTGTTCAGTTCAGTCACTCAGTTGTGTCTGACTTTTTGCGACCCCATGGACTGCAGCACACCAGGCTTCCCTGTCCATCACCAACTCCCGGAGCTTGTTCAAACTCATGTCCATCGAGTCAGTGAGGCCATCCAACCATCTTATCTTCTGTCGTCCCCTTTTCCTCCTGCCTTCAATCTTTCCTAGCATCAGGGTCTTTTCAAAGGAGTCAGTTATTCTCATCAGATGGCCAGAGTACTGGAGTTTCAGCTCCATCGTCAGTCCTTCCCATCAATACTCAGGACTGATTTCTTTTCGGATGGACTGGTTGGATCTCCTTGCAGTCCAAGGGACTCTCAAGAGTCTTCTCCAACACCACAGTTCAAAGGCATCAATTCTTCAGCGCTCAGCCTTCTTCACAGTCCAACTCTCACATCCATACATGACCACTGGAAAAACCATAGCCTTAACTAGACGGACCTTAGTCGGCAAAGTAATGTCTCTGCTTTTGAATATGCTATCTAGGTAACTTTTCTTCCGAGGAGTAAGAGTCTTTTTCTCAATGTTGAGTTTTAAGCCAACTTTTTTTACTTTCCTCTTTCACTTCCATCAAGAGGCTCTTTAGTTACTCGCTTTCTGCCATAGGGGTGGTGTCATCTGCATATCTGAGGTTATTGATATTTCTCCTGGCAATCTTGATTCCCGCTTGTGCTTCATCCAGCCTGGCATTTTGCGTGATGTACTCTGTGTCAGTTAAGTAGGCAGGGTGACAATATACAGCCTTGATGTACTCCTTTCCTGATTTGGAAGCAGTCTGTTGTTGCATGTCCAGTTCTAACTTGCTTCTTGACATGCATACAGATTTCTCAGGAGGCAGGTCAGGTGGTCTGGTATTCCCATCTCTTTAAGAATTTTTCACAGTTTGTTGTGAATACAAACTACGAAAAATGTTTAATTTTCTTTGAAGTAATCAATACACATCTCTAGTTACAACTTGGGTTACACAGGAAGAATTAGGTAGTAGTAACTGAGTTAGAAGTTATATTTATGTTCTGCTGTATATAAAACAATTATTTGCAAATAACAATTACTATTGATTGAATGCCTACCTCAGGCAAAACAGAATGCTACATTCTTGGCATATAGTCTACCATTTTTTTCCAACTCCCTGCTGAGCTAGGTTTGTCCCCATTTTATGAGAATCATAAAGCCTAAGTAGTTTCCTGAAGTCAATCAGCTAATAAAGTGTGGCAGGGATGGCCAACTGACCTGAACTCAGGTCAGTTTGAATGCAAAGTCCATGACTAGAACTAAAACCGAGTAACAGAGCTGGATCTGGCCCTTCAGAGAACACTGTTTTTGATTTTATATTATTTTACAAATTTTTACATTATTTTAATGTAAAAAAACTTTAAATAATGGAGCTTGCACTCTTGTCTTAATTTCAGTTGCTAAGAGTGGGGTGCAGAAAGAACAGTGATATTGTCAGACAGAACTGGGCTCTGATTGGGCCTAAAAAACTTATCTTGCAAAAATGTCGAAAAGATTCTTGTACAGCGTCTGGCACACAGATTCTGATTTAATTATTATTCCCGTGATTCTGCAGCCTCCTGCATGTTCCGTGCAAGGCTTGGCTGCTAGCTTGCTGCTGCTACTGCTAAGTCGCTTCAGTCGTGTCCGACTCTGTGTGACCCCACAGACGGGGGCCCACCAGACTCCCCCGTCCCTGGGATACTCCAGGCAAGAACACTGGAGTGGGTTGCCATTTCCTTCTCCAGTGCATGAAAGTGAAAAGTGAAAGTGAAGCCGCTCAGTCGTGTCTGACTCTTCGCGACCCCACGGACTGCAGCCNAAATTCATCTTGGCCCAGTGCAGGGCTCCATAGGCAGTAATGGGAGGTTCTGGCAGTTCACCACCTACAGGGTTCAAGCTGAGCCCTTCTGCCCCTCCCAGAAACTGGGGCAAGAGCTTAATTTGCTTGCTCTTAGCCTGGCATTTCTGCTCTCATTGCTCTCAGCTTATGAGAACATTTTCCAGTCTAGCCCCATAAAGGCACTGCAGACCTTGTACCCTGCAGAGAAATTGATCCTTAATGTGTGAGCCAAACTGTAAAGCTTTTTAAAGAACTGTTCCATCAATTTCAGTTAGCAATGAATGCCTAAGTATGCACTCTTCTGTCCCTAGAGTAGTATAAACCCAATATCAGAGTTGGTTTAAATGCACTTACTTTAATGTTTAATCAGCTTTCTTTTTCTTTTAGCCTTGATCGAAAAAGAAATCCAGAACCTTGGGAAACTGTGGATCCTACTGTACCTACAAAGGTATTGCTACATTAAAATATGATTTATACTTAGCCTAAACCTTAGCACCTTTGTCTGCAAAACAGATGTAATACCTTTCATGTTTAGGGTGCCATTTAGTGTAGTGTTAAAAGAAAGTGCTGTAGGATTGTAGATATCTAGTTCACATCCTTGCTCTGTTATTCACAGGTGATTTTAGACAACTTGGTTTCTCTGAGGTTCTCAGAATCTATAAAATGGGCACAGTAATATTAGGCCCTGCCTCAGAGATTAGAGGCTTAAAGAAGATAAAGTAGATAAAGCCCTTTAGCATGGTGTCTGGCCCATAGTAAGCACTCAGATAATTAACTTTTATCATTATTGTGATACATCATCTCCTTTTTTAACTTAATTTTTATTTTATATTGGAGCATAGTTGATTTCCAGTGTTCTCTTACAATAGTTTCAGGTGTACAGCAAAGTAATTCAGTTATATATATACATATATACACATGTATACATACATCCATTCTTTTTCCAGTTCTTTTCCCATATAGGTTATTACAGAATACTGAGTAGAACTTCTGGTGATAGGTCCTTGTTTATCTGTCTTATATAAAGAAGTGTATATATGTCAATCCCAGACTTCTGATTTAGCCCTTTCCCCCCCTTTCCCCTTTGGTAACCATAATTTTGTTTTTGAAATCTATGAGTCTGTTTATGCATAATCTCATTTTATCCACTGTTTATCAAAAATTCATATAAAGTCTATTGTAATAAATAACAGGAACTCCTAAAAACAGCAGTGGCATTCTCTTTAAGCAAAATTAGCTAATATCCACTCATCCAAATGAGTAGATTTTTAAGACTCTTGAAAAGATTTTTTTTACATTCTAAATATTTTGGAAGTAATCATGTAGTCTGTTGGAATGAACACGACTTAAAACTGTCTCCAGAAAGTTGTGTGTGTGTGTGTGTGTGTGTGTTTAAACAAAGCATTCAAATGATACAGCTCGACTTAGAGAAGGGCGTCTAGGATCTTTAAAGCTACCTACATCTCCCTGTTCCTGGGGGAATAGAAAACTTGTGCGAATAAATGAGAATCTCTGAATGTGAGTTCTTTGGAAGTCAAGACTTGTCCTCAGCTCTCTGTCTTTCCCCTTATTGTGTAACTTGGATCATTTGTACCTTTGTTGAGTAAATACAGTGAGGAAATTTTAAGTGCGTAGCTCTGTGCTAGGAACATTATATAGCCAGATACACTTTTTGAACTTATAGTTCACATAAAATCATAGGAAATAAAAAAATCTAGAATCTGTTAAGTGAAAACGGGGTAAATGTATATGATCTTTCTCTCTAATCCTGTAACACTCAGGAAGCCAAAGACTTTATTTAGAGGGATAGAACCAGTACATGGTACTGTTTTAATTAGAGATGGGAAGAGGTGATTCTTTGGCTGCAAATGTTATGGTGATACTTTTTCCAGAGGGAACTATGTACAGATCTGAAAAGGGGATCTGAGGATGGAGAGATCCTAACAAAACATTTTAATTTTGTTTTATTTATTTTTTTTAAAGCTTGTAACAATCAACCAAGAATGGAAGCCCATTGAAGAGTTGCAGAAGGCCCGAAGGGCAACCAGGTGACCAGTCCTCACCTTTTTCTTCCAAAGAGTACTCTATGAATCTAGTGGAAACACTTCTGCACAAACTAGATTATGGATACCAGTGTGCGGAAATGCTTCTGCTACATTTTTAGGGCCTGCCTACGTTTTTGGACTCTGGATAAGGAATTATAAAGGTAGCATGGCATAACCACATAGTCCCCAAATAAGATTCTATGTTGTCTTGTGTATTGAAATTTTTGTGTTTATAATGCCCAAATGTTTTCCTGTAAAGACTTGTTAAATTCGATTGTCTATAATAAAATACAATCTGTGCAAGATTTCTTAAAGATCAGGTACATATTTAAATGGAGGGGAAAAAATTTTTGATGGGAGATAAACACATTTTGAAGCATGGAGATTCACTTTTAAATTTTACTTATTTTTAATTTTTTTAAAAGATCTTCTTTTTTTTTCACTTTTTTTTTTTTTTTTTGTATTTTGGTCATGCCACACGTCACGTGAGATCATTCTCCCACCAGGGATTGATCCTGGGCCTCCAGTGAAAGCTCTGAATCCTAACCACTAGGCCAATGGGTACCTTCATGGAGCTTCATCTTTAAAAATAACACTCCATGCAAATTTCTGTGTAATTTTTCCAAATTCATTCATTCACCAGAGATCTGTTTACTATCTGCTGTTAGCCGTGCACTGTTCTCGTGCAGCCGAGGTAAATCAATGAACAAAACCAAATTTTGGAGGGAGAGGAATAAAAGATGGTAAGTACAGTGAGGAAAGTGAAGATGAGAATGGAGTATGAGATTTTGGGATTTGTCTTGGAGGAAGTACTGGGATTCTGGCGGTGGTGGGAATGTGGCGTATGTGAGACTGGCCAAGGCTAATGGTGGTGCTCATGTAGGGAGGGGAAGATGGAGAGCACCCCACAAGTTTGGGGCTTCTCTTCACTCTGGCCAGTGGTCCAGGGAGATCAAAGATGCAGTCAAATCCAGCATGCCCCTTGGCGCTCCCCCTTGACTGTTCCTGAAAAAGAGACCAAATAGAAAATAGCTTTTCATTAACCTTTTTTAAAAAATTGAGATATAATTCACAGAGCATAGTATTTAAAGTTCTCAATTTGGTGGTTTTTTTTTTAGTAAATTCATGAAGTTTTACATTTCCAGCACCTAATTCTAGGACATCTTCATCACCCTAAAAGAACCTACTTCTGATCCCTCTGTCCCCAACCTCAGGCAAACACTAATCTTTGTCCCTGTGGATTTGCCTATTCTCTGTACTTCAGATAAATAGGATCACACCTTCTGTGACCTTGGTGCTTAACTCTTAACAGCATAATGTTTTCAGGATCCCTCTGTGTTGTACCATGAATCAGTACTTTGTTCCTTTTTATGGCTGATATTCCATTGTGTGGATATGTCACATTTTGCTTATCCATCAGCTGACAGACATTTGGGTTGTTCCTACCTTTTGGCTGTTACGAAGAATGCTGCTGTGAACAGCCATGTGCAAGATTTTGTGTAGCCATATATTTTCATTTCTCTTGGGATATACCCAGGTTCATTGACTCTTATAAAAATCATAAGTCCCTTTTTCTTAATTTCCATCTGAACATAATAGAAATTTAAGAGAAGGGCTAAATTCTAACCACCTTCAGGGCAATAAAAATTAGCTAGATCTTACTAGAGTCTTGGCAATTCTGAAAGGATTAAAGCAACACTACTTTTGCAACTTCTGCTACTTCCTTATCACCGCAAATTTTCCCAGATAAAAATCTCTGATTGTTGATCTCAAGGAATTACATGTACCAATTATGAAGTACAATTTTATTTGCTTAAGCTTCTAAAGAGCATTGTGGCACTGTAGAGGCAAATAAAAATGAACAGCCTTGTGATGGCTGGCCAATTAGAGCAAATGGTAGTGTTTGGGAGGGGGGACTGTGCCTTTCAACTTTAAAACACAAGTCTGATTGAAATGCAGTGGCTTTACCAGATGAACAAAGTGGTGGAAGGTACCATGCAGTGGGTTTGGGAGGGGAAAAGGCCAACAGCAATATTGAAACGTACATTTCAAAAGATTTATTGATTTTATTTTTGATAGTGTTCTCAGCATTTTCCCCAAATGTTTTATTTTGAAAATTTTCAAATATGCAGAGAAGTTGAAAAACTAGTACAAAGAACACTCACACTTTTTATCAGTTGGCATTTTCCCACATTTGCTCTGTCTTTCTGCATACTGTGCTCTTTTAAAATGAACTCTGAAGCTAAGTTACAAGGTAAAGCTATTTATGCCTAAGAGTAAGGATAGTCTAGCCATTGTTACACTATTATCAGTCCTACATCATGAGAAATGCTGGGCTGGAAGAAGCACAAGCCGGAATCAAGATAACCAGGAGAAATACCAGTAACCCCAGATATGCAGATGACACCACCCTTATGGCAGAAAGTTAAGAGGAACTAAAAAGCCTCTTGATGAAAGTGAAAGAAGAGAGTGAAAAAGTTGGCTTAAAGCTCATCATTCAGAAAATTAAGATCACGGCATCTGGTCCTATCACGTCATGGGAAATAGATGGGAAAACAGTGAAAACAGTGTCAGACTTTATTTTTCTGGGCTCCAAAATCACTGCAGATGGTGATTGCAGCCATGAAATTAAAAGATGCTTTCTCCTTGGAAGGAAAGTTATGACCAACCTAGACAGCATATTTAAAAGCAAAGACATTACTTTGCCAACAAAGGTCCATCTAGTCAAGACTATGGTTTTTCCAGTGGTCATGTATGGATGTGAGAGTTGGACTGTGAAGAAAGCTGAGCGCTGAAGAATTGATGCTTTTGAACTGTGGTGTTGAAGACTCATAAGAGGCCCTTGGACTGCAAGGAGATCCAACCAGTCCATCCTAAAGGAGGTCAGTCCTGGGTGTTCATTGGAAGGACTGATGCTGAAGCTGAAGCTCCAATATTTTGGCCACTTCATGCAAAGAGTTGATTCATTGGAAAAGACCCTGATGCTGGGAGGGATTGGGAGCAGGAGGAGAAGGGGACGACAGAGGATGAGATGGTTGGATGGCATCACCAACTCGATGGACATGAGTTTGGGTAAACTCCAAGAGTTGGTGATGGACAGGGAGGCCTGGTGTGCTGCAGATCATGGGGTTGCAAGGAGTCGGACATGACTGAGAGACTGAACTGAACTGAAAAAAATTAACATTAATTCAGTACTATCACCTAACATATGACCCATTTCCATTTCCTCTAATTTTAATGTCTTTTTTTTTAGAAGAAAAAAATGAATCTTTCCTTCATTATTTTCTTAGAGTGAAGTCCTTTCTAATCATAACAAAATTGTCAGGTCATGAGAGAATATATTGGTACACTGTGTACATAAAAATAATATGTGCAGTGCAGTTCAGTTGCTCAGTCGTGTCCAACTCTCTGCAACTCCATGAAGCGCAGCATGCCAGGCCTCCCCGTCCATCACCAACTCCCGGAGTTTACCCAAACCCATGGCCACCGAGTCGGTGATGCCATCCAACCATCCCGTCCTCCGCGACCTGCTCCCCTCCCACCCCCAACCCCTCCCAGCACCAGGGCCATAGCTGTATTTTTTAGCCCAGAGTCCTATCTAAGCTTCACTTGTTGCACTTGGTTGTTAGACTCTTGTACTGAACACCCGACAGCTATGTGGGCGTGGAGGTGACTCCCAAGGAGCTTATAGAACTGCTTTCTCTAGACTTTGATCTGGATGAGATTCTCTTAGATTGTGGGCTTTGAAATTTAAAAGTTTGAGACATCATAATAATATTTTCAAATCTAAATATTTAAGAAGTTCCACAGTTATTGGGCCTTCACTGTCTGGTGGGTGTTGTGCTGACCTCAAGGATCTGGCAGGAAAAGGAGACACGCTTATGAACAAATCCAAGCAATGTGATGACAATAAAGCAAGGGTAGAAACGAGCACATGGTACAAAGGAAACCTTCCTGAAGAACAAGGATCCCTGAAAACCTAGTTTCTTTAAAAACCAGTAGTTAAAATGCAGAAAGGCAATTGAAGTAGACACATATTTACCAAGCCACAGAGGGCTCACAGAGCATATCTTTAGAAACTTGAGTAGTTTCGTACATGAAATTTAATATTGGAGTGTAAGGTGGGATAGGATATTATGCTATTATTCTGCAAGCACAAAGGAACTAGAATAGGATTTTTATTATATATATAAGATGGGGATGGACGTCATACGGTTTACCTAAGGGAGTGTTGACTGTTACCAGCTAGCGGTTTGTGATGTGCACTGGAGGAAACTTTGGTTGGAGGCCAGAGGCCAGCAGCTGCCAGTGGTCCTGGGTCCAGGTGGTGAGCCATGACTGACTAAGGACATGGCAGAGGGAGTAGGGAAAGGCGGATGTCCTTGAGCGGAACTGAAGCGGGGAAGACCTCAAGGCTTATTGGGTGTGGCTGGGGGATGTCCAAAAGCACTCTCGGATTTCTCACCCCAGCAGCTGGGTGGGTGGTGGTGCCAAGACCCAGCATACCGGAGGGAAATAAAATGGAATGTTCAAGGGAGGGGTAGATAAGGAATGAGTTAGGTTTTGGAATTGTTCATTGGAGAGCCCGATAAGCTATCTAGGTAAATTATTTCTCAAGAATTGTGAAGATGTGTGTTGGAGGCAGTTCAAAGAATGATAATAGCCAGGGTGTGGATAAAACTGCCTACAGAGGCAGTTACAGGTGGCTCAGACAGTAAAGCGTATGCCTGCAATGCGGGAGACCCGGGTTCGATCCCCAGGTTGGGAGGATCCCCTGGAGAAGGAAACGGTAACCCACTCCAGTACTCTTGCCTAGAAAATTCCATGGATGGAGGAGCCTGGTGGGCTACAGTCCATGAGGTCGCAAAGAGGAGGACATGACTGAGTGACTTCACTTTCACTTTCTTTCATGAAGACTGAACAGAGTGTCAGCATGAAGGACATGAGCTGGAAAGAGGATTTGGTCCCTGGTGAGGACTGAGACAGGGCTTCCCAGGTGACTCAGTGGATAAAGATTCTGTCTGCAATGCAGGAGACGCAAGAGGGTTCAATCCCTGGGTTGAGAAGATTCCCTGAAGAAGGGCATGGCAACGCACTCGAGTATTCTTACCTGGAGAATCCCACGGACAGAGGAGCCTGGTGGGCTACAATCCATGGGGCCTCAGAGACACGACTGAAGTGACTGAGCACATACGCTGAGAAATATGGGCACAGAGAATCAGGAGATACATCATGGAGCCCAAAGAAGAAGGAATGCTCTTCCCTCGTTGGTTCCAGTTGCAGTTAAACCAAAGCCCAGAGTCCTTCAGTTAACAGCCTTGAGCCTTAAGCAGACACCCATAATTCTCTCTTACATAAAAAGAAGATAGGGAATTAAGCTTTCTGAATAAAAAGGTTAAAGTCCATATCACTAAAAAACGAGTGAAGTCTAATTATGCACTCACTCAACATTATTTTCTTGGGGAAATTTTCTCACATTTTAGTTGAGACTTTGGAGAATGAAACTACAGGCTCTGAAATCAGAACACTCTGCCACTTTTCTACCCATGTTTTGTAACTCAGATGCCTGGTCTATGAACTTGGGTTAATCTGTGCCTGCTTGGGTTAGTTGTGAAGATTATGTGAGATAAAAGTACCTAATTCGATGCTTAACACGTAGTAGTTGCTCAGTTTCATTCAACTCTTTGCCACCAGCCTACCAGGCACCTCTATTCATGAGATTCTCCAGGCAAGAATACTGGAGTGGCATGCCATTCCCTTCTCCAGGGGATCTTCCCAACCCAAGGATTGAACTGGAGTCTCCTATATCTCCTGCATTGGCAGGCAGATTCTTTACCTCTAGCATCATGTCATGGTCCTCTTTGCTTTCTAAAGAGTGATTATTACTATAAAAGAGAAAGCTCTTAATGTGTTGAAAATTTTATTCTTCCACGAGTAAGAATATTGGCTGTTTGAAATTCACACATGCCGACTTCTGGTAACTGGTCCACCTTTGGCTCACAACGCCCCAGTTATAAACCTTTGCCAGAGCACAGACACACCCAGAGATAAACACGTCTCACCTTTCCTCTTACCTACACAGACACCGAGCTAGAAATAAGAGCCTCTGTATGTGTGCACACATCTAGAAAAGACCTAATAGCAAAAGTAATTATATATATGAGATTGTGGAGGGCAGAGGAGCCTGGGTGCTGCAGTCCAAGGGGTTGCAAAGAGTCGGACGCAATTGAGAGACTGAACAACAGCAACATATGTAATGTTTAAAGTGTCACTAGCAACCTACCTGTATTTTAGTAATCACCATATTCCACAAACACACTACATATATTCTACGTTCAAAAATGATGGTATGTGGAGTTCCTTGGCGGTCCTCCACTCCATGCTGTTACTGTAGAGAGCCTGGGTTCAATCCCTGGTCAAGGAACTAAGATCCCACATCCCACAAGCCATGCAGAATGGCCAAAAAAAAAAAAAAGTTTGTATGAATAAGGAAGGGAGGTGAAGTTGAATATATGTNAAAAAAAAAAAAAAAAAAAAAAGTTTGTATGAATAAGGAAGGGAGGTGAAGTTGAATATATGTATGTAAGAGAACACTAGGAATCTAATCAGTTTTCCTGGTAATTATTCCTTATAATATCTTTTCTCCATGCTTAGAAAGTTACTTTCAGGTATTTATGTAGTTTCTCCCTAAAAACTAAGGCTTTGGTTTTGGAAGTGTTTTACTACATCTTTTGCCTGTGTGCTTACTACTTAGCTTTAAAATGAAAATTAGAGTAAAATTAAGAAAAAAAAACACCCAATTTGATAACGCTTGCTAACATGCTAAAAGTAAATTGCTTTTTCACCTGGTGTGACTTATGATACATATATAATAAAATATTGATTATTTGGAGAGAGGGCATACTATTTAAAAAATTAAACTCTGCTTTTTTGTATTTTCACCAAGTAATACATGTGATTTTTCCTTTACTTAGCTGTATGTAATCATGAAGTTGATACCATTCTATTCCCTGGGTGTTTGTTCAGGTTACATTGCCTCAGGCAAGTTAACGATTATTTTATAATGCCTATGTTTATCTCAATTTTCCTTACCAACATTAACAAGGAATGGGTTCATGATACAAGGCAAATGTGACTGTTTGCTTGTTATTTTGGAGACAAGTTCATTGACATTCATTGGACATTTCTCAAATTTTGTTTCAGATTTTTGAAAGTAGCATCATTATTTATTTATTTTTACATTTAGATATCCTTCAGATACTTGGAGGCTTTCCAGATGTGCATACCCTTCAGGGCACAAAGACTTGAACCTCTTGGTTTGCATAATTTTGTGGGGTTTTCTGGGTCAATTGAATAATGAACCATTTTCAGAGATCACCTCCAGGCCACTTATTGGGAAAGTGCACCGTTTACTTTTTAAATTATTTTTTTAAATTGAAGTATAGTTTAGACAGAATAAAATAAACAGGACATAATGGTTCAGTTAGAAGAGTTTTGAAAATTATATGCACCCATGGAAGTATCAGGGAAAACAAGTGAAAGTGAAAGTCTCTCAGTCGCATCTGACTCTCTGCAACCCCGGACTATACAGTCCATGGAATTCTCCAGGCCAGAATACTAGAGTGGGTAGCCTTTCCCTTCTCCAGGGGATCTTCCCAACCCAGGGATTGAACCCAGGTCTCCTGCACTGCAGCAGATTCTTTACCAGCTGAGCCACAAAGGAAGCCCATCAGGCAAAACAAGCTATTGAACATTTCTATCACCCCAGGAAGTTCTCTTGTGGCACAGTTTACTTTAAAACCGACCAAATTGTACACTTGAAAAAGGGTGAGTTTTATGGTAAGTGAATTATGTTTTTTAAAAATCTGCTCTATATTTACTTGCTCTCTCACCTCAAGAAATAACAGAGGTTGGCATAACTTTTTCCATCATATGTAGTAGTCCGCCCCCAGCGCCCATATATTATTACATTTTGGTTGTTTTCTTTTCTGAAAACAGAAAATTGGAAGTTATTGCAGATTGTAAGAAACACACCAACAAGACCACCCGGGCCAGGCCTTGTAGTTCAGGCTGTCCCTGCAGTGATAACAAACGGGCTTCCCTGGGCTCGGGTGTGGATAGACCCGGAAGCAGAGTTCGGACAATGGGTTGACCTGGTATCTAAATGATGTAAACATTACCACCCACAGAGGAAGGGCCCAGGGAGAGTACAAGAGTTACTATAGCAACTAGACTATCCCGGCAATAAATCCTCTCCAGGACAAGGCTGTAACCACGCAAAGCAGAAGTCACAGTTGACTTCACAACTGGACTAGTGTATGCTCCACCAGCTCCTCTATGGTGTATGTCAGAGCTTGCCCGGAGAGCAAGGAACTTTCCATATCACCAAACCCAGTCCTCCCAAACTACACTAGGAAGCTGGCTCATTCTTTCAGTAAAAACAGCTGTTCTCAAACCTGAGCTGTTCTCAAACACCAGACTCTCCTGTAAAGCATGTTAAAACATGGATTGTTGCTGTTGTTTTAGTCAGTAAGTCATATCTGACTCTTTGCGACCTCGTGGACTGGAGCCCTCCAGGCTCCTCTGTTCATGGGGATTCTCCTGCCATGAACACTGGAGTGCGTTACTATTTCTTCTCTAGGGTATCTTCCTGACATAGAGATCGAACCTCGGTCTCCTGCATTGGCAGGTGGATTCTTTACCACTGAGCCAACTGGGAAGCCCAAAACATGGATTGCTGTGCTCCCCATGCAAAGCTTCTGCTTTAATGGTTCTGAGGTAATGCCTTCCCCAGTCCAGGCTGCCTGCTCAGTCGCACTGACCCCAGCACCCTAACCTGAGGAGTGGTGGCTCTAGAAGGTGTCCATGGGGTTAGATGCAGATGTCTTTTGACATCTTTGTTTCTCTGCAGAGATGACACTACTGACCACCCGTGTCAGGACAGATGGCAGTGATTCTACCAGTAACAATCAAATCTGACATGAATTCGGCTTCATGGTGGGCACAGTGGGCAGGGAGTAAGCAGACAGGTCAGCATGTGACTCCAGGCTCTGCCGGTCTAGAGCTGGGTGACCTGGGGGGGTTTCCTAACTTCTCAGAACATTGCTTTGCAAAAGGGAATTCATCTCAAGGGTAAGCCAGTGCAGTGGGTTAATATTTAGAAATGTCTTCACTGAGATATCTTACTTCTGCACTATTTCCTCATTGCTCTTCTTCCCTCCAGTGTTCAGTCAGAGCACCTTTAGCCTCAGGGTAAGGACTGAGATGCAAAAACAGCCCTACTCTGGGACTTTCCTGGTAGTCAAGTGGTTAAGAATCCGCCTTCCTCACCAATTCCCTGACGCATTCCCTGACTCAGGTTTGATCCCTGGTCAGGGAACTAAGCTTCTTCCAGTGGCTCAGTGGTTAAAGAATTTGCCTGTAATACAGGAGACACAGGTTCAATCCCTGGGTCAGGGTGTTTCCTGGAGGAAGAAGTGGCAGTCCTCTCCCGTGTTCTTGCCCGGAGAATCCTGTGGATAGAGAAGCCTGGTAGGCTAAAGTCCGTGGGGTTCCAGAGTCGGATGCAACCGAGTGACTAAACATGTATGCAAGGAACTAAGGTCCCACATGTGCTGTGCTATGCTATGCGCTATGCTCCCTAACCCTAACCCTCTTTTGTCTGACTCTTTTGCTGCCCCATCGACTGTAGCCTGCAAGGCTTCTCTGTCCATGAGATTTCCCAGGCAATGGGGCAAGTAAGTCCTTCCCCCTCTGCCAGCCACAACTTTTGAGCCTGCACACCACAACTAGAGAAGCCTGCACATTGCAGTGAAGACCCAGCACAGCCTCATGGGTATGGGTCCACACCCATACCTCCTGAATCTGCATCTCTGGCAGGGAGGCCCAGGATTCTGGGTTCAGTACACAGCCTTTTCAGGGTCCTGCATGGCTTAAGTTTGAGAAGCTCTGGTCTAGAACAAATACATGGAAACATGGAGGCTTCGAAATCCATAGCTGACACCATAGCCTGCCCCAAAGCCAGTAGGCACATATGTGTGGCAAGTTGGGCAAGAAAGGGTTTTTCTTTGGCAGACAAACCTTGGGAAATTGAGCCCAGAGGTTATGTTCTAAGCCACGGCATCTGGAAGACTTTGTGATGGTGTAGTAGCCATCTGTATATCCCAAAGGAAAACTAGTTTGATGAGCAGGGAGAAGAGAGGATGAGAAGGGACTGAGATTAGATCTTCAAGTAACTGCAGGGTACTTGTCTGCGGTCCTGTGAAGCCCTGGCTTGAAAAAGGCTTATTGTGTCAGACAGACTCTCTCAGAAGCTTGAAGAGACAAGAGTGACAGCCAGGAGGAAAGTCAGGGACGTCATAGTGTCACTTGCACCCTAAGTTATTGAAGGAGTATGGATGGAAAGAAGTAAGTCAGGAGAGAGAGGGGGGACCTGAGCAGAAAGCGAGGAAGGGGCCAAGGTGGGGGCAGCTGCACGTGTCCAGAGTCACTAGGATTATTGCTATGAGCTCAGGGCTCTGGAAAGGGTGCAGGCAGTTCAGAGGCAGAGCCTCAGTCACCCTGCACCTCCTGATTGTAGACTATTTGGTCATTGTCTCATTCAATTGGTCTGAGGGTCACTCCTTCAGGCCTGCCCTTGACCTCGCCTTGAGCAGACCCTGGGGAAGGTTCCATCTGGAGTGGTTCCCTGCAGACCTCTGACTATGGAGGAGCTGGCACTGAGGAAGGGAAGGTGCTGGCAGAGGCAGGGGATTGGGGGTAGGTTGCATTGCCCTGCAGTGTTGGGCAATATGGGAGTGTCCCTGGGGTTCCTGGAGGGTTGGCTCATTCCCTTGACCAAAAACAAAACTGGGACGCCCTTGGTGAAGTCAGTTTCAGTTTCAGCTGCTTTGCACACACAAGATTCTTTTTCCTCTTGACTGGAAAACTTACACCTAAAACTTAAGTGTGTTGTTGGGTGAGCCAGGAGATGTGGGTTTCCTCTTACTGTGAAGGACCTTTGGGGAAATGACCCACACAGTCAGCAGGTGGTGGCACCTGTTCAGCATGCTCAGAACACGGTCCATGATGGACGGGTCGGTGGGTGGCTGGATCCATGTGCAGACCTCTTCCTCAAAGGAGCCTTTGCTGAGGCCCAGACAGATCCTCTTGCCTGCACTTCCATAGTCCTGTGACCCTTTCCTTTAATAACTTTTTCACAGACTCATTTTATGTGCATTTGGGAAACTAATTTCTTTCCCCACAAATCTGGAGTGCCATGGGGACCTATTTTCCACTTGTCATTGGATCACTAAGCCACTGGTGTGTGCCTGGTGTGTCATGGGCACTCGTTATATCTATTTGTTGGATAAATGGATACTTAAATGTATGCCAAAGTTCAATTATGGCATGAGTCTTTGCAAAAGGACTCAGCACGGTTGAATCATCCAGAAAACACTTAAGAGGCATCTGCTACCTGCCATGTGCCGTGCTAGGTGATATGGTGAGAGGGCTTATATGAAGGTACAGATAACAGGGGCACAGGTGGATAACCCTGGTGGTCCAGTGGTTAAGATGCCGCACTTCCAGTGTGGGGGGTGTAAGTTTAATGCCTGATTGGGGAACTAAGATACTACTCGCCACATGGCCAAAAAAAGAAAAGAAGCACAGGCTGGGGGTAAGGCCCACCCTCTGCTGTGGCCGCTCTGGTTTCTTGTCCTGTTGTTCTTCCTGTGAAGGAAGCTGTTTCATACTGGTCATTGTTGGGGGTAATCAAAAGCACATCCTAACTCTTACAGTTAGAGGATGTGGCCATCCTACGTGGGAGCCTTGCATAGTCAGTCCATGAACCACCTAGATCTAGAATTAGAGGCATAGGAAGTTGGACATGGGAGAGATCTCATAGATGGCCCATTAAGTCTGTTCATCCTGGACCCCCACACACAGACCAACCTGTGTCGAGGTTCTGAGAGCCCCAAGCTCTCTGCATCTGAAAAACTGGAAAAGAATGGCCCAAGTGCTGCGGTGAGGATTCAATGACATGATGCTCACAACACTTCTGTGAAGAACCTGGCCAGTAAGGGCAGGGTCCTGCCCATTCCAAACACATGGGCCATACTGCCAACCTCCCTCCCATTGGCCCCAGGCTCTCTGTACTCCGGACAGCACTCTGGGGCAAGGTCATGCTGCCCAGTGGGCAAGGGAGCTGAGGTCACTGTCTGCTCTCCATCCTTGTCCCTGAGTCACTGCCTTGGCCTGAAAAGGGGAAAGCCAGCCTTGCTGGCTGCAGCCACACTGCTTGGCTCTGCTGGTTCTGGGGATCCTTACTGTCCCTCGGGGTCTGCTAATGCCTGGGGTCCAGCAGTTGCCGAGGACAGTAGGCAGACAGTAGAGTCAGGAGCCCTTTCTCCACTTCGCTGCCTGTGTCCCACAGAGCCTGCCTCTGGGGAAGCTGTGAGGTGTGTGTTGTTTTTTTCCAGTCCCTTCTGCTGGTGTCAGGTCAGCTGCCCACAAGCCACCCAGCCAGGGTGCTCACATCAGCTACCTTCACTGCCACCCACGGCTCTTGGCTTACTCATACTGAAAGCTGGCTGGGATCCTGGAGAACTCATGCCCCCTCACACGGAAGCCATGGAATTTCCCCAGTAAGGTGTCTTTGGCAACTCCAAGGCCACAGGAAGGTCATAGCTGGTGAGACACAGACAGAATGTGAGGGAGGAAGCACCAGCCCTGCCCACACTGGGGGCCCCCCAGGGGGACAGGAAAGCTCCTCATCGAGTCTCCGAAGACAAGAATCTGACACAACCAGAGAGCACCTCAGCTGCAGGTGGGTCTCACGTTTCACACCTGACACCAGACTCCCCCATCTAGAGCCGGAGTTCTCAGCCCCAGCTGCACCTGAGACCAGGTACATCAGAATCTCTGGGGTGGGACCAAAGTGGGTTACCTGTGCTTTTTTAAGTTCTCCAGGTGTTTGCTGTGTGCACACGGTGTTGAGGGTCACTATTTAGGAAAATAAAACCCTTAAGCCAAATCTCTGTGTTTGGGTGTGGGGGTCCTGGGGGCCGCCTAGGTTCAGATCCTGCCCCCACTACTTATTAGTTGTGCCTTCACAATTCTCTCCGAGTTTGAAGCCTCAAATCTCATCTGTTAATATGAGAATAATAATGTAAGTGTCTACTTTGTGGGATTAGATGTGACAAACGGCTTATAATAGCGCTGGTCACTCCCTCCTAACTATTTCCTTATCAGTCATACTCTGTCTTGTCTGTACCTCCAAAATGTGAAACCTGTGTCTACCCAGCTTGGAGTGCCCAATACTTTGTCTATACAGTGCTTTGCACGTTGCTATACTCAATAAATATGAATTAAAGAAAGGAGTTGGAAGGCGATCCTTGTGCAGTGCTAAGACTTGTTTCCTAATTTAGCTGTGGAGTAAATCCAGAGCCCATATACTGATTCTGTTTAGCAAATAATTGCTTTTTTGAGTGTCCGCTATGTGCTGGGCTCTAAGTCTTTGAAGATAAAGACACAATTGCTGTCACTGAGGAGTTGAGTCTGGCAGGGACACAGATTCATGACCTCACATTTTAATCATCTATAAAGTTAGTACAGAAGCACCCCAGGCAAGAGGACGAGGATGAGGTGCAGGAACAAGAGGAGGGGGAGGAGGAGGGGGAGGTGGAGGAGGAGAAGGGGGAGGAAGGAAGTATCCACACAGAGAATGGGAGATGACTTTTGAGATTTTTTTCAAGTTGTTATTATTATTAATTTAGTTTTGGCTGTGCAGGGTCTTGGTTGCTGTGTGGGTTTTTCTCTAGTTGCTGTGAGCAGGAGCTACTCTCTAGTTGTGGTGTGAGGGCTTCTCACTGCCACCAGCTCCCGGTGCTTGGGCTTCAGTGATCCTGACACATGGGCTCCGTAGTTGCGGCTCTTGGGCTTTAGAGCGCAGGCTCAACCCAGGGGCCCCGCGGTGCGCACGTGAGAGCGCACGTGCACGTGCATGCGCAGTCCTGTCGACTCTTTACGACCCCATGGGCTGTAGTCCGTCAGGCTCTTCTGTTTCCGACCAAGAATAGGAGCGTGGGTTGCCATTTCCCCTTCCAGGGGATCCTTCTGACCCAGGGGTGGAACCCCCAGTCTCCTGCACTGGCTGAGGTGGGTCATAACAATGGGAAGGAGCTTGTCAGGTGGAGAAGCNGAGACAGCCCTATACTCAGCGTCCTCACAGGGCTGAGGGCCACCATAGGACCACAAGGAGGGTTCAGGGAAGACTCTTGGGAGGAAACCTTGACCTGAGACCTGGGGCTTAACAGAGATCTGGCTAATGAAGGAGAGAGGGCATCTCAGGAGAGGGGCCGACCTAGGCAGGACCAGCAGATAGGTACCACCAGGAGTTGTGGTCAGTCGGGGAACTGAGAAGGAAATGTTCCTTTTTCTGAACTCATCACACTGATAATCATTTGTACAAGTATCTGTCAGTATCTGCCCTGGTAGGTTACAAGCTCCAGGAGAGGAAATGGCATACATTTTATGGTTCCTCAGGATCCTGGCATTTAGTACAATGACTGGCACACAGTAAGTATTCAGTTAGATTGGTGTTAATTGACCAAATAAATGAGAATTCTCCTGTTAATGTGGGTTTGGTCGAAAGGGCTGAGAAGCCAAGCTAACTAGAGTGTAAATGTTATCCTAAGGGCAGTAGGGAGCCACTAAAGGTTTTAAATACTCAACAACAGCAAAAGTTTTAAATAAGGGAATGACTTGGTCAGCTTTGTGTTCCAGGAATCCCTTTCTGGCTTTGGTCTGGAGAATGGCTGGAGACAGAGTCCAGGTGGCAGATGCATTGTTCTTACCAAGGAGCACTGTTTGATTCAGTATCTGTTTATGTGATCTCCCTCGGTAGGCCATGAGCCCTGGAGGGCCAGGGCCAGGCCTGTTCGCCTCGCATCCCTGTGCCCAGCACACATGGCACATGGTAATGGCTCTGTGAGTTTAATGGGTGAAATTCTGATTGGAAGTTGCAAATGCAACTTTAAGGGTAGGTGGTGATGTTTAATGCATGCAATGTCATAGGCAACTTTCAAAACATGGGGAACATGAAGGAAAAGGTCATTAACATTTGGGAAGCAGTGTCAGAGCCCTGGGAGGTGGGATGGAGGAGGAGGAGGAGGGGTACGGGGAGATGGAGTGGGCGTCTCAGAGCTGTGACAGTTGCTGGGCTGATGAGGCCTTCCAAGTTTGGTATCTCTCTGAGATGGGAGGCTGAGGTGGGAAGCAGCAGGTTTGGAGGACTCGGTGAGGCATTTGGGTGTCTATGGGACATCCAGCTCAAGACTGGGATGTCTCCAGCAATAGAAGATTCTGAAATCTTTCAGGGTGAGTGTATGGCAGAATGTGGGGAAGTGTCTGGAATTCCCTGGAGAGGAGAACGTTTGAGTAGGAGCAGAGAAGTGAGGGAGTCGGGGGTGGGGGGTGGGGGGGCGTGGAGAAGCACCAGGAGCTCCTGCCTCAGGACTGTGAGCTGGTGACTTCCTCTGTGTTCCCTCCAGACTCTTCATTATGAGCCCATCGTAACAGTCCTGTCAGGAACCGGCACTGCAGAGCCTCTGGTGAAGCCCAGCTCCTCAACTTCTGTGTACACTTGGCTCACCTCCCTTTTGTGGTCACAGTGCCACAATCTGTGATTGCCTTCTGTCTTCACAAGACCTGCCTTCTGGACATACTTTCCTCCACTCAGTCACTTAACTGATTTCATTTCTGCTTGTCACCTTTCTCATGCTCCTGGCTTTTCCAAATAGTTCTGCCCCCTCCCTAGTGAGCCAGGCTCCCTGCTGCAATGTCCTGGGTGGGGGAACCAAGGGTGTTTCCCAGCTTTTCTCCACTTCCTCCTCTTTCTTCCCTCCTCATCTGCCTGAGCAAAGGTCCAGCACTGGCAGCAGTTGGGGGAAACACAGGGCTGGCCGCCCTCCCAGCCACTGCACATCCAAGTCCCCCAGTTGTGGGCCAGGTGCAATGGTGCACCTGTCAACAGGTGGCACTTGGGGCAGAAAGCCCTGATTGGTTGCATTTCTTGATTTCTGTGGTGTAAATATTCCCACCACCATCAAGATATTACTGAATGCAGAACTGGGGGCAGATGGGAAACAATGCACTGTCACATAATATTTCTAGCAAGCAGACGCACAGGTGTAGACAGCCTCAAAAGCAAATATAATTACAAAATTCAGTCAAATAATTGGGAAGTTTTGAGTATTTGTTGCTTTTTTAAAACATAACTTATTCTAAGATTTTATAATTGTTAATATGATGGCTGTTTAACAACTACTTTGCAAAAACCTTCCCTGGTGGCTCAGAGGTTAAAGCGTCTGCCTCCAATGCAGGAGACCTGGGTTTGATCCCTGGCTGGGGAAGATCCCCTGGAGAAGGAAATGGCAACCCACTCCAGTATTCTTGCCTGGAGAATCCCATGGACTGAGCAGCCTGGTGGGCTGCAGTCCACAGGGTTGCAAAGAGTCGGACATGACTGAGTGACTTTACTTACTTTTTTTTTTTTGCAAAACCAAAAGAACAGCTTTGCAGAATTCCTTAAAACTTAACAATTAGATCTTCCAAGCAGTACAGACTGGCTTCAGCCAACCACTGGGTGCCATATGGGCCAGGAGGAGAAGTGGAGACCTGAAGCCCCAAACTAGTGCATTCTCACCTGCAGCCTCTCCCTGCCCAGGCTGTGTGGGTAGCAGGTGACAGGTAGCAAGCCTCCGCAACGCAGGAGGAGCAGAGCTGGGCCCTGGGCACCCCTCCCACCTGTAGACATGCAGTTTTCTGGCCTGGGCCTGTGGGCTCTGCCCCCACCCAAGCCCCAGCCTCTGGATACCTACCCAAGTAGCCTCCAGAATGAGGCAGTCTGAGTGGTGCAATTTCCTCTACCCTAAAATGTGTGAAATACTGCTCAGAAAGCAGGCTTTCCCAATTACCCACAAAGAAAAACCAGAAGAGGACAAAGCCTCTCTTTCTAAGCTTCTCTTTGTATCAATGGGCTACAAAGCAGGTCGTGCTAGGTCTGAAAGGATGTGGGATGGAGATTACTTCAGGCGTGCAGCTCATCCTGTGGGCATTTCTGGACATTGAGAATGAAAAGCACCAGTGAGCTAATTTGACCTGTTCTAAATGTGCACTAGATCTTGGGGACTCAGAGGTGGTGACCTAACATAGTAGAAACCTTGTGTTGGCTACTCCAGGAAATAGCTGAATCTCTGACTTGATGTTCCTGTGTTTTTGCCAGTGAACATTGTGAAGGCTAGATAAAAGGGGTCACCTTCTCACCACATCCTATATGTGCCTTGGGCCCTGGTTTATGGCTTTGCATAAGTATTAATAACTAAAGGTGTCTTCTCGCTCATAATCCCATCCCATCACAGGCCAACCCATCGCACCTGGTCCCTCTCAAGCTTACTTTCAGAACTGCACCTCTATTTACAGCGTTTCCACATTCTCTCATGGGGTCTTCCTTTGAGTGTGGGGTTTGTGTGCTTTGATATTTAAGCACAGGAAGGCCAGGACTTCGTGTCACTCACACATTCATTTATTCCTTTGTTCAGTGGGGAGTGGGGCTGGGGAGGAGGTAGGAGGATGGAAAGGTCTGTCCAACTCTTAAGTGGGGGCACAGCTCAGGGAAGGCTGCACCCTGAGTGGAGGCAGAAGGAGAGGCAGGAAAAAAAAAAAAAAAANTAGATGGGGAAACAATGGAAACAGAGACTTTATTTTGGGGGAATCTCCAAAATCACTGCAGATGGTGACTGCAGCCATTAAATTAAAAGATGCTTGCCCCTTGGGAGAAAAGCTATAACCAGCCTAGACAGCATATTAAAAAGCAGAGGCATTACTTTGCCAACAAAGGTCTGTCTAATCAAAGCTATGGTTTTTCCAATAGTCATGTATAGATGTGAGAGTTGGACTATAAAGAAAGCTGAGCACTGAAGAACTGATGCTTTTGAACTGTGGTGTTGGAGAAGACTCTTGAGAGTCCATTGGACTGCAAGGAGATCCAACCAGTCCATCCTTAAAGGAAATCAGTCCTGAATATTCATTGGAAGGACTGATGCTAAAGCTGAAACTCCAATGCTTTGGCCACCTGATGCGAAGAACTGACTCATTTGAAAAGTCCCTGATGCTGGGAAAGATTGAAGGCGGGAGAAGGGGACGACAGAGGATGAGATGGTTGGATGGCATCACCCACTTGATGGACATGAGTTTGAGCAAGCTCTGGGAGTTGGTGATGGACAGGGAAGCCTGGTGTGCTGCCATCCATGGAGTTGCAAAGAGTTGGACATGACTGAGCGACTGAACTGAACTGAACAGCAGAACTGGTAGTAGCCAAGAAGTGGAAACAGTTCAAATGTCCATAAACAAACAATAGGCTAGATAAAAAGAAAAAAATTGTAGTATATTAATGCAATGGAATATCTAACAGCAAAACAAACAAAAACAAAGCGCAGCCATATAGCAACAGAGTAGGTGAATTTTAGAAATGTAATATTGAAAAAAATTGGACATAAAACAATGCCTACTATGTCATAATAAGTGCATAAGTCAAAGAGGCAAGTCATTTTAATAGTGTTGGATGTCAGGATGATGGTGTGGAGGACGGAGGCAGAGATCAGGACTGGGCTGGGGCTGATGATGTTTTATTTCTTGACCTGGTGGTTATATGGGTGTGTTCACATTGTGATCATTTATCTTTGATTTGAGCACTTTAAAAATAACACTTTCTAACTGTGTTAATAATTTAACCCTTCATTTATAAAATTAAAAAATAAAAATGGTTAAAGGTGGAAAGGTAGAGTGGGATTCCTAACCAGGATAATATAGGGAAAAGTGTGGAAGGAAGGTATCAGAAACTCAGGCTTTTGGCTGCAAAAAAGGTTCCAGGTAATTCAGATTCTTCCCACTAGGGGGTCTGCTTCTCTGTCTTCTCTCAGATTCTTGCCAGAGTTTTTTTTTTCACTCTTGAAGTATTTCTATAGGGGGAATTTTCACGAGTAGAATAATTTGGTCGAAGGGTATGGTTATTTTAATGTCTTGTTTTATAAACTGTCAGACTGTCCTCCAGAAAGACTGTATTAACCTATAGCAACTCAAGAATGCTCCAAAGTGTGTGTTTCTAAAACAGGGTTTTAAGAGTTTGTGGATTTAACATTGGCAAAATGGTATGGAAGTGGACTAATTTACATTTCCTTAGTTATTAGTGAAACTAAACATTTTCCTTTAAAATGCTTAATAATAATTCCCTCTTATACATACTGGCTGGTCAATGTTTTCTCTGCCTATTTAGGAGTTTGCTTTTTCTATAGATCTGTATTTGATCTTTATATATTTTATTAGCAAATTTGTATCTGTCACAATTATCACAGTTCCTCCAGTTCTCATGGTTACTTTTTTCCATCTTAATTTTTATTATTTTCTTTTGTAATACACTGTGGTGATACCTTTCCATTTTTTCATCTATTTTTTTAAAAAGTACTTTAATGGTAATAATATATATGTCACCAGAGGAATGGTGGTTTTCTTGATTATTGTTTTCTCAAGGGAAAGGATTCAGTTCAGGGATATAGATTTTTAAGTAACAAAATGTTTGTTTATTTACTTGTTTGATTTAAACACCAAATTTATTTTCTCAGAATTTTGGAGGCCAGTAGTTCAAGATCAAGGTGCTAGCAAGGTGGGTTTTTTTAATTATTTATTTTATTATGGTTAGAACACTTAACATCTAAGAGAAGAACTTAAGAACACTTAATAAAATTTTAAGTGCGTAAAATACAATATCATGATCCATAGGCACAATATTGTTCAGCAGATCTCTACAGATTATCCGTCTTGCATAACTGAAATTTTTCAAGTGTGATTATCAACACTGCATTTATCCCTTTCCTCAGCTTCTGAAAGCCACAATTCTGTGGTTTATTTCTATGGGTTTGGCTATTTTCCGTATTTCATATAAGTGGCATCATGTATTTGTCTCTCTGTGGCTGGCTTATTTCACTTAGCATAATAGCCTTCAGGTTCATCCATGTTGTCACATATGGCAGAGTTTCCTTCTTTTTAAAGGCTGGATGGCAGTCTATTGTATGTATATGCCACACTTGCTTTATTCTTTCATCTGTTTATGGACAGTTATGTTGCTTCCACATTTTGAGTAGCAAGAATTTTAAAGAAAAGGGAAAGTACCCTCTCAAGAAAGGATGAGATCTGGCTGTCTGGAAACCAGAAGCAGCCCTGCGTGGGGTAGGGCTGGGTGTGTTAAGAGTGGTGGTGCCTCCCCATGTCATTTGACTGGCAAGTTAGTTAGCTTTAGGTTATATAACTTTTCTCCTCATGTGCAGGTGCTTCGCGGGGAAACCCATGGTGGTGATCGTGGGGGTCAAAAACTGCAGTGCTATTTTATTACAAATACAGCACAGTGAAGCCCAGGCTACTTTGAGTCACCTTTTAGGTCTTGGTACTTGTGTGCCAATGTGTGCTCGTGGTTTTTTTGTTGCCTGGTCATGGTATGCCTAGATACCTAGCAGGGATCCTTGGCCACAAGAAAGAAGGTCTTTGGCATGTTCTCATCACCAGAGTCCAGGTGGAGGAGAGAAAGATGACCCAGTTCAGGACAGGGCGTGGATCCGCTCATGTCTGACTACCTAACATACGTATGCTGCTGCTGCTGCTGCTAAGTCGCTTCAGTTGTGTCCGACTGTGTGACCCCCCACAGACAGCAGCCCACCAGGCTCCCCCGTCCCTGAGATTCTCCAGGCAAGAACACTGGAGTGGGTAAACATACATATATTTCTTCCTAAATTAAGGTAAAATGTGTATTTCTTCTAAGTAGTGTTTCCCAAATCAGTTTGCTCTTATCTCTTTTAATGTTAATGCATTTTCTGAAGGGGTTCCATGGTCAAAGAATATTGGAGAACAAAGAATTAGACAGAAACTAAACAACTTCCTTTATTACATTACTTATCAGATCATAAATATGGTAGTTTATTCATTGAACAAAATATTTATTGAGCACCAACTATGAGGCACTAGTGAACAAAGAGCCAAATGTATATTGTGTATTTCTAGGTGAAGGACACGGTAGATAACTTTTCTCTAATGCGTTTGAGCAAAAAGTTTTTATATCACTCATTAATCTTTTATATGATTCCACAGAATAGCCTGATCTGGAATTTTTGCAGCATGATGTGAAAGACATGAATCAGCTTTCACTTCTTCCTAACAGACTCATCCATATTCCTTAGCAGAATTTGTTAAATGTGATTCTTCTGTGTGTGGTTTTGTTGTCTTCTACTCGTTGAATATACATTTTCCATAATTTGGGGATTTGTGGCAGAGTTTTTTGTTTCATTGGTTCATATTTCTGAACTGTGTGTTGATCATGAAGGAATTGTTATTCAGTCGCCAGGTCGTGTCCGACTCTTTGTGACCTCATGAACTGCAGCACACCAGGCTTCCCTGTCCCTCACGATCTCCCGGAGTTTGCCCAAGTTCATGTCCATTGAATCGGTGATGCCATCGAACCATGTTATCCTCTGTTGCCCTCTTCTTCTGCCTTCAGTCTTACCCAGCATCAGGTCTTTTCCAATGAAAATAAGGAACTAGCTGTATCCTAAAAGGGACAAGAACTTTCACTTTTCCCACCTTTAATTGTTGCTAAGATGAAGTGGTGCCCTTGAGCTGCAGTTTCCCTAGGCATCTGCCAGCAAGAGCTGGGCATCTCTCAGAAGAAGCACGAGAGCAGAGGGTATAATGTCTCTGGAGTCTCCTCAGCCCATTTAGCCACCGGGAGGGCTGGCCCTGGCTGGAGCAGTATTTGGAGTCAGAGCAGGAAATTGATAGTTACTGAGTGCTTACTATGTGCAAGCCACATTGCATGTAAGGAGTATTTAAGGAGAAAGTAAGGAAGCCAGAGGAAGCAGCAGAGAAATGAAAGGAGAACCAGGAGGGAAGGAGGTGAATTCCCAGGATGGGTTGACCAACAGAGTAAAAACTTACAATCTATTCTTGGTAAAACAACAACAAAAAATCAGCCTATAATGCAGGAGACTGGGTTCGATCCCTGGGTTGGGAAGATCCCCTGGAGAAGGGAATGGCTACCCATTCCAGTATTCTTGCCTGGAGAAGTCTATGGACAGGGCAGCCTTGTGGGCTACAGTCCATGGGGTCCCAAAGAGTTGAACACAACTGAGCAACTAATACTTTTCACTCTTACCATATAATCCAGCAAATCACAGTCCTTAGAATCTAACCAAAGGAGCTGAAAACTATGTTCAAACAAAAAACCTGCTCTTGGATGTTTATAGCGTTTTTTTTCATAATTGTCAAAACGTGGAAGCAATCAAGATGCCCTTGAGTTGGTGAATGGATAAATAAACTGTGGTACATCCAGACAATGGCACATTATTCAGAACTAAAAAGAAAGAAGCTATCAAGTCATGAGAAGACACAGAAGAAAGTTAAATGCATATCACCAAGTGACAGACGCCAACTTGAAAAGGTTATGTACTATGTGATTCCAACCATATGACATTCTGGAAACATCAAAACAATGGAAACAGTAAACAAAAAAAAATCAGTGTTCATCTAGAGTTGGGTCAGAGGAAGGATGAACAGGTGGAGCACAGATTAATGGTGAATACGTGTCTCTATAAATTTGTCAAAACCCACAGAATGTACGTCAAGAGTGAACCCTAAAGTATGGACTTTGGGTGCTAATGATGTGTCAGTATAGGTGTTTTTGTCGTTGTTGGATTTTTGTTTTGTTCTGTTTTTTTGCTACACTGCGTCTTCCTTTTTGGTGTGCAGGCTCTTTGATGTAGTGAGTAGCCTTCTCTAGTTGTGGTACGTACAGGCCTGGCTGCCCTGTAGCATGTGGGATCTTAGTTACTGGACCAGGGATGGAACCCATATCCCCTGCATCGGAAGGCAGATTCTTAACCACTGGACCACCATAGGAATACAGGTTAATCAGTGACTCAATGGACAGGAGTTTGAGCAAACTCCAGGAAACAGTGAAGGACAGGGAAGCCTGGCATGCTGCAGTCCATGGGGTCGCAGAGAGTCAGACATGACTTAGTGACTGAACAACAACAACAAAAAGAACAAAGTGTCACTCACAATCTGGTCACGTGGGTTCAGTCATCACTCACTGACAGAATGTCCCGAGGGAGATTCAGGATGTAAAAACAGGGTGCCACATTCTGTACTGTGGATACACCAGTCCCTGGTAGTTAAGATGCATATCTAAGGAAGAATTTCAGTGATTCCAGATTCTTGCACCTTCTCATACGTAGAAAAGCACGAAAATCATTAACCGGAGATGTCTGTTCTTTGTGATTAGCAGTCATCTTTTACCAAAATGTATGCTGGATATATGTATTTCCCAGCCAAAAAATTCACATATATACTGGCTCTTCCCCTAACTCTTTGAAGTAGTCCCTTCAAAGCTACTAAGAGGCTATTTTCTGGGGTGAGGGGATGTTGACAGTTAGGGAGACTCTGCATGCAGAAAGTAAATGGGAAATTTCTTACCTTCCTCTCAATTTTGCCGTAAACCTAAAACTTCTCTAAAAAAATAAAATCTTAAACTCCAACCTTGCAGATCCAGTGGGAACTCAGCAAGACAAAAGAGTTCCAGTTACTGGCATGAAAGATGACTAAGATGATACTCCTAGATGATATGAAACTGAGTCCCCCTAAAACCGAGTACCCTGGCCAAATTTATGATTAACCTCTCCATCCAAAACTTAATTATCATTTTTTGTCCCACACTTGTCCCCTCAGGATTGAGGAGTATCAAAGAAAAGGGGAGACCGAAAGCTAGCAGGACCCTGTGAAGCCCTCCCAGATACAGTCTCCTCCATGCGATCCACCCCCTTCCTGTTTGTAGAAAGAGGCATCAGCCTCCTAGACCTTCTTGAGTTTCAAAGGGCAGATTCAAGGACTTCCTAATTAGGGAAGAGAGGGAATGTAGAAACAAAGGAAAAGCCGTCAAAAAACAATATGTGTGCTTATTCAGTCGTGCCGGATTCTTTGCAACTCCATGGACTGTAGCCCACCAGGCTCTTCTGTCCATGGAATTTTCCAGGCAAGAATACTAGAGCGGGTTGCCGTTTCCCTACTCCAGGGGATCTTTCCGACCCAGGGATCAACCCATGTCTCCTGCATTGGCGGGTGGATTCTTTACCACTTGCCACCTGAGAAGCCCCTCAAGAAACAATGTGCAGCAATTTAACAGAGTCCTGGTTCCTCCTCAAGGGCTGCATGTACCAATCTGATACATAGGCTTAAGTTGTTCTGTAGGAACTAAGGCCCCGACCTTGGGCCTAGTTCACAGAGCTGAATTTGGACTGACTGCAGGCAGGATCAAGCCCTCTCTTTTCCACTGCGCCACGCTGTCTCGCCTTAGTGTCTCACCCACAAAGTGTACGAGAGAAGAGGCACGAAGAGCATAGCCCCTTGGTGTCTTTATTTGCAAAACCTTCTAGAGAGCCTCAGGCAGTCCTGGGAGAGGTGGGGTCAGAGAGACGGTAACCTGTCCATCCAGTTGGACAATCACTGATGAAGCAGGCACAGTCCTGCTGGGTCCCTCTTCTCCCATGTCCATCCCACCCACGCAGGTGGGTTCCTGCAATGGCCCAGGACAGTGAGCCCAAGCCCTCCTGACCCTCTGAGAGCACCGCACAACATTGCACTTGATAACCCATATGGCCAGTCACAGCTCTAATCACATAAACGGTAAGAGTGGACACTGGAGCCTGATTGCCTGGATTTGAGTCCCAGCTCAAGGTTTACTAGCTAACCCTGCCTTAGCTTCCTCACTCATAAAAATGGGATTATAATAACTCATAGGTTTGTTTGGTAGGATTCTCAAAAGCCTGAAAAGCTTTTAGAACAGTTAACTACCCCAAATGAAAATGAGTATGTCTCTACATGAAATGGATTAAGAAAAAATAAATACTTGAACCTTTTAGAACAAGGCCTGGTATATACAGTCCTAAGCACTCAATCAGTGTTTTAAAAAATAATAATAACAATTATTATTATTATCATTATTTTTGGCCATACCATGTAGTGTCTTAGTTCTCAGACCAGGGACCAAACCTGCACCCCTGGTGGTGGAAGCACAGAGTCCCAAACACTGAACTGCCAGGGAAGTCCCTATTATTATTATTCAGATAGCCAGCCAGACTGAGGCATAGAAAAGAGTAACTTGTCAAATGAAACATGTATAGAAAAGCTGGAACCAGAACTGGTTCTTTTGCCTTTTAATCCAGTGTAGTTTGTATACTTGGTTACATGCTTTAACACTAAGATTACTGATTTAAAATTCATCGATTATCTGAAAGTAGCCTGAGCTGTTCCCCTATGCAGAAAATAATCACTTTATTAATTCATCTTTTTTTAAAGTCTTTTATAAAAACAAACTGTCATCAAGAAGACTAGAATTGACAGGAACCAGCTCAGTTCTACCACTGCATTGGACTCCAAGAGAGATTATCAGGCTATATAAGTGACAAAAACTGCTGGTTGTTAGCACCAGTTTCAGTTCAGTTCAGTCGCTCAGTCGTGTCCGACCCTTTGCGACCCCATGAATTGCAGCACACCAGGCCTCCCTGTCCATCACCAACTCCCGGAGTTCACTCAAACTCACATCCATCAAGTGGGTGATGCCATCTAGCCATCTCATCCTTTGTCATCCCCTTCTCCTCCTGCCCCCAATCCCTCCCAGCATCAGAGTCTTTTCCAATGAGTCAACTCTTCACATGCAAAGAGCAACCGTTTAGTTGCAATTAATTGCATAACTGTTTTGGATGTTTCAGAAAGTGTCTAATTTCTGTTGCAGTCTTAAAAAGATAAAACCATAAATACTTGCATAGCTGTAGTAGAATTACACATATCCTAACTATCAAAAACCGATCTGGAATATTTTTATAGAAGAGTGGGTTTCAGTGGCATTACAGAGAAGAGGTTAAAACATTGGCAGTGGGGATTTTTAGGGCGCCTTAAAAAAGTTTCTGGGTATAAATTGATATTTGATGATGGTATAGTTTCCAACCGTGGGAACATTTATGCAGCCCTCTGGTGTCTCTAACGTTGGAGATTGGAAGAGCAGACCTAGGTCTCACCCAGGGGGCTTGTGGATAGTCAGACAGTGGTGGCTTTCCAGGGTGATGGTGACAGAATGAGGGAGGTGAGCACAGAGGTGTGTGTGTGTGTGAGTCATTCAGTCATGTCTGACTTTGTGCGATCTAATGGACTGTAGCCCTCCTCTGTCCATGGAATTCTCCAGGCAAGAATACTGGAGTGGGTTGCCATTTCCTTCGTCAGGGGATCTTCCTGACCCAGAGATCAAACCCAGGTCTCTTGTATTGCAAGCGAATTCTTTATTGTCTAAGCCACCAAAGAAGCCCAGAGAAGGGGCTCCTAATAGGGAAGGAAGGAAAGCTTCTTGAAAGAGAGAATGCCTGAGGAGTCTTTAAGGATGAGTTGATTTTTGTGAGGTAAACAACTTGAGGAAAAGGTCTTCCAGATAAAGAAGGAGACGAAGGAGCAGAGGATAAGAAAGTCTGTCTTGTTCTGGGTTTGCAAGATGCAATGCTCAGCTTTTTTTTTAAAAGTCTGCATTTGTGAAGAAATTAACCTGCATTAATTAGGATAGCTAATATTCCAGTTTTGTGTGTTCTTAAGACTTTGATTATATTGGTCATTTAATTCTTGTAAAAGTCACATTAAGTAGAGACACTTATTGTCCCCATTCTGCAGATGGAGAAACTGAGGCACAGAGAAGTTCAATGGTTTTCCCCTATTCTTCTGGAGAACCAGGATGGTAACCTAAACTGTCTGTCAGAGACTTTGCCTTTGTGGGAGCTCACAATGAGAGCATCTGTTTGGTTTGGAGCTACCTAGTAACTAACCCAGATAACAACCAGATTATACTCACTCCCAAGCAAGATGAGATCAACTTTAGCCGATAATTCCATGACTTGTGGGAAGTTCATTCTCTTCTTGAAAATTTCTATGAATTACCAGAGGCTTGTGTTTTGTTTTGTTTCCTGTAGGTTCACATTCTCTAGGCAGCATTTCTGAGCTGTTTCTTCGTCTCTATCCTGTCTTGGTGATGGCCGATTGGTGGGTACAGCCCCTTCTTAATTTAGCCCCTTCCTCCCCCACCCAAACCATGCATGAATTAAGACTTGGGGGGCTGTTGAGACCAATAGATGCCATGGTATGTTGACTGTAACATGGAGTTCCCTCCCCTTCCCACCTCACAAGTAAGAGCAGCTGTGGGCTGGGAAATGCAGTGTCCTGGCACCCCACTCCAGTACTCTTGCCAGGAAAATCCCATGGATGGAGGAGCCTGGTAGGCTGCAGTCCATGGGGTCGCTAAGAGTTGGACACAACTGAGCAACTTAACTTTCACTTTTCACTTTCATGCATTGGAGAAGGAAATGGCAACCCACTCCAGTGTTCTTGCCTGGAGAATCCCAGGGACGGAGCCTGGTAGGCTGCTGTCTCTGGGGTCGCAGAGTCAGAGACGACTGAAGTGACTTAGCAGCAACCTTAAAGGAGTGGCTGGCTGCAGGCCAGGAGGCGTCCAAGGCCTGTGGCCTGGATCCCAGCCCTTCCCAGTCATGGCCTTGAGGGCTGAGGAATAAGGAGAGGAAGGGCCAGGGAAGGGGATATGCTGGGACCCGATTCAGTGCCATCCTGGTACCTCAGTTAACAAATGGTAAACTTTTGGCTGCTTTCTTGCTAATCATGCAAGTAATTATATAAGGTTGAATGTTCCCTAAACTATTATACTTCTCTTACTTTTATACACCTATTATCTAAAACCTGGTTGTGATTGCAACTGCATTATATTGCATCCCTTTAGTATTACATGTTTACATGCTTTTGTATTACATGTATATAACTATATTTAGGAGTCATCTGTGATTTCTATTCGTGAATTACTGCTCAACCTATGAAACTTTGGGCAAGTCACTTAATTTTTTCTGATGTGTTTCTTCACTTGCAAAATGAAGATTATAATTATCTTCAGAGGACCATCATGAGGATTAAATAATACATTAAAAAGTGCATGTTACAGTGTCTGAAGGGCAGTAATGGATCAGTACATGTTAGCAATCATTATTTCCCCCATCAACCAAGAGCTGACTGTAGTTTGGCTGATGTAGGGGAGGTAGGATGGCAGTAAGCAGTCACTAATTAGAAGGATTTTATGTTTTTACCCAAAGGATGGATTTCATCCTACAGTTTCTCAACCTATCCCTAGTGGGAGTGGGATCTATCTGTAGGGGTGACAGTATAACCCAACATGCTCTCCAAAAACATAATAGAGTTTAATTTCCTGTTTAATTTTAAAAATACATAGGACTTTCATGCTCTATTCTGTAACATGTTCAGTGGTACGAAGGTGGCCTTCAAAGAGCAATATTTAGTTGAATGATTATCAAATCAGCATCTGGAAGGAGTCTCAACCTATTCTAGAAAAAGAGAAAATTTTCAACCAACAGAACCAACTTTTTGAGATGTCCTGATTTCAGTACCATGTCATCTTAAATTCAAGATTGCTTCTAAGATCAAATATATATATCAATGATTAAAACACTCTACATTCTGTAATACTTTGTCTTAGGGATTAAAAAAAAATATCCTGGGCTTTGGAAAATGTTCTTACACAAGAAAGCAAAGACAGGATGGAATATGCTTGTATTCTGAAAATATTGAAAATTTGGTCAAGCTGTAACTGATTAAAAAACCTGTTGGAACTAGGATTTGCCTTGGAGCTTCACAGTTGAATATGATAGATTAGTGAATGGAAGTCCAGGAAACTCTTACCTTCACCCCGGTTTTGAAGTTCGAGGCCAAACATTCAATGTAATCACTGTTCAGAGGTAAATATATCCCTGTTACCTTTATGCTGTTAGCAAGTTTCTTCAGGAAAGGATATAGGGGAATGGTGATAAGAGAAGGTGCGGACAGGCTGACTTTCCTCAGTTCTAGGAAAGTCAAGGGAACAGTCTTGCTCTAAGGCTAGCCTTGCTTCATGAGGTCTGTAAAAGTTTCCTATTTAAAAAAAATCCCAGCAATTCCAGCAGCACAGTTTTTGAGGAACTAGCCTGCTGTGTTCTCCCTTTGCTTGGCAAAGTAATAAAGCCACTTTCTTTCTCTTTCAAAAACAAGAAAACAACAACAACAAACATCCTATACTCTTAACAAGAAATACCTCAATATATTTTGGAGAAAAATCTACCCATACACATCTTTTCCATACTGTCAGCATTTTGTTAAAATGAACAAAAGTATTAAAAAAAACACACACACAAAAAAAACACCACCACCACAACCCACAAACCAATGTGCAGAAACTGGGAAGTGAATCACAGACAATAGGAATTTAAAAGTCAAACCAGAACAAGTCTTTGAAGTCCAGGACAGGATACATGGAAGCTATTTGGTAACTTAACAAAGTATCATCTTCATGTTTGGTAATACCCACAGGCCAAATTTACAGTTTATGTCCTGGAAAAGTCACATGAGAGCCTTAAACCAGAATGCTGCTTGAAAATGATGAGCTCATTGGTGATACTTCACTGAACCTTATAATTTTAGGAGGTTTAAACATCTTATCTCCATGATTCACGAAGAGATATTTAGTCATAGGCTTCATACTTTCTATATATGCTTCATTTATTTCACAGCTTATAGCAATTATAGAAGATCATAGTTGGAACTGAAATATAACCCCCAAATATTATTCTAATATATTAAGTAAGGCTGAAGTTTAGCATAAACAAGTTTATAAGATTGGTACCCCAAATTAAAATTATTTTAATATATGACATAAACCCCAAAAATAAAACATCAAAAAAATAGAACTAGACCAAAAAGTATGTCACATATAAGTGCTTACTAATATAACATGTCTAAAACTGTATTATTATTTTCAAAAATAGTTGTCTTTTACTAGCTGGGTACCTGAAAAACTTTAAAGAACATACTGTTTTAAAAGCCTTATAAGCAATTTTCAATTTACTTAGCAGATAAAATGTTATCTTTTTGTTTGTGAATTCCCAGTTGGCACCAACTACATAAGGTATTCAACATGTATATATTTTTATTTCATTCATTTTTTTGGTCATAACTTATGTGCAAAATTTAAAAATTCAGGTGAATAAGCTTTATGTTGAAAAGTATTCTTAAATGGTGCTGGTGATCATGGTGCTGTATAAAATGGCTTTGCTGCTGAATATTATGTAGAACATATGGTAATTGAAATCTTGCTACCCTTTCTCTATATTTTGGCCCCAGACTCCAAGGGAGATAAAGAAAAGAAAAATGATAAAAGGAGAAGACCTTTCGGTGACTCAGTTAGCTGTCAGATCAACCCATCACAGGAACTTCCAAGTGGGCTGTTGAGAGCTTGCTGCATCCATTTATGCTGTTATGGTCCTAAAATGGCACAACAGGGCACACCAGAGGCCAGCAAACTTTTTCTATGAAGCGACAGCAGTAAATATATTTGTCACAACTACTCAGTTCTGCCACTGTAGCATGAGTGCAGTTGGGGTTGAATGAGTATGGCTGTGTTCAAGTAACTTTATTTACAGACGCTGAAATTTACATTATGTAATTTTCATATCATGAAATATTATTATGATTTTTTAACGTTAAAAAATGAGAAAACCACCCTCAGCAACTTGGGTCATACAAACAGACTGTGGCAGATGGGCCAGTGAGGTGTGGTGTCTGAACCCTGGTCTGAAACAGTTGGAGGTCCTCGGGGCACTAAGCTCACGCTTTCCAAGGGGCCTCACCAAACTCACTCCCACAGCAGCTTCTTTCTTTCCTTTCTGCTGCTGTTGCTGAGCTGCAGGGACATCAAAAGGGGCTCATATGGGAATTCCCTGGAGGTCCAGTGGTTAGGGCACCCCACTCCCACTGCAGGGGTCCAGGTTCATCCCTGGTTGGGGAACTAATATCCTGCATGTAGCATGGCCCCCCAAATTTTTTTTAAGAAGTGATGGATATAAAAAGATAAAAGTTATTTCAATCTCTCTTTTATCCTCTCTGAAAGATTTTCTTCAGGTTTATTTCTTAAACATCTAAGAGGCCATTAAATTGGAGATTCTAAAACTAGATAGGTTAAAATCTATTTTCCAATGCTTTTCTTTCTATGAAGATTACATTTTGAGGCCTATTATGATTATTTATTCGATTTTAAATACATAGAAATTTAAGGCACTGTACACTTTCATTTTTTTAATAAACCACATGGCAAAACAATACTTTAATAAATGTATAGGAAATTACAATTTGAAGATTGCAAATTCAGTACATATACATATACTATAGTTTGATTTTAAATTACATGGACAGATTGCAGCTTCAAAATCTTTCTAAAATCAATCTTTATGCAAAATACCTGGTTTCTGAAAGTATATATGGGAAAGTATATACAGTTTCTTCAAGTGTGATATGGCTTACTTATTAACATTTATTTATTTAGAGAAGCATAAGCTTTCCAAATATACATTATCTTTCAGGTGCAAAGCTGACATACTGGCACATTTTAATTTTGTTGCAGTTATTTCAGAATATACTTAATTGCAATATTTAAATTGACACTGTCATAGGTTTAACTGGGAAAGTCTTCTTAAGTGTTTTCCAATCTTACCAAAAATTAGAAAATGTGTGTTCGTCATCACAATATGACTAGAAGAACGGGTTAAATCTTTTGAAAGTGAGAATTCAATGACTGCCTGGCTGGAATGTGTAATGGAGGGGCACACACACAGTTTAACGCTGAGGACTTCCCACGATGGCTCTTCTCTACAGTTTGTGTGCTCCTACTGGCATCACAAGCAATATCCCTGGCTAGCGATCTGTAACATAAACGTGAAGCCCTGTCTGGTGGGATTCACAGGACAGATCTGTAGCTAGGGTTTGCAAATGATATCATGGTTAGAGAGACATTAGGCATAATCAACAATTTGGGGATCAAACTGGCCTCCCCTCAACAGAGCATACTGCAGAGTGTCACTTTACATTTGTGACTAATAATACCCAACTGGCTCCTAAATGAAGCTTGATTCAAAGACAAACTGAACCCGATGAACTAGTCTTGTGAACACATTCTGTAACTTTAAATTTACTCTAAGGCAGAGGCAACAGCAAAAGTATCTAAAACCTTATTCCAAAGGGGCTCAAATTCTATATAAGAACACCTTATTTTGTTGAACCAACTGAAGAAAACACATTTAGCCAATTGCGCTTATTTCAGAAGTGAACGCTTCTCTGTGGTGAGAGTGGTTATTTGAATCTTAGCAATGATCCTGGCTTGCGACTGTGCAGCGCATCTACCACACTTACCATAAGGCTCGGCGTGCAGAGAAATTTGGATCAGGAACAATCAGCAGCTTAAACAAAGGTTCTACCCTACCCATAAACACATTTATAAGTGGTGCTTTGTCTCTGAAGGATGGTTTTTCCTCATATTAAAATGAAAGGGAAGCTCATATATCTGATCCTGCCTGTGTCTATTCTGGGAAAATTCTACTGAAGACACACTCAGTGAGGACACCTGAGCTCAAGAGGTAGAACCAGAACACGGAGACTCCTAAGAGCAGGAAATTAGTTTTAGAAAATGGGAACGAAGCGCCCAAAGTGGCAAACAGTAAAATAAGAGATCTAGTGATTTGGCAAGCAATACTGATGGGAGCTGCAAGTTGTGAAAATCCAGGCACACATTACACAGGGAATAGCTAATGGAAAATGTATGGAGGAATTCCGTCGCTTCTGCTTCTGCATTTCAAAGCCCTCTGAAGTATGCCTTATGCAACTCTATTCCCCATGTTATATTTCTAAAGCAGAATGGTCATTAATGAAACAATAGGCCATAAAAGTCAAAATGCTGCATCTGGCCAGAGCTGTGAAACACAGGTTATACACATAAGTAACTCTGATTATTTGCAAATGACAACCAAAATATACGTCACTGAAGAACTGCCCAGTTTTTATGCTGTGATCTGTTTTCCTTATGCAAAATTAATAATGCTAGGTGTTTATACAAACAGCCACTGCCTTTGCTGGACAATGGAGAGCCCTTTTTGAGAGCTGGCTGAGGAGTATAACTAGGGGCTGTAACTAGGGGGAAGGACAGACCAACTGTGCAACTGGTCACATCTGCTAAGTTCACATCCTTCTCTGTGGGTCTTATGAAGTTACAAGTTAAATCTATCAATTCTCAAATCTTACACTCCCAGTGAAGTACCAGTACAAAGTCTATAGTCCTTGCTACAAAAAGCAAAGCGTAGGAAAACTTCATGTTTCTCATTTTAAGGAGAACACTGTAAGATTTACAAAAGTTTTTGGTCTTTCTGAGTTTTACAAAAGGATCCTTTCAATCCTCAAATGTATTTCAGAGTGTTTCATCAAGTAACTTTCCAAGGAATGGGTTATTTATGAAAAGTCAGACATAGCTATTTAAGATAAAGGAAAATTTATAAGAAACAAGCTAGGTAGCTATGAGGAACAATTTGCAAATACGGGGAAACTATTAGCATAATTAATGCATATTCTTTTTCCTTCTCTTGCTAAGTGCTCAAAGTCTACAAGTGCCCAAATGTCCACTGAAATGCCTCTCATTTATTCTTACTTGCCCTCTGTATTTTAATTTTATATTTATTTTTATTTCAACAGCTTATCTGCTACTGAAATTTTTGAAAAATTCAAATCTTTTTTTAAAATAGATTCACAGTAAGAATCTCATAAAGTTAATATTCAACAAACACGAGGTCTTATTAGGAACCATTAATCCTCATCAACCCTTTTACTGGATACCGTCAACAATAAATTTTGGGGTAAATCTAGGTTTTATCTTAGGTTTATTACATAGTGAGGTATTTGGCAGAAAGATAAAGCGTGTGTCCTGTTCATTCACATCAGGAGTCATCTGCATGCCCATCTAGGATTTCAGTTCACAACTTGCTTGGTACACTGCTGCTCTACTCTGATTCTGAGGAGTCAAAGGACCATATCTGTTCTTGGTATAAGAAACTGTTCTTGAAAATGGATTTCTAACATGCATAAAGATAATCTCAAAACCAACAGTTGCAAAATGAAACATGAATATTCACAGCTGCCTCTTTAATACAATCGTTACCAATTAGTTGCCTCTGCTCTGAAAACTTTTATGCTTAGCCTCCCCACAACAGATTTAATGTCCATCCCCATTCCCCCGCTTCAAAACACAAGAACACACAAGGTCAAAAACCCTTGAAAATTTTGTCTTCTCAGAGTAATATTTTCCCCCAATCCCTCTGGGCATTTCTGTTATGATATTATTATTGGAAAAACTTCAAAATTATATCCTAGGATTTCTGGAGTCCTCGGAGAATCCCTAACCTGTACCATTGATCTGAAATTCTTCCTGGAGGAAGGTGGTTGGTCTACACATGAGAGGTGGAGGGCACACTGAAACTTAGTTTCCCAGAGTTCTACCCTGAAAGGGCTTCCACAGATTAGCTGGTATGGAAGCAGGAAGGAAGGTACCAAGCAACTTCCTGTACAAAAGGCAAGGCAGTTCTTAAAAGGACAGAGGGTCACTGTTTACCTTCTGCAGTCTCTTGCTGTTCTTAAAATAATTCCATGAACAAGTGATTTCAGGAAGACTTAAATCTGAAACCCCACACCCCATTCTCACTCCTAAGTTTTTTTTCAAAGTATCATATTATAATTTGAGTTTATGATTCACTTTTGGTATTCAGAATAACACAGAAAATATCTCCTAAACAATGTAATATCGGTGGCCACAATATGTAAATACTTGATTCTGATAAGATTACAAATAACCAAAAATGCTAACTTTGAGATACAAAACCCTGTACTATCTGGAAAAAAGTGATTACAAATTATAACAATAAGATTCAAACTTATTTGTGAAATAAAACATTTCTGAAACTCTAGGAATACATGCTTATTCCACTCCCTGGATAATTAGTAGTACTTTGAGAATTTTGGTAGAAAGAGAGCTGGGTGTCAAATTAAAGAAGCTGGGTTCAAGATTACATAATAAAAAAAAAATCAGTTTTCCAGCACTGGCTTGATATAAAAATGGTCTTTAAAAAGGATTTTGAAATGCAAATACTGAATTCTTGATGCTTTCTTTAAGACATGTACTGTCATAATTAGTGAAGTACGGTCTTGGATTGTCTTCTATGAGGTATCTGTAGAGTCATGTCTCATTCTGTAAACAGTGTTTTAGAAACATCTTCATATGAGAATCATGGTGAAGTCTCATTTTACCATTAAACAGAAACTAGCACTGTCAGGCTGGAGTGTCTGTTTTGAGAGACCGGTGCTTGATAGTGACACAGCTGTCAGGGATTCCATTTCTTACTCAGGTGTGCACTTATTGCTCTCACATCTGTGACTGCAGGATAAATAAGGCAGCAGTCTCTCATATATACACAGTTAGGAACTGGAGCTCTGACAGTTTGCACAAGTTCTGTCCACTTCTTGCCTGTAACTCTGAAGCTGAATAGTACATTTATACATGCCAAACGTGTTCAATAATAAATGCTTTGCTTTGGACTGTACTTCCTCCCATTTAGATGAACTTCCAGGAACTGCAATATCAAGAAAATATCATTACTATTCACTGCACACTGTTACATATTAGTGAACAAGATAAAGGGCAAAAAAACAATCATACTGTTCTGTGTACATGTTTTTTATTAGTTCGAGTTCTACCCTCTTGAAGCTATTCTGTTAGAGAAGTGTTTCAGTTCACAAAGCCAGAACGACTTCTTCTTATTCCAATTTCTCTAGTCTACTCTTGCATAGAGAAAGAACACTAGACATCAATTACTAGTCTTTCATCTTTTGAAGTCTTTTTTAAAAAGTCATAAGCGTGTATTATTTTGATAAAAAATAAAAAGCATCAATCTGTGAAATGTTTAAGTAAAAACATAGTCTAGCTTTTTTTATATAGAAAAAACATGGTAAATATACTTTATTATGCCTTTAATCTGAAGGCAAAAAATCAACCTGTAATATCTCATCAGAGAGAAAATGATTGCTCTGCTATCATTATATTGACTTGCAATTCACCTTTTGAAGAGCTTCACCCTTCCCTTAAAATAAATCTTTGCAGCAGAAAAGTCTTCCTATTTACTCCTAAGGACAGTTGTTTAATTCCAAAGATAGAAGTCCACCAACCCCAGCATTTACCGTCAGCAACATACTTAGCTGTATGTGTACTATGGCTGTAGGTTTCCCTGAAGTGAGAGACCAGATATTTAAATCTTCTACTGAATGTACATCTTCTATTTTCATCAAAGCTTCTTTGATATAGTCTATGTTCAAATGGCTTGGTACACCTATTCAGAATAGATCATTTATAAATAAAGGCTATTTTAAGAAAAAAGTTGTATATTACTAATATGACATTTTTTAAGAAAAGAAACCAAATGGGTTTACCTAATTCAGTTTAAATTAATACTTTAAATTATATTAAAACTTTAAGATAAACTATGCATATATATATAGCAGGATATACACAAGAGGATAATAAATACTTAAAAAAATGCTCACCAAAAAGAAATGTCAACTAAATCAGAATACTTTAATAAATAAGCTAGAATAGACAAAAAAGAAAAAGGAACATACAATGATGATAAACCTACTTTTGAGAACTCATGGTTACATGCTTATACTTAGTAAGGCAGGAATGTTGGAAATTGAATAGCAAGTTAAATGGGAATTACAGACTTAATACATGAATTACTAAACATAACTACATTAAGAATCATGAGTTGCCTTCTTGTCCTAGCTCCACAGTTTATTAGCAGCATGACCTTAATGAAGTTGTGTTACCCCACTGAGCCACAGTTTTGTTGTTGGTAAATGGGGAAAATAATGTCTGCCTAGCCTACTTTTCTTGGCTATTATAAAGATCAAATGGGTAATAGATGGAGAGTGCATTGACTCTTGTATGTTTTTTCATGTAAGGTGGTATTATAGACTAATAAGTATTAGTAAAAAGAAAGACATGACTCCTACCCTAGAGAATCCCTCCCGCCAACAGCCCCAATCTGATTTAGGGAAATAACCCACAATGGGGATACCAGAGAGCTTACCTTCTAGAATTATCACTACTGTGTCCCATATGATTCGAAAGGTTGTAAAAGCCACAAGTAATGAAAACACATATGTACAGATGGGATCAGCAATCCTGTATTCTGGCTGAAAAGAGACAACCCAAAATTGTGTGATTAAATACAAACAGACATAAAACGAGTCTGAAAAGCAAAGCAAGGCATACTCTGTCCCTTCTTTAGCAGGACTGGAGCATATCTTTAAAACTTGGATATTGCCAGTCGAGAAATGTCTACTGTTCTTTGTGAGACCCATTTCCAGAAGTTTAGCCATTTGTTCCACTGTTTTCCTCTGTGCCTCCTCTAAATCTTCCACCCACAAGCCACAGACCATCAGAATTTAAAGGAGATTCAGCAGCCATCCACCTGGCCTAAGCCCCTCGTATTAAGGTGGAGAGAACTCAAGTTTAGAGCTGGGGGACTTGCTTAAGATCAAAGCATTATAGCCAGAGCCACTAGAACTCAGATCTCTGAATTTTCATTCCGGTATATATTCCAGTACCTAGTAGTTGAGTGATAAAGCTTAAAATTGAGTTTTTCAGTGAAAGCACCACCAAAACCAATAGATAAGTTATTCCCTGAGGTGATACTATTCTGACTAGTGCTAATAAAAGAGCTATACTGATAGTTCAGGTATGTTTGCATAATGCAAAGTGAATAGGACTGGCATTGGTGTATAGCATACTGATAAAAGATAATCATGACTTTTAGTTTAGTTTTGTTTTTGTTTTGGCTGAGCCGCACAGCATGTGAAATCTTAGTTCCCCAAAAAGAGATTAAACCTGTGCCCACTGCATTAGAAGCACAGAGTCTTAACCATTGCACTGCCAGGGAAGTTCAGTCATTTTTAATGTTGAAATTAAATAATATTTTAAAATAGAAGAATGAGTGATTATGTTACCTTGAATCGTATGATGTATGCAGCTATTAGCACACCAACACTCTGTACCAGATCCCCCAAGGCATGTACAAATGCAGCTCTCACTGCCAGGCTATCCTGCCCTTGGTTGTGTCCACATCTGGGACCTGTGGTAGGAGAATTTGAGGGCAGGGAGTGGGAATGGGCATGATGGTGACCAGATTGGTTCAACAGAAACCCCATTCTGTTAAGAAGAAAAGAAAAGATTATTATTCTTTCCAATATTATTGATTAAAATATTTGTTACTAATCAAGTACTAATGAGGCAACATGAAGCTCATTCATTTAATTAATATTTGAACACCTATTATGTATCAGGTACTGTTCTAGGTGTTTGGGTCAAAATAGTGGTAAAGCAGACATATCCCCATGGAACTTATGTTCCAGTAGAGAGGGCAGAGAATTAACAAATAAATACATAATGTACTGGTTGACAATGTGAATGCTTTGAAGAAAAAGTAAAGCATGGCAAGGAGATGGAGAGTGATGGGGAGTGATGAGAAAAGGCCTCACTAGGATTCTGAGTAGAGACTTGAATGAAGTCAGGAAGCAAGTAGTGGTGGAAGAGTGTTCCAGGCAGAAGGACCACCAGGGCAAAGGCCCTAAGATGAAAATGTGCTCTTAAAAGCAAGACAGCCACTGTGGCTAGAATAAAGTGACCAAGATGCTAGGAGGTGAGCTGGAGAGGTACATAGGATCTTAACAAAATGGCTATGGTAAAATGTTTTGATTTTATTCTAAGTATGAATGGAGGCCATTAGCACAGGGACTGGCAAACTAGGGTCTGTAGAGCATAGTTGGCTCACTTCCTGTTTTGTACATTTTTTTTCTTTTTCAAATAAAGCTCATTTGTTTACATACTAAATGTGGGTGCTTCTGTTCTATAGCAGTAGAGCTGAGTATATGTAAAAGAGGCTCTCAAAGCCTAACATATTTATTATCTGGTCCTTTTACAGAAAAGGTTTACAGAACCCTGGTCCAAATGATTAAGTATTAAAGATTTTGTAGTTTTTAGGAAAAAAAGTTGGTAGTTAGAAAAACTTACTAAAATAAAAATACTATAAAAGTTATTTTAAAAACTTTGTCCTACTTAAATTCCTGATTGTTAGTCAAACTTCAGTATACCTGAGCAAACCCATGAGAAACTTATATAATTCCACAACAGTATTTTATTAATATTTAGAAGAAAAATTAATGTACTATAAAACTTAAAAATATATTAAAATATCATTGCACATTATTAAATGTATACACAATAGTCTCTAAGTTCACAGTACTTGAAAATATTAATGTGAACACAATATAGAGTGTGATACTATAATGGTAGATAGTGTCATTATAAATTTGTCCAAACTCATAGGATGAGTTTAACACCAAGAATGAACCCTCATGTGAACTATGGATTCTGTGCAGTAATGATAATGTCAGTGTAGAGCTCATGGCTTGTATTAACAACAAGTGTACCACTCTGGTGGGGGATGTCGATAATGGGGGAGGCTATGTATGTGTTGGGATAGCGTACATATGAGAAGTGCTTGCAGTGAACCTAAAACTGCTTTAAAAAATAAAGCTTATTAAATTTTTTAAAAAATACAGCTTACATCACGTTAACTGCAACTCCAATAGCTGCAGTAATGAGCATTATATCTCCATTTATTTCATATTTCATGTGGATAGTTCTTTGGACAGCTTCATAGAGGAGGAACCCCATAAGTATATACACCAACAGCACACTAATCATAGCTGACAGAACCTCTGGAAGGAAAAATAAAATAAATATATTTGTAGAATGGTTATTATACTTCATACATACTAAATACTGTGCCGTCTCTAATTTATATCTTCTTCCCTCTAAGGAGATAAAGGCATTATATTATTTTTGTCATGTCATTTTTCTTATTTAAAAAATTGTTTAGTTGTTTGCTTTGGATCCTCTATTAATTCATTCCCAGCACTCCCCACCTCCTTCTTATCTCTTTAGGGTCAAATTATGTATATTTACAAACAAAAGGAAAAAAGCTGAGAAAGAATTTGTAACATACTTGATTACCGACTAATTTCTCCATAGATGATATACTTACAAATCAATAAAAAAGCAAACAACCCATAAGAAAAATGGGTAAAGGACACAAATAGTAATATACAGAAAAGAAACAGGTATCAAAATCAGCCATAATACAATAAATTCAAATAATTCCTTTTGCCCCTTACTAAGTTGGCAAATGTTAAAAAGTTTAACAGCCATAGTTAGCAAAGATATACTGATAGAAGCATAAAAGAAAACTATCTTTTTGGAGAGCAGTTAGTAAAACTAATAAAATTGTAAAATGCATATATTCCTTAATTCTAAAAATCTGTCCAATAGAAACACATCCATATGTATACAAAGACATCTACAAAATTTTCTCCTGTAGCTTAGCCTGTAGTATAAAAAAAGATCTGGAGACATCTTAAATGCCCACCATTTAAGTTCCTTAATGGACAAATTATGGTATATACATAATGGAAAGCCATAGTCATATATATAGGTATTTTTAATTGAAGTATAATTGATTTACAATATCATGTTTCACTTGTACAGTATAGTGTGTGTGTGTGTGTGTGTATATATACATATACATATCTTCTTTAGATTTTCTTCTCTTACGCTCAGTCACGTTAGTTATGTCCAACACTTCAGTTGTGTCTAACTCTTTGTGACCATAACCTGCCAGATTCCTCTGTCTATGGGATTCTCCTGGCAAGAATACTGGAGTGGGTTGCCATGCCCTCCTCCAGGGGATCTTCCTGACCCAGAGATCGAACCTCTGTCTCCTGCACTGCAGGCAGACCCTTTACCACTGAGCCACTGGGGAAGCCCCAGTATAAGAAAATATTGAGTACAGTTCCCTGTGCTATACAGTAGGTCCTTGTTGGTTTATTTATATTTTTTTAAAAAGGGACCTCTCTGGTGATCCAGTGGTTAAGAATCCATCTTGCAATCCAGGGGGACACAGATTTGATCTCTGGATGGGGAACTAAGACCGCACATGCCTTGGAGCAACTAACTCCACACACAACTACTGAGCCCACGCACCACAACTACTGAGACCACGTGCCACAACTACTTAGCTCACATGCAACAACTACTTAGCTCACACGCCACAACTACTGAGCCCATGCGCCACAACTACTGAGCCCACGTGCCACTACTACTGAGACCACATGCCACAACTACTTAGCTCACACGCCACAACTACTTAGCTCACATGCCACAACTACTTAGCTCACACGCCACAACTACTGAACCCATGTGCCACAACTACGGAGCCCACGCACCACAACTAGAGAGTTTGTGTGCCACAGTGAAAGATTCTGCATGTAGCAACAAAGACTTAACTCAGGCAAATAAATAAATATTTAAACAAATAAATAAAAAGAAAAAAATCAGGCAAATTGATAATCACAAGAAAAGATTGACAAGAAAATGTTATACCTGGGAAGTGAGAGTGAGTGCTTGGGGAATTTATTTTTCCCTTTATTCTTTTTTGTAACACTTGAAAAATTTTAAGTTTTTACTATAAACACATTTGTCTTTAGACTAATGAAAAACCCATTTTTAAAGGCATGTAAGTATGCATGAATGCACTTTGACTTAGGAATTCCTCTTCCAGGAATGATATACACACACCAACTGAGCTGCACATGTACAAAATGAGGTATGTTAAAAATCTATTTATCAAATATTACATATAATAGCAAACAAGTGAAAACAATAAAGGAAGTGATTAGTAGGAGCTTTGTAGTATGGAATATTATGCAGCTGAAAAAAAGCATTGAGCTCTTAATGTTTTAATAAGGAATCATCTATGTGAAAAAAGAAAAGTACACAACAGTATACATGATATGTTAGCATTTGAGCCAAAAAGAAAGAGAATATATAAATAATGATCTGTACATGCAAACTCTGGAAGACTATACAAAATACTGATAAGAACAGATTGTGAAGGAAATGGGTGGCTAGGAGACAGGGATAATGTTCCACTATATATGCTTTCCACCATGTGAGTAAGAAGTAGAAATCATTTTATATCTTCTTAAAATTATTAAAATAGGGCAATGTAAAGTACATTTAAATATAATTATTATATAAAACTAGTGTTGACACTCAGATCAAAAACAGAAAGAAAATATATAAAATTTTTCTTAAGAAATCAAATATTAAACCTTTAAGTGTTATAAGTTAAAACAACCTGGAAAATTATCTGGGTCAACTCATTGCTCAAAGGTCCCAGGCAGTTCAAGTATATTGGACTTTGATACCTTTTTATTCCACCTCATAAACTGCAACACAGAAAACTATCTAGCAGTAAAATAAGCTGTTTCCCCAAAGACATCTCATTAATGTAGCCAAAACTCTAAAATTCTGTGAATCAACAGATGTTAGAATAAGACAAAAAACATAACAACTCCTATTTAAAACTATGATTTACCTATTCCTGACATACTAATTATCATACTTAAAGGAGACACTACAATAAGAAAGACAGAGAAAAAACCGACTGAAATACACAAAGATAGGGAGAGACTACTATATCAAGTCTAGGCTCTAAGCCCCTTAAGGATATGACTGTTTTACATTCCAGGTCACATTTACTGTAGCATTCAGCAGAAAGGCTGGCATGTAGTATGTACTCACGTATTTATGGATGGATCTGTAGAATGAAGTTAGTTAGGCTGAGTAAGGAAAGATAAAAGGGTATATATATGATTAAGACGGAGAAGGCAATGGCACCCCACTCCGGTACTCTTGCCTGGAAAATCCCATGGGTGGAGGAGCCTGGTAGGCTGCAGTCCATGGGTCGCTAAGAGTCAGACACAACTGAGCGACTTGACTTTCTCTTTTCACCTTCATGCACTGGAGAAGGAAATGGCAACCCACTCCAGTATTCTTGCCTGGAGAATCCCAGGGATGGGGGAGCCTGGTGGGCTGCCGTCTATGGGGTTGCACAGAGTCAGACAAAACTGAAGCGACTTAGCAGCAGCAGCAGCATACAATTAAGAAGGTTAAGCTAAATATGAACAATAGGTTATTTACTAAATCCTGAAAAACAAGAATAGGTTAAAAGAAAAGAATTAAGCCAAATATAAGACTGAAAACATATAGAATTTCTTAAGTTATAACCGCTGATGGCAAAATATACATATATAAATAATATAAAGAAAGAATAAATAACAAATTTTGAACTGTAAAATCTCAGGTACTAGTGGTTGGCTCCTCATTTTACTCATGAAGAAATAGAACTTTAACTCTCTTTAATATTGGTATTTAAAAAATACCAATCCTTCTCAAACTCTTCCAGAAGAAAAAAAAAGAAGAACTTTAATCATGTGTCCAGATTGAAGCTAGCTAACAGTTAGGACACCATAGTTTTAAGGGTACCCAAATGAAATTTTTAATATGAAATTATAAAGCAGTACATTTTGTAAAGATTAGCAGTTATACAAGTTAATGACACAGAGATGTGATTGCTTATGAAGATCTAAAACCAGTAATTAAAAATTCTTTCAAAACACCTTGCAATTAGGTTGGCCATACTTTCCTGTTTTCCCAGATAGCCCCAATTTATGCCTGTTATCCTGTCATAATTACTAACAGTGCCCCATTTCACTCTCAAAAGTGTCTTTGTCTTTTGGATGATAAGATACGTTGTGACCCTAGGAGGTCTTCCAGATAAAATACTGGATGCCCAGTTAAATCTGCATTTCAGATAAACAACCAATTTTTGCATATAAGTATGTCCCATGCAATATTTCAGACATATTGTCATCTGGAGAGAGAGCGCGAGAGCTTGCAAGCAAGTTAAAATGTGGCAATACCCACATCTTAGTGATCATTTTCCTAAACACTGAGAATTATCTTTTTGTGAACTTTCAGACAAGGCAAAACCATATTCAAAATAAAGTAAAATGAAAGTCAAACTAAAGCATAACGTTCTTGACAAGAAGGACTCCCACCTGAGAAGGCCCAAGGCCCTTGCAGCCGAAAACTCAGTTTTCCACCACACAGCTTTCACCCACATGAGCGGCACAAAGGACCCTAATGCCTGCCCATAGTTAAGAGTAATGGAATTCAGCTGATTCCTAGAAATTCCCAAAATGACATTTTAGGATACTGTTACCAAAGATGTGGCTTATTCAGTAATTAATAGGAATGCGCCTCATATTTAGTTTCCCTGGTGAAAAGCAAAGAATTCATCTGTTATTTTTTTATTCTAATGATCTGTCAAAATGTTTTCTAAACAGAGCACTGATAAATGCAAAAAAGAAACTAAATTTTGAGTATATTTTTTGGGCTGAGATTTATAATTGAGAAGTATAAGGCACAGGAACATATATAACTAAAATTTCTAATAGTAGATGTATGATCATTCTGATAAAATGAACAAAAAGTTCTTTCACTGTGAATAAATTAAACTTTGGTGAAATATCATGAATAGACTAATTATTAAAATTTTTTTCATAGTATTTTAAATATGATGGAATGCAGATAAATGTGGGCAAGATATTGTTTTCTCCCACATTTGAGAGAGAAGGAAGCTTTCAATCAACAACCAAATTATGACTTGCTCCAATCTTCTCATTCTTGCCTTGTTGCCCTGGGTTGGTATTTGGTCACATAACATACATTAAAGTTTTTCAAGATGAAAGGAGTATACAACATATGGATTTTTTATTTTCTAAAGGAGACTCAGGAACTTTCACAATTGAAACCCTAGTTTCTGTGAAAGTTACTATCCTATTCATCTTAGATAAACTTGACAAAATGGAAATTTAGCATAAGTAAACTCTTAAAAGAGATTTTTATGGAAATTCTAGAAAACCTATTTTATAGTAGTTCTAACATAATTTGCTACTTTATTCTACACACAAATAATTGTATCACTCTACTTGGCTGAATGGTAGTATTGGAGGATGGAGTAAGATGAATGAATGTTTTGTAACATTCTCTTGGGTCATTTCATTCAGCTGAAATACAAATGCTTATTATGATCAATGATCTAACAAAGACCAAAATATACTCTAAATTTCACATACAGAGGATAAACAGTTTCGATTCAAAAAGCTAATAAATAGTAAGAGCAAAAATTAAATGGAACAAAATAGATGATTATCAAGATTTGATAGTAGTATAATAAATTAAAAATGTCTATTGTACATTTTAACACATCTGTAAATTGCCAAAGGGTTTCTCAGTTGGTACAGTGGTAAAGAACCCATCTGCCAATGCAGGAGATGCAGGAGATGCAGGTTTGATCCCTGGGTCAGGAAGATCCCCTAGAATAGGAAATGGCAACCCACTCCCCAGTATTTTTGTTTGGAAAATTCCATGAACAGAGGAGCCTTGCGGGTCGCAGTCCATGGAGTCTCAAAAGAGTTGGATACAACTGGGTGACTGAGAGCACATGCAAATAAATTGCCAAAACTAGAGGTTTTCAAGATTCATATGAAAAATACTGAGTCCTTCTCTGACATCCTCTGTTATTCTCCATCATACTACCTTATTCTTTCTCTTTACAACATTTAATACAATTTATGATTATGTTGTGCTTGTGTATATATTTATTGTGTTTCCCCACCCTATAATATTACTCATTCAACAGGAACTTTTGAGCACCTATTCAGTGAATGAGTAACAATCTACTTCAACTATGTAAACCACACTCAACCCAAGCATATTTGCTTTTTTGAGTGCTGCCCAGATGTACTGGCCTGTCATAACCGTTATCTTTGCTATGATGCCAATAATGTCTGTTTCCCTTCAGGCATACACATTGTCTCTCTACTGACTCAAACTTAAATAGCAAACATCTAAAGTTCAGGTTTCAGAGGCCTATAAAAAAGAATAGGGAAGGAGAGTGGAGATACAGTCTCTTCCATTTCCTTTTATGCTATTTTTCTTTTCTACGTTCTTCTAAAAGCATATAGGAAGGAAAAAGAAGGAAAAGCAGTGGGCTGTACTGGATTTGCCTAGGACTTCCAAACTAGTGTTTTTATTTCATCTCATCCACAGGTGAGGATGAACTCAGGACAAAGACATCACATAGGATTTCAGGGGCCCACAGTTGCCACCAGGAAAGCTAAACTGCAAAGTCTGTATCTTTGGATCCTCTCACTTCCTACTCTAAATCACCTCCTGTTTTCTGCCTTAGTACCACTCCCTCTCCCTAACACCCACAGTGCCCAGTGCTCGTGAGTTGACTTTTGGCTATCCAGTGTTGACTGATGTCTTATACCTGTCTCTGCAAAAACTCCCATTTCTAGCATGTACCTATACTTTCCCTTAATATGTTCATGTGATATGAATTATTGCTTAAGATGTGAACATGACAAATAGGCATAACTCTTGTCAGGGGTGGGAGGAAGTTGTTGAAATGAATCACCAGGGAGAAGAGATGGGGTTTTTTTTTTTTTTTTGGCTGCATGTATAGGGGAAGAAGTTTTTTTAGCTGAATACTTTCTGTTCCTTTAGTAAGTATCAGGGGAAAAATAAACTGTGTAGAATTAGCATTATAAGCATATACCTTCCTCAGGACAACCATCATCTAGTCACATCTGCAAGGTCTCTGCTCAGCAGAATCACACACTGTTACAAAAGACTCCCGCACTGTCACTTCACAGTTAACCTAGGCTGAGATCTGCATCACCAGAGTTAATCTTGCTTTTCATTTCAAATACAGACAACTCTGCTTATTACAGTCCTTCCACATGGTCACTATCTTTATTTAATTCTTGCAGACTCTTCAGCCCAAGAACTGGAAGAAAAGCCACATAAATAAAGTCAACTATATTCATAATCCACAGAGAAGGATAAAAGCAGAAAGTTCCCCCCAACCCCCCACTTTGGAATAGCATGTCCCCTGAGACATAATGCTGTTCTTCTTAAGGATTTGTGGGATTTCTTCTACAGTATGGCTTCATGAAGTTCTAAGTTTTATTAACGTCCAGAATAAGATGACATACCCACAGTCAAATAAATCCAGGCATTTAAAAATAACTCACATATCTTCTCACAAAAGAGCTGCCATTCTAACTCACTGAAATGTAAGAAAGAAAGAAAGAAAAAGGAAAAGAAAAACCTGAATGATTTTATACAATCTGTGAGTTCACATGAAGGAAAGAAAGCATCAACAGTATGGAACTGACTCCTGCAACAGCCAGTTGGGCTTACCTCTCAGATCGGAAACTACCTCTCTGGCCTTGACTGAGAATGATTTTTGCTAAAAGAAACTTTGTTATACTGCCCCAAATGTTACTAAAGACCTGAGTTATAAAGCACATCTTTAAAAATTGTTAATCATGAGGGTGAATCATGTTACTTTTCTCCTACTACCTGGCTGAGATAGTTTTGCTAAGAAAATAAGAATTTTGATTGGGGTGGGGGGAAGCAGGCGGTTTTGAAGCATGGAGCATTTTGAGAAATAAGAAAAGTCTGGATAAGATGATAAACTGGCAGATAGAAGAAGGAAGGAAAAGAAGGCTGACACTTTTAGTGAGAATTTACTCTGTGCCAGGTATCATATTAGGAACTTATACTACCTTAACTATGTTTTGTTTTTTTTTAACCATTCTGCAATAAAAGTACTATCATCTCTATTTTACAGTAGAAACCCATAGTTAAGTCATTCTCCCAAAGGTCATATGGCTAGTGAAAGAGCAGATTTCAGAAGTGGGATCAGCCTCTGACTAAGATAAGGAGAAGAAATTCCCTTCTGACTAGTTTCTTAATTAGTCTGAAGGACCTATAAGCCAGGCTACACAACTCAGCTATGTTACTGACCAAATAAATTTTTAGAGTTTGTGAGTATAAACCGATTCAGAATTATAGATAAATGCTTTCAAGTCCCAGACAGTTTTGTCCCAAAATTTAAAAAATTCTCCTACTCTCAGTTTGGAAATCGGTTTAACTTCGAAAACAAATGATTTAAGGATCACTAGATTATCTGTTTCAGTTTCCATATCCATATTTACTCCGCTTTGCCTGTGTAACAATCTGATTAGTGATACCTTATACAGCACTTATTAGTGCCAGAGCCATAGACTTTCATATTTTATGTTCTTGTCCCTACTTAATTCATGGTCTAGAAGGAGACACTGTCTCATAAAAATATCTATGAAAATGTGATAAATGCTATTAGACATGTATAAAGTGTTATGAGAAAACAAAAAGAAAATAAATTTAGGGTATGATACTACTAATATCTAACCCTTCTCCATAGACATACACCTCCCGTATGCTGCCTTTGCATAAGAAAGGGTCACGGGGAGCTGCATATGAACATACATACATATTTTTTTTTCTTATACTTTCAAAAGGAAATGCTGGAAGGTCGGACAGAAAGTAATTAAAATGGTTGCTAATTAGGAGTAGGGCAGAAGGATGCGTTGGCAGGGACAGGATGAAAGCAAGGCTTCTCTAAGTAAATCTTTTCTTTTAAAAATTAATTTTTGACTTCTGTGACAGTTTTACATATATACAAAGTAAAACAACAAAGAAAAATCCAACTCCTATCACCCATGCCATCAAAGCAAAACAAAATTCAACAGCACAGTAACCAAGCAGAAGATTCTTAGGGGGAATTCCTTCCGAAACTTCTTTAGGACCTGAATCCCCAAGTCTTGGTAGTTGAGAGGTCATTAAGAGGCACGCTCTCTAAATGCGTCCAACGTAAACATACCCTCCCCTAGAGAACTTAGATTACTTGTGAAGCTGTGGAATTTTATAGCACATGATGACAGCCACTGCTTCAGTTTATAGCTTTGTTCAGTTCTACATACCTTTGTTGCCTTTTTAATCCTCCTCAGATCATCATAAGTTTTTCTTTCATTACTTCCAAGAGCAGAATAAGTGAAATAAGTTATCTATATATATCCTTGTAAGATTTTGGAATACAAAGAAGAAAAAGATCTCAAGAGGCCCTTCCAGTGTGAGGGTGTGATTCCCTCCTTAGCTCTGGAAAATACTCAAATATCTGTATCACAACAATCCTCTTCCTTCTATTTTTTAGATGACTTAAAAAATTTAGATAAAATTCAAATAACAAAATTACCACTTTAACACTTTTGAAGTGGACAATTCAGTGGGTTTTCGTATATGCACAGGTTGTGCAACGAGTACCATTAATTCCAGAACATGCTTATCAGCCCCCAAAAGAAACCCTATAATCCTGAAGCCGTCACTCCTTTTTAAGTCTATTTTTCTGAGGTTTTTAATAGTAAACTTCAGACTTTCCAGATCATTCTTTTATAGTTTTAAACTTTTTCTTCCTGTTTTTATTTTTGTTCTGTATTCTGGGAGACTTTTTCTTTTTTACTATTGTTTAAAATTTTTATTGTAGTTGATTTACAAAGTTTGTAAATTTCTTCTGCAGAGCAAATTGACTCAATTATATACATTCTTTTTCATATTCTTTTCTATTATAGTTTCTCATAGGATATTAAGTGTCCTTCCCTGTGCTGTAGAGTAGAATCTTATTTATTCATCCTATTATATAATAGTTTGCCTTTGCTAATTCCAAATTCCCATTCTGTCCCTCTGCTACCCACCCCCCACTCCCTCATCCCCTTTGGCAACTACAAATCTGTTCTCTATATCTGTGAGTCTGTTTGTTTCATAGATGGGTTGATTTATATCACATTTTAGATCTCATATATGGCATTTGTCTTTCTGGAGGACTTTCTTGATTATATTTTCTAGTCCTATGAAAAACTTTTTGTAATATTTCAATTTCAAAGAGCTTTTTCTATATGTTTTTTTCAAAATACTTTACTGTTTTACTATACTGAGTATTAATAAGGTAATTTAAAACATTTTCCTCTGTTTCTTAAGTCACCTCTTTTTCAGGTAGGACAAATTTTTGTTAGTTTTTTTTTTTAACTTTCTTCATGCTGCTGGTTTTTCTCACTTCCTAAAAGATTCTTGGTTTTCTGTTCACATTAGGGTAGAAGGACAGGACTATGCAAAAAGTAAATGCTAGAAGGATAACACATAACTATTTAAAATAGGTATGAATAAGGGGTATAGAGCAGGGCAGACTAAGACAAGTGTATTACTTTTAGTGTGAGTATGTGGGGACCCAAACTCTAAGGCTGAAGAACCCTGAATTCTAGGATGAAAAATATTTATTTTGGAGCATCAACATTCACACTAAAAGCCTCAGCTTTCTCCAAACATTTGGCTCAGTTTCTTTCTGGAAGAACTATTTGGTGTTCACAGAGAGAAATGCAGACTGCCTGAGGGAAGGTGGGGATGGGAAGAAGGTAGAGACATAGTGGACTGACTAGTAGGAGCAGTTTCCCATTTCAGTTCAGTCGCTCAGTTGTGTCCGACTCTTTGCGACCCCATGAATCGCAGCATGCCAGGCCTCCCTGTCCATCACCAACTCCTGGAGTTCACTCAGACTCACATCCATCAAGTCAGTGATACCATCCAGCCATCTCATCCTCTGTCGTCCCCTTCTCCTCCTGCCCCCAATCCCTCCCAGCATCAGAGTCTTTTCTAATGAGTCAACTCTTCGCATGAGGTGGCCAAAGTACTGGAGTTTCAGCTTTAGCGTCATTCCTCCCAAAGAAATCCCAGGGCTGATCTCCTTCAGAATGGACTGGTTGGATCTCCTTGCAGTCCAAGGGACTCTCAAGAGTCTCTTCCAACACCACAGTTCAAAAGCATCAATTCTTCGGCACTCAGCCTTCTTCACAGTCCAACTCTCACATCCATACATGACCACAGGAAAAACCATAGCCTTGACTAGGCGGACCTTAATTGGCAAAGTAATGTCTCTGTTTTTCAATATGCTATCTAGGTTGGCCATAACTTTTCTTCCAAGGAGTAAGCGTCTTTAATTTCATGGCTGCAGTCACCATCTGCAGTGATTTTGGAGCCCCCCCAAAATAAAGTCTGACACTGTTTCCACTGTTTCCCCATCTATTTCCCATGAACTGATGGGACCGGATGCCATGATCTTTGTTTTCTGAATGTTGAGCTTTAAGCCAACTTTTCCACTCTCCACTTTCCCTTTCATCAAGAGGCTTTTTAGTTCCTCTTCACTTTCTGCCATAAGGGTAGTATCATCTGCATAGCTGAGGTGATTGATATTTCTCCTGGCAATCTTGATTCCAGCTTGTGTTTCTTCCAGTCCAGCGTTTCTCATGATGTACTCTGCATAGAAGTTAAATAAGCAGGGTGACAATATACAGCCTTGACGTACTCCTTTTCCTATTTGAAACCAGTCTGTTGTTCCATGTCCAGTTCTAACTGTTGCTTCCTGACCTGCATATAGATTTCTCAAGAGGCAGGTCAGGTGGTCTGGTATTCCCATCTCTTTCAGAATTTTCCACAGGTTATTGTGATCCACACGGTCAAAGGCTTTGGCATAGTCATAAAGCAGAAATAGATGTTTTTCTGGAACTCTCTTCCTTTTTCAATGATCCACCCGATGTTGGCAATTTGATCTCTGGTTCCTCTGCCTTTTCTAAAACCAGCTTGAACATCAGGAAGTTCACGGTTCACGTATTGCTGAAGCCTGGCTTGGAGAATTTTGAGCGTTACTTTACCAGCATGTGAGATGAGTGCAATTGTGCAGTAGTTTGAGCATTCTTTGGCATTGCCTTTCTTTGGGATTGGAATGAAAACTGACTTTTCCAGTCCTGTGGTCACTGCTGAGTTTTCCAAATTTGCTGGCATATTGAGTGCAGCACTTTCACAACATCATCTTTCAGGATTTGAAACAGCTCAACTGGAATTCCATCACCTCCACTAGCTTTGTTCATAGCGATGCTTTCCAAGGCCCACTTGACTTCACATTCCAGGATGTCTGGCTCTAGATTAGTGATCACACCATCATGATTGTCTGGGTCGTGAAGATCTTTTTTGTACAGTTCTTCTGTGTATTCTTGTCACCTCTTCTTAATATCTTCTGCTTCTGTTAGGTCCAGACCATTTCTGTCCTTTATTGAGCCCATCTTTTAAGCCCTCTTTCTCACTTCTGCCATTTCTGTCCCTGAGTCTTCTCTGGAGTTCCATTAGGCTTATCCAGTTCCTGCCCAAACGTTCTCTAGGCTGCTGTTCCTTGGCTTGTTTCTTTCTTCAACCCACTCCCATCTACTTTCTGACTTCCAGAAATTTCCTGTTTATTGGTTACCCAACCATTTGCTTTTCTTTGTTGTTTTGGTACTCTGTATTTCCTATTGAAATGTATTTCCTGTCTCAAATGCTGATTTTTAGTCCACCATCTTGAACTAGTACTTTTACTACTGCTACTGCTGCTGCTACTGCTAAATCACTTCAGTCGTGTCTGACTCTGTGCGACCCCATAGATGGCAGCCCACCAGGCTCCCCCGTCCCTGGGATTCTCCAGGCAAGAACACTGGAGTGGGTGGCCATTTCCTTCTCCAATGCATGAAAATGAAAAGTGAAAGTGAAGTCGCTCAGTCGTGTCCGACCCTCAGCGACCCCATGGACTGTAGCCTTCCAGGCTCCTCCATCCATGGGATTTTCCAGGCAAGAGTACTGGAGTGGGGTGCCATTAAGGAAAGGGAAAAATTTGACTTTCTATAGAAATATACAGAAATACAATAGAACCAGTCCTTTTTTCTTTCATCTTTCCATAGTGCTTGTAATCTACGACCAAATAAATAATAAACACTTCTTTGACATTTAACAGAATTTCCATGATTATGTGTTCTTAATTTATCATTTGTAGAACCTTCTATGTTACTGCATGTTCCTAGAGGAGAATTCCACTGTTTTCATTAGAATTGCAAGGGATCTACAATCTAAAATGAATATACTCTCTTTAGAAAATAAAAATCCCCATTCCATGATGCTATGTTTAAGTTCTGATCTTAAATTGCAAGAGTTTACATCACACAAAGATTAAAGTTTGAGAATAATTTTGAAGCTGTTTACAAACCCCAAGGCAATCAGTAAACAAATGGATGTATAATGTGTCAGTTAGCAGTGGGAGTTTTTTTAGGAACACATCCAAAAGCATTATGTGTTATGCATTGGCTTAACAAATAACAGAAATACCTCATTCAGGGCTTTACCGCTCTTGTACAGCTGTTGAGGATGCTGAGATATGGGGATGCCAGATAATTTCCCTAAGTTATGACCTGGATAGCTACTTGGAATACAGCCATTCATGTACAACGTCAAGTTTTACACCAGAAGACTCAACCAACTATTAAATTATATGAGACCTACATGTTAAGATTAGGCTAAAAAGTAACAAAGAAGGGGAGATACTGATTAATATATTAGCCCAAAGTGTCAATGTCTCTACAAAAGATGTTAATTCTGGTTCTTTAAGACCAGTTTTGCTGAAGCTACTTAAATGTCAATTTTTAGGTTCTAAGCAAATGCAAAAATTGGTCATATGGCACTTCATATACTAATTCAAGTGACTGTTCTATATGTATTTTAAAAATAAGTAAAAATTTTAAAAAACAATCAAGAAGAGTTGTGTGGATAGCAATATATGATTTTAACCTCTTTTAATTGAATATTAATATTTATTCAAAATAGGAAAATAAAATATGTGTGCATTGTTAAAGAAGAAAATTCAATGACACTTGTTAAACCACAGTAAAGAAGACTTTATTGAAGACTTTATTAAAAGACTTTATTAAAGAAGACTTTATTAAAGACTTCAAAAGATTGGTATAGGAAGTCTTGTTGAAAACAAGCCAGGGTGATGAGACATCACCTGGGGATAACCCATTGAATATTGAGAATGGGGTTTCTGTTAAATTGGCTCGGCAAGGTTCTTGCTAAAACTAGATTTTACAAGGAAGAACATAGATGGGCTTGGGAGATGATTCAGGAGGTTTGGTCAAGCAGAGAATCTTTGCTGTATTTACAGTTAATGGCCATAGTGAAGGTCAGCCATACAGTATGTTATACAAATTACAGTAGTGCCCCAAACCTGGACTACAGTAGCTTTGATTGGAAAGCCTGAGGTGAAAGAAGTTAACACTCATTGATGAATTAAATACATATATATAGTTCTGCTTGGTTCAGTAAACTGAAGGTAAAGTTTTTTTCTGTTAACATCTTCAGGACACAGGGAACAACATTTGAAGGTTAATGATCATCATATAATTTTTTTCTTTTGGCTGTGCCATGGCATGCAGGTCAGTTCCCTGACCAGGGATCAAACCTGTGCCCCCTGCAGTGGAAGCACAGAGTTCTAACCACTGGACTGCCAGTGAGGTACCTGATTACCATGTAATTTTACATGTGTAAGCTATTTAGCTGAATGAACTGAATGTACCCTGGAAGATACATATCTGAATAGCTTTAGTTCCTAAGCCAATGCATAACACAAAATGCATTTGGAGGTGTTCCTATTTGTCTATTTTCATTTGCTTTGTTCTAACAGGCTATCACCAGAAAGACTTTAGTTAATCAAAGGTTATATAGTTCATTGTGATTTTACTATAAAATTTTATCAATAAAGAAACGCCCAATTACTTACCTAAGCGATGAAATCCAAAAGTGAACCTTTTGGTTGGTGATTTTGAAGACAGCCACAAAGCAAGCAGGGTCAATATGATGGCACTTAGGTCAGTTAACATATGAAGTGCATCAGTCATGATTGCTAGGCTATTTGCAATGTATCCACCTTAGAGTAAGGGTGACAGGAAAGAGGGAATAAGTTAATTAAAATAACAAAAGCAATCAAACTCCAAATATACAATATTCCACAAAACATGAACTTATAACTAAAGTTAACTAAATACTTATCCTATTACAATTAAGTCAAAGTATCCTGAAATTTTATGTAAAACATTAACTATGCATATATGTTTTTCTGGTCAGATTGTCCATTTCTAGAAACAGATTCTCTGAGGAATCAATGACCTTAAAAAAGTTAAGAGGCACTAAAGGGGGGCTAACACAAGATAAGTTTTATGTTTTAGCACTTCAGCTTTTACTCAACCTACTAATTCTGCTGCCGCCGCTTAGTTGCTTCAGTTGATTCCAACTCTGTGCGACCCTATCGACTGCAGCCTGCCAGGCTTCTCTGTCCATCGGATTCTCTAGGCAAGAGTCCTAGGGTGGGTTGCCATGCCCTGCTTCAGGGGATCTTCATGACCCAGGGATCTAACCTGGGTCATATTCTTTACTGCTAAGTACTGTTAGTGAACTTAATAACCACCGTATCTAAATATTATAATAAAGCTGAACTAAAGGAGGTATTCACTAATTTGGGAGGGTTTGAACATAAACTAAAGAAATTCATAAGATATTCAATAGTTCAAAACAAAAGATAAAATATAACTGATTCTCTTAGATATAAATAGCCATGTCTCCTATTAGAGGGATAAAAGATGGCATTTAGAATACAATTCTTTTGTACTGGTTTTCCAGTAAATAATAATAATGTATATATTTCATATATTTGGGTGTGTATGTCTGTGTCTGTATATATAAATTTATATTATATATGTGTGTATGTATATATACACATAATATATGTACACTATTTATTATTATTTAGTTCCATTATGGTCAACCAATTTTCCTATCACCATTCAGAGAATAAATTTTTATTATACAGAGTATTCAAGCTTGTATGTATATCACAATCACCTGGAAGGTTTGTTTAACTACGGACTTCTTGACCCTACTCCCAGAATTTCTCATTCAGTAGATCTGGATGAGGCTTGAGAATTTACATTTCTAACATGTTCAACTTAATTTGCAATCAAACTCTTTTAGAATAAATAACAAGAAGTACCATTTTCAACTAATATTCAGTTCAGTTCAGTTCAGTTGCTCAGTCGTGTCCGACTCTTTGCGACCCCATGAATCGCAGCATGCCAGGCCTCCCTGTCCATCACCATCTCCCGGAGTTCACTCAGACTCGCGTCCATCGAGTCAGTGATGCCATCCAGCCATCTCGTCCTCAGTGATCCCCTTCTCCTCCTGCCCCCAATCCCTCCCAGCATCAGTCTTTTCCAATGAATATTAGGAAGCCTTTTAAAATGTTCATGCCCACTTCTTGGGAAGTTTCTGTAAGGTCTTTGTGGTGATGCTAACTTGGGTCAGAAAGATATTTCTGAAAAGTGTTTGAATAATTTAGGTCAGGAATATTTTTTTAGAAATGTGTGCATTTTATCTATTACTTCTACAAGTCAATGCTAAGGGATCAAGCAGATATGTGGCAAAATTATGTGCATTTGGATTTCAATTATAATGTTATTTATTGTTTTTAAAAAATGTAAAAATCTCCTAATTATCAATAACCTGGTAATAGTTAGAAAAACTTTAATATTTTCATACCCAAATATTTTAGCTTTAAAAATAATGTTCTTAAAATCTGAGTTCTGTTTGCATTCAAGGAAGAAATCTTGCCATCAGGGATTTATTTCAAAATTCATTGTGAAAATTCACTTCTGGCAGACCGAATTTCATCTCTCAAGGAGGCTTTTCTTAATTTTGGCTAATCAATAAAAGATTCTCATATTTTGGCAGTTTTTCTCTACCTGCTTTTTTGCGAGTAGTTCAGTTCAGTTAAGTCGCTTAGTCGTGTCCGACTCTTTGCGACCCCATGAATCGCAGCACGCCACACCTCCCTGTCCATCACCAACTCCTGGAGTTCACTTAGACTCAAGTCCATAGAGTCAGTGATGCCATCCAGCCATCTCATCCTCTGTCGTCCCCTTCTCCTCCTGCCCCCAATCCCTCCCAGCATCAGAGTCTTTTCCAATGAATCAACTCTTTGCATGAGGTGGCCAAAATACTGGAGTTTCAGCTTTAGCATCATTCCTTCCAAAGAAATCCCAGGGCTGATCTCCTTCAGAATGGACTGGTTGGATCTCGCTCAGCCTTCTGCACAGTCCAACTCTCACATCCATACCAGAAGAAGTGTACAAAAAAGATCTTCATGACCCAGATAATCACGATGGTGTGATCACTCATCTAGAGCCAGACATCCTGGAATGTGAAGTCAAGTGGGCCTTGGAAAGCATCACTACGAACAAAGCTAGTGGAGGTGATGGAATTCCAGTTGAGCTATTTCAAATCCTGAAAGATGATGCTGTGAAAATGCTGTACTCAATATGCCAGCAGGTTTGGAAAACTCAGCAGTGGCCACAGGACTGGAAAAGGTCAGTTTTCATTCCAATCCCAAAGAAAGGCAATGCCAAAGAATGCATCTCACATGCTAGTAAAGTAATGCTCAAAATTCTCCAAGCCAGACTTCAGCAATACATGAACTGTGAACTTCCTGATGTTCAAGCTGGTTTTAGAAAAGGCAGAGGAACCAGAGATCAAATTGCCAGCATCGGGTGGATCATGGAAAAAGGAAGAGAGTTCCAGAAAAACATCTATTTCTGCTTTATTGACTATGCCAAAGCCTTTGACCGTGTGGATCACAATAACCTGTGGAAAATTCTGAAACAGATGGGAATACCGGACCACCTGACCTGCCTCTTGAGAAGTCTATACGCAGGTCAGGAAGCAATAGTTAGAACTGGACATGGAACAACAGACTGGTTCCAAATAGGAAAAGGAGTACGTCAAGGCTGTATATTGTCACCCTGCTTATTTAACTTCTATGCAGAGTACATCATGAGAAACTCTGGACTGGAAGAAACACAAGCTGGAATCAAGATTGCCAGGAGAAATATCAATCACCTCAGCTATGCAGATGATACTACCCTTATGGCAGAAAGTGAAGAGGAACTAAAAAGCCTCTTGATGAAAGGGAAAGTGGAGAGTGAAAAAGTTGGCTTAAAGCTCAACATTCAGAAAACGAAGATCATGGCATCCGGTCCCATCAGTTCATGGGAAATAGATGGGGAAACAGTGGAAACAGTATCAAACTTTATTTTTGGGGGGCTCCAAAATCACTGCAGATGGTGATTTCAGCCATGAAATTAAAAGACACTTACTCCTTGGAAGAAAAGTTATGACCAACCTAGATAGTATATTCAAAAGCAGAGACACTTTGCTGACTAAGGTCCGTCTAGTCAAGGCTATGGTTTTTCCTGTGGTCTTGTACGGATGTGAGAGTCGGACTGTGAAGAAAGCTGAGTGCCGAAGAACTGATGCTTTTGAACTGTGGTGTTGGAGAAGACTCTTGAGAGTCCCTTGGACTGCAAGGATATCCAACCAGTCCATTCTGAAGGAGATCAGCCCTGGGATTTCTTTGGAAGGAATGATGCTAAAGCTGAAACTCCAGTACTATGGCCACCTCATGTGCAGAGCTGACTCATTGGAAAAGACTGATGCTGGGAGGGATTGGGGGCAGGAGGAGAAGGGGATGTCAGAGGATGAGATGGCTGGATGGTATCACTAACTTGATGGACGTGAGTCTGAGTGAACTCCAGGAGTTGGTGATGGACAGGGAGGCCTGGCGTGCTGCGATTCATGGGGTCGCAAAGAGCTGGGCACGACTGAGCGACTGAACTGAACTGAACATGTTCCCAGGTCGCCACTGATGCTTCTGGTTTTGGAACCACACTATGAGAATTACTGTTATAGTGTACTGCAGAACTTCATGATCAGGATGTTGTGACACTTAAATGTGCTGTGCTGTTGATTCCCCTGTTCCTGAGATGGGTCTGCAGAGCCAAGAGCAGCAGAAGTGGGGCTGATGATCTTCTAGACACATCCATTTATCCCAGTGTTGTCTATACAAATACCATTTTTTAGTGTTTTCCCTGACATGAAAAAGCTGGAAATCACTGAGAGAAAATACAGCTTGGTGGTTAATACCATCAGTTTAGTTCAGTTGCTGAGTCGTGTCCAACTCTTTGCAACCCCATGGACTGCAACATGCCAGGCTTCCAGGAGTTTGAAATCTGAGACTTTGAGCAAGTTACTTACTCATTTTTGAGCTTCAATTTACTCATCTATAAAATGAGGATAATACCTGAAAGCCACACTGTCCAATAAAACCAAGATGATGGAAATATTTTATCAGCACTGGCCAGTGGAGTAGCTGCTAGTCACATGTGGCTTTTGAGCATTTGAAATATGGCTAGAGCAACTAAGGGACTGAATTTATTTTAGTTAGCCTAAAGAGCCACATGTGATGATCACCACCAAAGAAAGCAGAGTAAGGACCTCTGAAAATCATCTCCTCCATACAAGGCATGGAACACGGGCAAAAATGGTCCAAACCAGCTTTCTGAAAACTATGCACATTAATTAAACAAAGGCTGATATAAGTAGCATTTATTCAAGGAAAAAGGCTCAACCTTGATAAGAATCTCAGTAGCTCTGTGGCATTTTAACTTGCTTTATACCCCGTCTCTCCCTCTTCAATTCCATGGCAGCCTTGGAAACTAACAAGCAGTGATCACAGTGAAAACCTCAGCCTGGCAGCCACTGTAGGGAATAGGATGGAGTTGAAAGTGAAAGTGTTAGTTGCCCAGTTGTGTCTGGTGCTTTGTGACTCCATGAACTGTAGCCAGCCAGGCTCCTCTGTCCATGGGATTCTCCAGGCAAGAATACTGGAGTGGGTTGCCATTTTCTTCTCCTGGGGACTGAACCTGGGTCTCCCGCATTGCAGGGAGATTCTTTACCATCTGAGCCACCAGGGACATCCTGGATGGAGTTAGAGGTCATTAAAAGCCCCACCGCCAGGAAATTGTCATTATTTGACCTGTCTGGTGATTCCCTCAGAGACTATACTTGCAAGGTTCTTTTTATTTGACTCGACTTGGAACTTGGCCCTGGTGCAAACCACAGTGAATGTTTGTCGAAAACAATCAGAGACAGTTGTTGAACACACCAGTTGCCTGAAGCAATAAATAAGTCTTCTGAAATTTTACAATGACGTACCTCGGTGTGGTATTATTTTCATCCAATTTGGGCTTTTATTGACTCTGTCTGTAATTATATATCCGTCAGTTCTCGGGAAATTTCTTAAACTATGTTGCTGATGATTTCTTTCTTATGCTTTCTCTATTCCCCAAGCCCCTATTATTTGGAACTGGAACTCATATACTAGTTTTCTTGCCTTTCTTCCCCCATGATCTTCTATCTCTCTGCTCTATACTGTAAGAGACTATCTTAATTCACCTTCTAATTTGTTTGGAGTTAAAAAATATTTTAATGTTTTTATTATTCAAAAATTTTTTTCTACTCTGAATTTCTTTTTAAGAATAGCCTATTCTTGTTTTATAGATTCATGATCTCATTTTATCTCTATGGCTACTTATTCTGTTATTACACTGTTATATCTGACTGGCTCTTAAACACATTTTCATAAACTTTCCTTATTTTAGCCTTCCTCTTCACCCACTTAGAGGGGTACCTGATGCAACCAATTCTAGTCCTGCTTAATATTCTCTAGTGCAGTTCTCAATTGTAGTACTCAGGATCAGCAGCATCAGCATCTCCTGGGAACTTGTTAGAAAATTCTACCCCAGAACTACTTTATTACGAACTCTGGTCCAGCAATTTGTGTTTTAACAAATTATCTAGGTGTTTCTGATGCACTAGCATAAACTGGATTGGGTCTTGGTTTTCCCCACTGCTTGTTTAGGAATTGGCTTTCTTGGGCCTATTAATATAGTTACATCTTTTACATGATTCCTTTCTAGTTTGTGTTGCTATTGTCTCCTTTCCAATTTTCCCCATCTGTGTGGAAATAATATATATATATATATGTGGATATATGTATATATGTGTGTGTGTGTGTGTGTGTGTATATATATATATCCACATATATCTTTTTCACTCCCATGCAGCTGTTAGAGCAGTCAGTAACTGTTACTAAATTCACAGGATATTTTAGTTCTCATCTTATTGGGCCTCTCAGCAGCTTTAATTTATTTATTTCCAATTTGAAATACTCTTTTCTTCAGTTCTTGGATACTTGTTTGCCTTCTGCCTGACTTCTAAAGTTGTAGTTCCTCAAGACTTGGGCTCTCTAGATAATTTTTTCTGTTCCTATGGCATCTACCTTGACTTCCCTTCTGAATGACAGACTTAACATATAATAGGTCACTAGACATTTTTACATGGCTATTTCACATACATGTAATACTTAACATGTCTAAAGCCCTTGAGCCCATGCTTAAATCCTGTTCTGTATTTCCTCCCTTCCCTGCTTCATAAATGATACACATTTCCATACACTCAGCAGGTTAGGTACGAAATTTCACAATCATCCCTGATATTGCTCTCCCATCAACTCTCACGTTCAACTCATTAGCCATTTTGCCACAGTTACCTCTAGAATGTTTCTCAATCAGAGTATTTTTCTCCATCCACTCTATTTCAAGTCATAATCACTTCCTATTGGGACTTCTGTGAAAATATACTTGCTTCTGCTCTTGTACCAGCCAATCCACTCTCCATATAAGAGTCAGAGTTGTCTTTTAAAAAAGTAAATCCCATCATGTCAGTCTGTACTCAAAGGCCATCACTGGCTCCCCATTGTACTTAGAATTAAAGAATAGGCTCATTTAAAATGGTCTGTCAGGACCTACTTGATCTGGGCCCTCTACCTCTTTCCCTCTCACTATATTCTGGCCAACTGGTCTTCTTTTTAGGTCCTCGTAAAGAACTGATGGTTTTAGGACTTTTGAACTTGCTGTTCTCTTTGCTTGAAAAAAAAAGTCCTCCTCCATTCCCTTTTCTTAAATAACTCCTAATATTCTTTTTTTGGTTTAACTGTATCTGGCTCATACATAAACCATGTCCTATTGATTACTATGTCCTATAACATCTTGTTCTTTTTCTTCACAGTACTTAAAACCACTTGAATTTTAAATTTACTTGCATGTTTAACATCTGTGTCCTCCATTACAGGAGGACATAATGTCCTCCAAACATTAGATTAAGTGTTTTAGATAGTAGGGATCATAATAGTTTTGTTCTCCATTGTATATCTGGAACACCACAGCACACTGCCTGGTACATAGTAAGTATACCAAGAAATACTTGCTGAATGGAAAGAACTGACCTTGCCTAACGTCTCAGAGCAAACCCAAGATTCAAAATAAAGTCTCCTCTTTCAGATTTTTAAATTATTTCATTTTAAAAATTACTCCATACTTTCTACATAAGATGTTTTTATTTCTAAGTGCTTTTGACACATTGTAATAAATGCTCTATTGTTTATAATTTAATTCTATGTAACATTCTGAATAATATTGTTAATGTCTATTCTAAGTACTAGCACCTCTACAGTGTTTGACAAGATTTTCATACTTGAAAATCAAGTTAGTATTTAAAAAGAAATACTTATTGTAGCTTTTGCAAAACATCATTTACCAAGTAAGAGACTTAAAAAATGTCAGGGCAATTATATCCTAATAGTTTTTAATATGTGTAAACTCTACTTTTAAGGGGGAAATTGTGATTAAATGTGATTTAACTTCAAATATTAAATATTAACTGAATGACTCCATATCCATGTGAATTTGGGCATCATTGACTCAGTCTGAGAGCATACCTTATCTGATCTCAGCTTCTATTCCTTTCTTTACAGTGTAAACATTTATAATTCTCAAACAGTAATTATTAATTAAACAAAAATTTATTGAATGTATACTCTTTGCTAGTCATTGTGCTGTGCGCTGGTAACTGAGCTTATATTTCAGTGGACACTGATACTAAACAAGCGAATATACAAGCAAGATAGTCTGAGGGCTTTTAAAGTGGGGGAAGGAACAGGGGAGAAAAGGCCTACAGGCAGTCAGAAAGGTCTCTAAGAGGTATCTTTTGAGATGAGACATAATTATAAGAAGTCATCCTAGAATGTTTGGGAAAAGGCAGTCCATATGAAGTTGCGTTTTTCAAATTGTGGGCTGTGACCCATTCATAGACCATGAAATCAATTATGGGCTGGACCATAATGGAAAAGACAGGACATATCACATGATGCGCAACTTTTGTTTTAATTATACATATATTTATACATATGTGTATGTGTCTGAACATACTTACATATGTATGCATGCATGCTGACATAGGTCACTATGTTAAGTGTGTATCTTAACTACAGTGAGATCAAAAAAGTTTGAAAGCCACTGATGTTGAGGGCCAGTCAGTTTGAAGGTGTTATGGGCAGGAAAAGAGCTTTGTGAGTCAAAGGGAGAAAGAAGGTTAGCATGGGTGAAGTGAGCACTGGGAAGGAGTGGTATGAAACGACCTAGGAAATGTACATAATTTTTCTGCACATAACCCCCCGCCAGCATCTTAAATCCAGATGGCTTTCTCTGTTCTCATCATGGTTCTTCATTAAGAGAACACAGGAGGGAATTCCCTGGCAGTCCAGTGGTTTGGATTACCTCAGAAGTTCAGTCCCTGGTCCAGGAACTAAGATCCTAGAAGCCCCAGGGCGTGGCAAAATATAAAAAAGGAGAACAGAGGAGAATAATCTCCTTTCTTTNACAGAAAATAAATAAGTACATAATATTATAGGTAGCAAGACATAAAATAAAAGAAAATAGAATGGAGTGATGGGATAGTGAGTGATGTGGTTGCTATTTCAGGTAAATTAGTGAGGGACTTTTTCCCCTGAGAGGTTCCTTTTGAGTAGAGGCGTAGATGAATATTTAGGGTGAGAGTGTTAAGGGAAGAAGGCGCAGCAAGTCCAAAGACTCAAGAAATTGGAACGGACAAGGAAGCTGGATGGCTGGAAGGGAATGGGCAGGGAGAAAGTGGGAGGAAATTAGGTCAGAGAGGCAGCCAGGAGTCAGTTGATCAAACATTTTGCAGGTCAAGATCACACAGACACATACACTTTTAACTGCCTGGTCTCTCTTTTGTTTCTTTGCAATTGTTTGGAAACATCACATTCTAATTAAATTAAAATGTCTGTCTACTCTAAGACTGAATTATTTGAGCTGAAATTTGGAGAAGAACAAAAAAACATTATTCTGACTGATCTCATTTTAAATCCATGGTCACCAGCTACAGGGGAGTGGGATCAAGAATTCTGACATGAACTTGTTAACTATGAGATGCTTATTATAAATTCAGGTGAAGGTGCAGGACTGGATAAAAAGTAAGGAGTGTAGGGTGGGAAATGTGCAGTGATGGGAAAAAATTGCGTTATTTCCATGTAAATGGCAGGTGAGGGGATTAAACATGGCAAGAAAATAGTCCAAAGACTGAATCCTCAGGGACACCAAAATTTAGGATGTAAATAGAAAATGTGCTTCCCTGGCGGTTCAGTAGTAAAGAATCCACCTGCCAATGTAGGAGACGTGGGTTCGATCCCTGGATAGAAAAGATTCCTGGAGAAAGAAATGCCTGGGAGATCCCATGGACAGAAGAGCCTGGCGGGCTACAGTCCATGGGGTGACAGAAAAGTGGGACATGACAGCCTCTCAACAACAGCAAACAGAAGATGCAGCAAAGGAGGCTAACAGGGTGATGAATTGAGTAGGAGATAACTCAGAGGTTTGTGGCATCCTCGATGTCAAGTGAAGACAGTGTTCTGAGTAAAATGAAGTGATCAACTATGTCATATACTATGGGATAGTTGGGTAAGAAGGAATTGATCATTGGAATTGTCTTTACAGGGGTTAGTCTAATGGAAACAGGTTTGAGAGGATATGCAAAGTGGTGAAGTAGTTTGCAATTTGGGCAACATGTTAGAAAGGGTATTGAAAACAGAGTGGCAGTTAGAACAGCATAGAGAATTCAGGAAGGATGTTTTTTAATGGGAAATATTATAACATACTTGTGTGATAATTGTAATAAGTCAATTCAGTTCAGTTCAGTTCATTTCAGTTGCTCAGTCGTGTCCGACTCTTTGCAACCCCAGGGACTGCAGCACGCCAGGCTTTCTTGTCCATCACCAACTCCCGGAGCTTGCTCAAATTCATGTCCATCAAATCAGTGATGCTATCCAATCATCTCATCCTCTGTCATCTCCTTCTCCTCCCACCTTCAGTCTTGCCCAGTGCCAGGATCTTTTCCAATGAGTCACTTCTTTGCATCAAGTGGCCAAAGAATTGGAGTTTCAGCTTCAACATCAGTCCTTCCAATGAATATTCAGGAATGATTTCCTTTAGGATGGACTGGCTGGATCTCCTTGCAGTCCAAGGGACTCTCAAGAGTCCAATCCAAAACCACAGTTCAAAAGCATCAGTTCTCTTGCATCAACTGATTTCTAAAGCAAGCATCAGTTCTCTTGCTTTTTCAATGATCCAATGGATGTTGGCAATTTGATCTCTGGTTCCTTTGTCTTTTCTAAATAAGTCAATTCAGTTCAGTTCAGTTCAGTTCAGTTCAGTCGCTCAGTCGTGTCCAACTCTTTGCGACCCCATGAATAGCAGCATGCCAGGCTTCCCTGTCCATCACCAACTCCTGGAGTTTACCCAAACTCATGTCCATTGAATCGGTGATGCTATCCAGCCATCTCATCCTCTGTTGCCACCTTCTCCTCCTCACCCAATCCCTCCCAGCATCAGAGTCTTTTCCAATGAGTCAACTCTTTACATGTGGTGGTGGTCCAAGGGACTCTCAAGAGTCTTCTCCAAAACCACAGTTCAAAAGTATCAATTCTTAGGACCTCAGCTTTCTTCACAGTCCAACTCTCACATCCATACATGACCAGTGGAAAACCATAGCCTTGACCAAACGGACCTTTGTTGGCAAAGTAATGTCTCTGCTTTTCAATATGCTATCTAGGTTGGTCATAACTTTCCTTCCAAGGAGTAAGCATCTTTCAATTTCATGGCTGCAGTCACCATCTGTAGTGATTTTGGAGCCCCCCCCAAATAAAGTCTGACACCGTTTCCACTGTTTCCCCATCTATTTGCCATGAAGTGATGGGACCAGATGCCATGATTTTAGTTTTCTGAATGTGGAGCCTTAAGCCAACTTTTTCACTCTCCTCTTTCACTTTCATCAAGAGGCTTTTTAGTTCCTCTTCACTTTCTGCCATAAGGGTGGCGTCATCTGCATATCTGAGGTTATTGATATATCTCCTGGCAATCTTGATTTCAGCTTATGATTATGCTTCTTTCAGCCCAGCGTTTCTCGTGATGTACTCTGCATAGAAGTTAAATAAGCAGGGTGAAAATATACAGCCTTGATGTACTCCTTTTCCTATTTGGAACCAGTCTGTTGTTCCATGTCCAGTTCTAACTGTTGCTTCCTGACCTGCATACACATTTCTCAAAAGGCAGGTCAGGTGGTCTGGTATTCCCATCTCTTTCAGAATTTTCCACAGTTTATTGTGATCCACACAGTCAAAGGCTTTGGCATAGTCAACAAAGCAGAAATAGATGTTTTTCTGGAACTCTCTTGCTTTTTCCATGATCCAGCAGATGTTGGCAATTTGATCTCTGGTTCCTCTGCCCTTTCTAAAATCAGCTATAAAGAGTGTGATAAAATGATGATGAGAGAGAAGGTATAATCTTAGAAGCAAGTTCTTTGAGTAGGTGAGAGGAGGTAGGATCCAGTGCCCAAGTGGAGAAGTTGGCCTTACACAGAATCCCAGAGTTTGCCTTCATAATTGGACATTCCTGATAAAGAAGATAGTGTGATCAAAGATCTTGTGTAATGGGAATGAACATGATCCGTCTGAGAAACTGAGAGGAGCTGTGTGGTAGGAAAACAGAGAGAAAGGCAGCAAATCATTGGTGCTGAACTTGGACTGGCAGGTGTGGAACAGGTTGTACAGGGTCCAGGTGTCTAGGGTGAGTTTTTTGGTCTTATTCTAATATCGGTGAAAGTCACTGAAGGGGATTAACCCTGCCAGCAGTCTGTGTGATGTAACTGGATTTGGCTGTTCTGTAAACAGATTGAAGGCAGAGGAGTGAATGAATGTGATGAGAAAGAGTGGTGTGTATGCTGCACTGGTTTAGGTGAGGGATTATGGTCACCTGGGGGTGTGGGCAGACTGGAGATGGTGGGAAGTGGGATACTCCAGCTGTATTTAGGACGTAAAAATCAAGACCTGTTGATGAACTGGATTTGGAAAATGTCAGAGAAGAAGGAAAATTCCTTCTTCCTTATAGATCAAACTGTTTCTTACCTATTAAAACTCAGTTCAAATATCTCCATTCATATTAGCATTTTCTGACTATCCCAGTAGCATTTAAAACAGGCTCATGTCCTTTAAGTTCTTTTGGGACAATATTTAGAACACTTTATGGCACATAAAGTGAATTCTCTGCTGAAGTAACTGTATGTTCAGTTAACAGCGAGCTGTGTGGAGAAAGTAGAGGCTAAGATGAATTAAGAAAGTAGCGTTGACTTATATATCATGTTTAAAATGATAGCTGGTGGGAAGCTGCTCTACACCACAGAGAGCCCAGCCTGGTGCTCTGTTACAACCTAGAGGGGTGGGATGGGAGAGGGAAGGGAGGCTCAAGAGGGAGGGGTTATATATAGAATTATGGCTGAATCATGTTTTTGTATGGCAGAAACCAACACAACATTGTAAAACAACTATCCAGTTAAAAAATAAAAATATAAGATAGGATTGGGAACACATGTACACCCGTGGCGGATTCATGTTGATGTATGGCAAAACCAATACAATATTGTAAAGTAAAAAAATAAATAAATAAATAAATGATAAATGGTTTACACTGCAAAAAAAATAATAGTAAAATTAATAGTGACCACTTAAAAAGTGACTTCTTAAAAGCAGTGACCACACTTCTTTCTTTGTATTCTAACATGTGACATCATATCTTTCAAATAATAGATGTTTATTGAAATTTCTATTGACTAGATGATAGAATAAATTAAAATGTCATAAATAAATAAAGCTAAAATTCATTAAGTAAGCACATATATATTTTATAACAAATAAAGATTTGTTGTTTTTTTTGGTAGACATATATACAAAGATGGTTT
>SJYQ01004510.1:92485-126714 GCA_006410935.1 Redunca redunca
TCATTGGAAAAGACTCTGATGCTGGGAGGGATTGGGGGCAGGAGAAGAAGGGGACGACAGAGGATGAGATGGCTGGATGGCATCACTGACTCAATGGACGTGACTCTGAGTGAACTCTGGGAGTTGGTGATGGACAGGGAGGCCTGGCGTGCTGCGGTTCATGGGGTCGCAAAGAGTCAGACACAACTGAGCGACTGAACTGAACTGAACTGATTGGGTCACATGTATTAATTATCAAGTCAACAGATATGTAAATAAGTGGCAGTTCCCAATTTATGATCAAGTTAGGAGCAATTAATGATAAAAAGAGAGAATTAATTGAACTACTATTTCTGTAATTACAGACAATTCACTGTTGTATAAGTGCTTGCACCAGGCTTTGCATATTTTGGCAGGCAACTGAAGTGTGTCAGAAAGACTTCTCCAAATATCTCTACCACCCAGAACATATAATGCCAGGAATTTCACTATGTGTAGTTTCTTCTTTTGGATTGAAGTCTTGCTCTCTCCAGGGAGAGAATAGAACTTTTTAAACTTTGTGGACTTCTTTCACTGGAAATAAGAATAGCCAATAATACTGTGAATTCACAAGGGAAAAACTCTGCAAGGGGAGATAACATAAAAAGAAAAGTTGGAAATTACTAACAACTCCTCCTTCTTTCTTATAAGTGGGAGGGACATGCCCTGCTCTCCTAGCCATTCAAATTTTCTCATGCAAGACTGAGAGCCATGAAAACTCCCGGGAGTATAGAATCTAACATCTCCATGTTCTTTCTTAAAGCTATAAAACTACCGGAATATGGGGCATTGTACTGGATTGCAAAGTATATCCAAATAATAGCTGAAACAAATAGGAAATAAGATTAGAGGTGGAGAATCTATAACATGACATTTTCCCACTATTTATGAATGCATATGGACCAGGATAAGACCATAACATGGAAAAAGAAAGATCTTAAGATAAAACCTTACTTTTCAAAAACAGTTTTTTAAACAATAAAGCAAGTAAAAATATCTGAGGGATGCATAAGAAAAACTGAAATTATCAAAAAACTCAGTTTCAGAGCAAAAATCCATCTATATTGAATTCAGTTGTATAAAGCAAAAGGCAGAAGGACAATTAAAAACTTCTCAATAGAATTTGATTCTTATTTTTTCTGAACTGTAAGAGCATAAATATGAAAAATGAAAAAGACTGTTTCAGTGATTTATTATTTATTAATTCATGATTTATTATAGAAACCCCTTAGAAGAATAAATATTTTGAACTATCTGCTGCTGGAGTTCAGTTTTAGTTTGTCGTAGTGAGCATCTTTTCATATGTTTGTTTGTTGTGCATGTATCTTCTTTGGTGAGGTGTCTGCTCAGATCTTTTGCCTATTTTTAAATTTGGTTGTTTCTGTATTGTTGAGTTTTAAGAGTTTATTTTTTTATTTTGGGTACAAGAGTTCTTTTCAACTTTGGGTATAAGTCCTTTATTAGATATGTGTTTTGCAATATTTCCTCTCAGCCTGTGGCTTATATTCTCATTCTCTTTACAGTGTCTTTGCAGGGCAGACTTTTATTTATTTACCCAATAAAAGTAAATAAATGAATAATTGGCTGTGCTATGTCTTTATTGTGGTGAACAAGCTTTTCATTGCGGGGCACAGGCTCTCTAGTTGTGCTGTGTGGGCTGCTCTAGTTGAAGCGGGTGGGTTTCATTGTTCCGTAGCATATGGGATCTTAGTTCCTCGACAAGGGATCAAACCAGCATCCCCTGCATTGGAAGATGAATTCTTAACCACTGGACTGCCAGGAAAGTCCCCAGACTTTTAAACTTGATAAAATCGAATATCAATTTCTTCTTTCATGGATTATATTTTTGGTAGTTGTAATACTCATGACCAAACTCAGGGTCATGCAGATTTTCTTCAATGTTTTCTTGAAGTGATGGGACTGGATGCCATGATCTTTGTTTTCTGAATGTTGAGCTTTAAGCCAAATTTTTCACTCTCCACTTTCACTTTCATCAAGAGGCTCTTTAGTTCCTCTTCACTTTCTGCCATAAGGGTGGTGTCATCTATCACCCTGTTTGACAAACATACAATTATGTCAAGTAGGGAGCTGAACAGAGAAGAGTCTAATTCTCAGATGCCCATCCTTAATATTAGGAAGTTCATAAATCTGGTTTATACCTTAACCAGGACCTTGAACTCCATTCCTTCCCATCTCTTCTCCTTCCTAAAGTATATTGAGACAAATTACCAACTTTCTGCTTTCAAATATTTTGTTGCTTATATGAAGTATGCTATAGGACTCCCATCTGAGCCCTATTTTGGTGCTTAGCATGTGATAGCATGCTTACCTGCCTCCTGCAAAACTTGTATGCAGGTTAAGAAACCACATGGAACAATGGACTGGTTCCAAATTGGGAAAGGAGTACATCAAGGCTGTATATTGTCACCTGTTTATTTAACTTATATGAAGAGTATATCATGCAAAATGCCAAGCCGGATGAATCAAGCTGGAATGAAGATTTCCGGGACAAATATCAATAACCTCAGATATGCAGATGACACCACCCTTATGGCAGAAAGTGAAGAAGAACTAAAGAGCCTCTTGATGAAAGTGAAAGAGGAGAGTGAAAAAGTTGGCTTAAAGCTCAACATTCAGAAAACTAAGATCATGGCATCTGGTCTCATCACTTCATGGCAATTAGATGGGGAGACAGTGGAAACAGTGACAGACTTTATTTTGGGGGGCTCCAAAATCACTGCAGATGGTGACTACAGCCATGAAATTTAAAATAAGGTTGCTCCTTGGAAGAAAAGTTATGACAAACGTAGAGAGCATATTATAAAGCAGAGACATGACTTTGCCAACAAAGGTCCGTCTAGTCAAAGCTATGTTTTTTCCAGTAGTAATATATGGAAGTGAGATTTGGACGATAAAGAAGGCTGAGCACCAAAGAATTGATGCTTTTTAACTGTGGTGTTGGAGAGGACTCTTGAGAGACCCTTGGATTTCAAGGAGATCCAACCAGTCAATCCTAAAGGAAACCAGTCCTGAATATTCATTGGGAGGACTAATGCTGAAGCTGAAACTCCAATTCTTTGGCCACCTGATGCGAAGAACTGACTCATGGGAAAAGACCCTGATGCTGGGAAAGATTGAAGGTAGGAGGAGAAGGGGACAACAGAGGATGAGATGGTTGGATGGCATCACTGACTCAATGGACTTGAATTTGAGTAAACATCGGGAGTTGATGATGGACAGGGAGGCTTGGTATGCTGCAGTCCATGGGGTCACAAAAGTCAGACATGACTGAGTGACTGAACTGAGCTGAACTGTATGGAAATCAGTCCTGAATATACATTGAACGGAGTGATGCTGGGGCTGAAGCTCCAATACTTTGGTCACCCGGTGGGAAGTGCCGACTCATTGGAAAAGACCCTGTTGCTGGGAAAGGTTGAAGGCAAGAGGAGAAGGGGTGGTTGACCCAGAGATGAGATGGTTGAATTGTATCACTGATTCACTGGACATGAGTTTGAGCAAGCTCTGGGAGATTGTGGAGGACAGAGAATCCTGGCGTGCTGCAGTCCATGTGGTTGCAGAGTCAGACATGACTGAGCAACTGCACAACATGTAATAGGGAAGCACTGGCTCGTTGGTGAAATTTTACCTTGATGAGATCTATTCAAACTATGGGACAAGAGGAAAACTTTCAGATACTGGGACATATTTAACCCAGAGGCATAAATCTTTGAAATTTTGCTGTTATATCTGCTGGCAAGGGGAGAAAAGTAGAGGGATACCGAGTCAAATGGGCTTTTGAATTGCAGTTCTTTCAACCATTGAAAAGGGGTAGGGGTGAAAAACCCACCTGCCAACACGGGAGACACAAGAGATGAGGGATCGACCCTTGGGTTGGGAAGATCCCCTGGAAGAGGGCATGGCAACCTACTCCAGTGTTCTTGCTTGGAGGATCCAATGGGCAGGGGAGCCTGGCGGGCTGCAGTCCATTGGGTCTCAAAGAGTTGGACATGACTGAAGCAACTTAGCATGCATGCATGGAAGTGGGACACCAATAGAAAGAATATAGCTACGCACCAGACTTCATTCCAAGGGAAGTTGGGAAATGTAATGCAGTTGGGCATTCATATATCCAGAAACCATGGGGGAAAAGTGAAGAAGAGCTTTCACTACAGTTACAGCTCCGTTTGTCTTTTGCTTCTCTATTCTCTGTATTCCAGAGATACTGAGTTTGAGTTCCTATATTGCTCTTTCCTTTCCTGTGGGTTTTGCCAATGTCATTCTTTCCACTTCATAAGCCTTTCATCCTCTTCTTCACAAGCTGAAAATTATGCAGAATTAAGAATATTTTATGTACCTGCAGAAAGTTGTTGTTTCCTATGTGACACTAGGAGAACTTTAATAACTCATTCAATGACTGCCATGCTGGAATGTAAGATTCAGGAGTAAAACTCTGTCTTGTTCTCCAACAAATCCCCAGTATCTGGCAGATAGCAGTTTCTTGGCAAGTATTTCTTGAATGCATACATGGATGAATGAATAGGTGAATGGGTCAGTACAAACATAGGTAAGTTTAGGGATAATGGGAAATAAGCAGAGGCAACTCCAATATGACATCTTTGGTTTTTGCCTATGAATGATAACTGCAAAAGCAGAATAGGTAGTTTCTGGAAGAAAATTTGAGAAGATTGCTGAAATCTGTGTAGTTACAAAGAGAAATGATGAAGGAAGACTAATGAGTAAAAGAAAAAAGAGCCAATAATGTTAAATATTTAATTGTGGTTGAAAACCACAGCTACATACCAGACTTCACTCCAAGGGAAGTTGGGAAATATAATGTACATTGGTAATGTACTGTACTGTAATGTACATTGGTAGCTAACCATTATGATTTTCTCCAGTGTTGTATAGTTTCAGAGACAAGGCACTTTGATGATGATAATGCTTAATAATGTCTACAATTTATTTATACAGGAATGAGTTTAGCACTTTATATGCAATGATTCATGTAATATTTTCAACATTTTCCTTATTTATAGATAAGGACACTTAGGATTAGGAGATATAAGGCCTAAGCACATGTAATTATCTATTAGAGAAGCTTTTTGATTGCACTCACATCTGCCATACCTCCAGGACCGAGATTTACAAAGCAGGCTGGCAGAGGTGTGACTGTCACAGGAAAGCAATAACAGTGCTGTGAGGATGCCCTGGCAGTGCTGGTTCCTAGGGTCAGTTTGAGTTAAGAAGATATAAGGCCTCATGGATGTTTAGTGGGAACACATAGTGGTAAATGTAGGTATGCAAATTATATTTTTACATTTTAGATCAGAAGATGAATTTGGGAAAATGACAAGGCTGGAAATATAGTCCTTAATAACATTTTGTCAGAGGGGAATGGGAGTGAAGATTGTTAAATGGCTGTCCACATGGGCTTTGTCTTTCAGAATAATAACAGGAGTTGGTGGAATAAAAGACTATAATCAGGAGACTAAAGGTGGCGTAAGAAAATGGAGAGGACAGTTAATGACTGTGATGAAAATGAGAAGCACAGGGTATAGTTGAATCTTAGGGGTTTAAATAAGGAGGGATTTTGCGGTGAACATCAAATGTAATGAGAATGAAATTGCAGTGGATAAACAGGAGAAAGAGGAATGTATCTTTTCACTATAAAATATTGTACAAGGAGAATTAACAACTTCTGTGCAGGACCTTTATATCATTAGAGGAGAGCTGGGGTATAGTTAGGGCCAAGAGGTGAAGGGAATTGTTAGGATATTGTGCATTATAGAGAAGTTCTTTGAAACAGAATGGGATTCACTGTGGTTCCAGTCAGCAAGATGATGATAGCTCTGGGAGGGAGAAGAGACAAATTAGATGGAGGGCTTTGCAATGTGGATTATAGATCAAGGGCACTAGAAAGGCAAGGAATACAGAGGAAGATGGGATATACTTGAAAGTAACTAACTGGCCTCAGGGTTCCAGCTGGGGCTTTGATGGTAAATTGTTTTGTTGCCACTGTAATTTCAGATCCAAGCATTCTGGGGGAGCTAAAGAACAAGAGGCGAATTGCAAAACAATATTAAGGGCTACTAGAGTGAGAAGAAGCTAGGATAAAAATAGAGAACAAAGTTGATCTAGGTGGAATACATTTTAAAAGGATATGGCGATTTGAGGGGAAAACAAGAAAAATAACACAGTTTCTTTATTTTAAAATTTTACCTTTTGTGTTGCTCATTTACTTTTTAGTGGCCGAGGCAGTTTTAGTGTTCTCCTCAGCTTGACCAAGTTTTAGATGGTTTCTTTCTGCCTACGCATGGCTCAGTGGTAAAGAATCTGCCTGCAATGGCAGGAGACACCGGTTCGATTCCTGGGTCAGAAAGATCCGCTGGAGAAGGGATAGGCTGCCCACTCCAGTATTCTTAAGGTTCCCTTGTGGCTCACCTGGTAAAGAATCCACCTGCAGTGCAGGAGACCTGGGTTCGAACCTTGCGTTGAGAAGATCCCCTGGAAAAGGAAAAGGCTACCCACTCCAGTATTCTGACCTGGAGACCCTCTTTGGAGGGTCACAAAGAGTTGGACACGACTGAGCGACTTTCACTTCACTTCCTGCCTATAAGCCCCTCTCATCTCTCCCTTTCAGGGAATCCACATGCTTTGACTCCCCAGGTCCCTCCCCTTCATTTCCTTAGAGCATTTAATTTAGATAAACACGTGTAATTGTACATTCTTTTTCTGCTCTATTGAGATGTAAATCTTTAAAACTCTCTTTGGCCAGTTTTGACAGTTTCCGATACTATCTTTTTCAAGGACCTGGGAGCTATGTCTTTGAAATATAATCATCACAAAAGATAGTGCTCCCACCTCCCTGTTTCTCTGAGAGGGTAGGAACCTAATTTCAGTTGCCCCAAGTTGTAGAACTATCTCCTGTCATAAACATAGGAGAAAGTTTGCTTTTTCTCTGGGTGAGGTCAATCAGCAAACACAAGTGGCTAATGTTCTCGTTTCACCCCAGTGCTGAAAACCTCTCATCCTTTGTTGCTGGGAGTTGAGCGTAGCTGACTTCTGGTCACTCTTTTCTATTGCAATAGACTTGAGTGAAGACTTACACTGTTTAACTTTGCTCCAACTTTTGCTTTGACAGTAGCTTGAGAGTATTTTGTGTCATTTTCTTAAAGACAGACTTTTCAAAAGTAGACTTTCTTAACCAAGGCCAGGGAAATAAGAACTTGAAATAGCTTAGGAGATTTGATCATTCACAAAAAATTTCCAAGCCTGCTAAAATTTCTGGAGACAATTTTCATAGAAAACCTCGGGAAGTATATATTAAAGTATTCTTCTTTTCCTGGGATAGAAGAATGACACAGAACGTTTTCAAAGTTGAGAGGAATAAAAGTTTGCCTTTGCATTACTAGTATCGACCTCTAATCTGGGCCTTCAATGAGTCTTGCAATGGGATGATTAAACCTTCTGTCAAGTGGGTCTCTGATAACTTCAGTTGTATCTTCCGAAAGGCACCACTGACCATACATTATTTCCTCCACAAATCACCCTCTCATTTATGCTTTGTCATCAACGGCATGCTGATGTGCCATGGTCCATAGGGTCCATGAAGTCGTAAAGAGTCGGACATGACTTAGTGACTGAACAACAGCAACAATGAATGACAAATCAGGTGCTTAGCCAGAGCTTGATGGTGACAGTCTTTACCCTGTTTATAAAAGCAAGTGTTGTTGTATCGTATATTAGAAAACTTACTACTAGTATGCTCAGTGAGACTTGAGGTGGTGATTAGGAAGCATCTCCTTGAAATTCTTGTCTTGGAACACATGCTTAAAGGTGTGGTTTAGATATTTTAGACCATAACTGCTACTAACACTGGAGAAGGCAATGGCACCCCACTCCAGTACTCCTGCCCGGAAAATCCCATGGACAGAGGAATCTGGTGGGCTGCAGTCCATGGGGTCGCTAAGAGTCGGACACGACTGAGCGACTTCCCTTTCACTTTTCACTTTCATGCATTGGAGAAGGAAATGGCAACCCACTCCAGTGTTCTTGCCTGGAGAATCCCAGCGACAGGGGAGCCTGGTGGGCTGCTGTCTATGGGGTCATGCAGAGTCTGACACGGCTGAAGTGACTTAGCAACTTAGCAGCTACTAATACAATCTTTATCAATAGATACTAATTCCTTTTCCAAATATTTTTTTTCTATTGAGAGAATATATATATGTACTGGGTGTTAGTTTGAAAAAATAATATAAGAATCAAATATCTGTGAACATGTGAGTAAATACTATTATACTTACATGAACCCTCCTTAAAGAAACAATAACAACAGCAACAACAGCAATAATACTTATGGAAAAATAACTATGCATTATCTGTCGCAAAGAGACACGACTGAGCAACTAAACAGCAATGATCTTTTGTTAAGAGTTTTGCACATATTATTTAATTTGTACAACAACCAGATATTTAAATTATGTACATAACATGCATGCATGCTCAGTCACTCAGTCATGTCCAACTCTTTGTGACCCTTTGGACTGTAGTCCACCAGGATCCTCTGTCCTTTTAGGATTTTTCAGGCAAGAATACTAGAGTGGGTTGCCATTTCCTCTTCCAGGGGATCTTCCGAATCCAGGGACTGAACCTGTGTCTCCTGCATCCCCCACATTGCAGGTGATTATAAATTCTATGAGTTTCTTTTCCCCTTTCCAGCTCAGCTTGAGGGAGAAGGCTAAACACCCCTTCCACTCTCCCTCAGGAGAGGAACCATCACAATGGTCTCTATATGGATTTCCTTCATTTTTATCTAGTTTGAATTTGTCAAAGGATTCATTTTGATAGCTCTTATTAAGTTCAATGTGTTTCTCATAATGTATCACCCATTTTCTCCAGCTTTGAAGTATTAGATAAAATTTTGAGACAACAGAAAAAGTTCTATTCTCTTTTCTCAATAGCAAATTTGATTATAAATTTGTTCCTCCTTATCTTCTGAATATACAGACATGCTTAATTTTCATTTCAGTGTAAGTAACTCACAAAGGGAAAAATCAAAAAAGATAAAAGGGAGATTAGAAGACAAAAACATTAAAACAAAACAAAAACAAATTTAAAACTAAGTCTACTGCTCTGCTTGAATAAAATGTCATGGAACTGGATAAATGTCTAGGAATCAAGGATTAGGTTATATAATCTCCAACAGACATTTAGGTATTATTTTAATTGTCTTTAAATCCTTTCTATCTTTATTTCATAAGGGTTGAGTTTCATAGAATTCTCCTACAAATCAGAGATTAATGTACTCAGAGAGGCTAAAAAAATCAAACTCTGGGTGTCATCTCCTCAGGAAATCATTTAGAGAAAACTAATGGTCTATTCTGTCCTAACCGAGAGTTTGTTTTGCAGGGAAACACTTCACTAGGTCAATTTCTGAAGCAAATCTGATATAAAACCTATCTGGGGACATTAGCTGCTTTTTGAGTCTCCTAAGAAGCAACTAGAAAAAGCCACATTTATTTTCTTTAACTGCCAATGAATTTATGACATTTCTATTCTAGTGTTTCCAGTGTTCTATGAGCTAGATTGCACTGGGCAATGGACCCAAGTTAGGACTTCTTGAAATCGAATTCTGCTTAGAATGAGATTTTGATATGTGTGTGTGTGTGTGTGTTTATAAACGTGTTTATTTCTCTTGCATAAATAGTCAAGAGTGGGATTTTTGAGCCATAAAGTAAGTGTGTTTTAACTTTATGAGAAACTGCCAACTGTTTTCCAGAGTGACTATGCCTCATGCATATTCTCCTTTACTTGGATTTTTTTTCTCTATACCAATTGTACGCTGATAACAAGGACCTCTTTTATGGCTCAGCTGGTAAAGAATCCACCTGCAATGCAGGAGACCTGGGTTCAATCCCTGGGTTGGGAAGATCCTCTGGAGAGGGGAAGGATACCCACTCCAATATTCTGGCCTGGAGAATTCCATGGACCGTATAGTCCATGGGGTCGCAAAGAGTCAGATACGAATGAGCGACTTTCACAAGAATGAAAGAATTATGACAATGGGAACTATGCTATCTGTAGGATAGCTAATTAGAAGGGAAAACAGCTTTCTAAAGGTGGATCTCTTGAGTTGCAAATAGTTAGCAATGGAAAATATATGCTCCTGATTTTCAAATCAGTTCAGACTTCAAGCATGAACATAGGTCCTGGTTTTGGCATTCAAAAGGACTGCTAAATTTTCTTTCATAATAATAAGTAGTACAAGAATTATAAAGTTATGTACATTTAACTTTTGCTGTGGAAGACTATTTTATTTTTAACTTAATGTCTTGAGTTCTGGTTCAAGATCCTGCAATATACATTTAGCCATAGTGAGGGTTTGTCTTGGGACTTATTAACTCAAAGTACTTAAAATGTGTAGTTATATAAGTATGCTTCATCTGTACTAGAGTTCCATTGCATGGAGCTCCTTTAACTTGATTTAATGAACATTTATATAATGCTTAACAGTTTTACCTCTCAATATAATCATTTTGTTATTATCTCTCATAAGAAAAGTAAAATTTTGGCTCAAGGTAGCTTCTGCTTGGAAGTCTTTAGCTGCAGGATCTAAGGAGGTCCAAAAGGAGGCCCTGACAAATGAGAACTAAAGTATCATTTGTTCATGTTGTGCTCTCATTTCTTTGACCTTTAAGGGAAGAAGGACAATTGCTGATTTCTGTTAGATTCAACCAAGGTCATCCATTTAAGACATCAGATTAGGGACTAAGGCACAAAATCAAGCCATTCCCATGCTTAAATGCTTTACTCAAAGAAAACAAGCTTTTATTGCAATTTTATTCAAATTTTCCATTTTCATTTGAGTTTTAAAATCACCTTGTTTTTGGTGCAGTGCTGCCTTCCCCTGTTCTCTCGGGCTAATTCCTTATTTGAAGGCAGAATCCAACCTAAGGTTCACGGTGAAGCCGTAACTCCTCTGCACATTGACCATATGCTGATTCATATTGTGACCTAACTTTGATTTCCACTTGGTGAGATTAAGATTCCATGTAGTACTGAGCACATTAAAGCCAGCCACTACCTGTATGTAGAATTCACGAAAAAAAAATACCACCCCCAAGACAGTCTTCAGCCCTTTCTGCTTTGCTGAATAGCAGCAACTTCAAGTTGTAAGGAAACAAACAAAACAACAACAAAAGCAAAGGTTGGGCGGTAGGGTCTATGTCATTCCTACTTTCAAGCATTGATGAATGATATGGGTATTTAATTTTAAACAGCTTTCTATAATTTGACTCATTATATTTCATAAATACCTGTATTGTATCCATGAATATCTATGGTTAGTCTGGAAAAGCTGCTGACTAGAAATGAGATAATATTTAAATCTTTATTCCAAATTCAGATTTACCATGCGTACCTTGGCTGCCTGGCTTTTATCTCTCCTAAAGGCTGTTGGTAAAATACAGCTTTCCTTCAATCTCTTTATTTACACTGCATTAAAAATGACAAAATGCTCTTTTCCCTAGCAATTATCTCTTTATCTCAAAATTACATCTTTTGCAGAATGAAATTATCTAAGGAAGCAATTGTAATGTGTATCAGCTCAGATCAGTATATAAGCTTATTAGCAACTTTGCTAAGAGTTTTTATTTCTTAAAGTACAACTTTTAAATTTCTGTGAAGAAATTAATTATTGAGATAAGTTGGTTAAATGCAAAGAAATAGCTGTGTCTGCAGTTACTAAAATTTTAATTTTGAAATGTTAATCTCCATGTAGTGAAACTCTTATTGACTGGATCTGCTTAAAAGGTTGTCATATAATTATTTTTGATAGAAATTGCTTTAGTATAACTTTAGTATAATACTGGTCAGAGAGAAATGCAATAAATTAGCCTACAAAGATTATAAAGCCTTAATTCAGTTTGGGGGCATCCTCAGTTAGATGACTTTGTTTAATTAGTATCAGTTCATTGGAGATAGGAGCTCTGGAATTTAATGCTTTGAATTTTACATGCCAATAATCTTGTGATTTTTGAAATATCTGTTTTCTCTGAAGCTACTTACTCTTTTATTTTAGATGTTTTTCTGGAGGATAAATTAATTGATATGTTTATAACCTTTGAAAATTATTTTCTCCAATAAGTGGTTCCTGCACTGAAACTAAGATTGATATTATCATTTTTCCTATTTTAGACATAGATATCTATCAGAATTTTCAAAATTTAATGCCCAGATCTCTCAGAAAAGAATGCATTTGGCGTAAGGATCATTTTAAGTCTGTTTAATCAGAAGCTTATACCTAGATGGTCCTGAGGTTAGTTCACAGGTGTATTTGTCTTTCTCAGTCAGACTTATTATCCCTAAACATAATACCCACTGGGCTTCCCACATGGTGCTAGTGGTAAAGAACTCACCTGCCAATGCAGGAGACATAAGAGACACGGGTTCAGTCCCTGGGTTGGGAAGATCTCCTGGAGGAGGACATGGTAACTCACTCCAGTACTCCTGCCTGGAGAATCCCTTTGACAGAGGAGCCTGGTGGGCTACAGTCCATGGGGTTGCAAAGAGTCGGACACAACTGAAGTGACGTAACACGCATGCATAATACCCTCTAGGTCCATCCACACTGTTGCAAAAAGCAGAATTTCATTCTTTTTCAATGACTAAGAAGTCATTGTATGTATATATACCACATCTTCTTTATATACTTGTCTGCTGATAGGCATTTAGGTGGCTTCCATGTCTTGGCTACTGTAAATAGTGCTGCCGTGAATATTTGGGCACATATATCTTTCTGAATAAGTATTTTCTTTTTCTTTTTCTTTGGATATATTTCCAGCAGTAGAATTACTGGATCATATGTAGTTCTATTTTTAGGTTTTGAAAAGCCTTCATAGTATTTTCTGTAACAGCTGTACCACTTTATATCTGCACCAACAGTATAGGAGGGTTCCCTTTTCTCTACATCCTCACTGACATTTGTTATTTGTATTTTTCTTGATGATAGCCATTCGAACAGGTAATCACAATCTCACGGTGATTTTGATTTGCATTTCTCTGATGACCAGTGATGCTGAGCATCTTTTCAGGTACCTGTTGGCCATCTGTAAGTCTTCTTCAAAAAATGTCTGTTCAGGTCTTCTGACCATTTTTAAAATAATTTGCTTTTTGGTATTGAGGTGTATGAGTTTTTTTTACATATTTTGGATATTAACTCCTTATCAGTCATATTATTTGCGAGATTTTTTCCCATTCAGTTTTTTTTTTCCATATTGTCCATGGTTTCCTTTGCTATGCAAACTTTTAAGTTTAGTTAAGTTTCACCTGTTTAGTTTTGCTTTGTCTTAGGTTGTTGTTGTTGTTCACTTGCTAAGTCATGTCCGACTCTTTGCAACCCCATGGACTGCATGCAGCATGCCAGGCTTTCCTGTCCTCGGCTATCTCCTGGAGTTTGCTCAAATTCATGTCCATTGAGTCGTGATGCCATCCAACCATCTCATCCTCTGTTGCCCTCTTCTCCTCCTGCCTTCAATCTTTCCCAGCATCAGGGTCTTTTCCAATGAGTCAGCTCTTCGCATCAGGTGGCTAAAGTATTGGAGCTTCAGCTTCAGTCTCAGTCCTTCCAATGAATACTCAGGGTTGATTTCCTTTAGGATTGACTGGTTTGATTTTCTTACTGTCCAGTGGACTCTCAGGAGTCTTTCCCAGCACCACAATGTGAAAGCATCAACTATTCGGCTCTCAGCCTTCTTTATTGTTCACCTCTAGCACCTGTACATGACTATTGGAAAAACCATAGCTTTGACTATATGGACCTTTGTCAGCAGTGATGGCTCTGCCTTTTAATACACTGTCGAGGTTTGTCAGAACTTTCCTTCCAAGGAGCAAGCATCTTTAATTTCATAGCTGCAGTCACCATCTGCAGTAATTTTGGAGCCCAAGAAAATAAAATGTGTCACCGCTTCCACTTTCTCCCCTTCTATTTACCATGAAGTAATGAGACCAAGATCTGTCTTAGGTGGTGGTGTTTTGGTCGCTAAGTTCTGTCCAACTCTTGCAACCCCATGGACTGTAACCTGCCAGACTCCTCTGTCCATGGGATTTCCCAGGGAGGAAGTTGGAGTTGGTTGCCATTTACTTCTCCAGGGGATCTTTCAAACCCAGGGATCGAACCTGGATCTCCTGCATTGCAGTTGGATTCTTTACTGACTGAGCTACAAGGGAAGTCCCTCTGTCTTAGGAGACAGATGCAAAAAAAAAAAAAAAAAAAAATGCGGTGATTTATGTGTGTACTGCTTGTGTTTTCCTCTATAGGTTTTGAGCAAAAGACTCAAACCAGCACTTACAAGAAGAATAGATCTATACAACCAATATGTTTTTAAAAGGGTACTCAGCTTCATTCGTCATCACTGAAACACAAATTAAAACAATAAAGAATAGGACAGCTAATGTGAAAAACAGTCTCAAAGTGGTTGAAGTCACGCAGTAAATGGAACATTTGTAGACTGCCCATGAGAGTATCAATTATTGCAACCACTTTTGACAGTACCCACTAAAACTGAACTTGCATATGCCCTAAAACCTATGACTAAGGCACCTGCAGACAAATGTAAGAATATTTCATAGCCTCACTCTTTGTAATGTCCCAACACTGGAAATATCCAGTGTTCAAACATAGAACAAAGGAGTACTATACAGAATTAACAAATTTCAAATCCCATGCAGCCAAAGAAGGTCAGTAGTTGCTTTCAAATGTTACTTAAATGTTTAGTTCACTGTTGGATTTTATTTTTGGTGGTGACCTATTGGACTTGACATAGCCCTGTAACCCAAAATAGAACTAAAGTAGAACTTCCTATCATCAAATAGTACATTGTATGTTATATGTTGGGGATGGTGTGAAGCAGAATAATTTTGGGGAAAATGCTCAACATCTCTTTATAACAAATGTTCAGTGTAAGTATTACACATAAATCAGTAAAAAAAAAAATCATGTTTCATGATAAAATTAATTTCTTCTTTCTAACAAATTTTGTTAAATACATATTCTGAACCATTGCTCAATAATGAAATATATAGCATTCAGAGTTCAAAAGAGTGAGGCAAGTTAAACTGTGTTTCAGCTTTTTAAAACTGCATATTTAATTTGTTTCACTCTTGTGATCACAAGCATCTATATAAATTTTCAGTGTGGTGCTACAGCACTATAACTTTTGTATATTTCTATACAATTGTACTGAGGCTTAACCAGAGTTTGGGAGACATGACTTAAAAATAAACAAGATTAGAACTCAGTCTAATAAAGTATAAAGGGCAGACTGTCTCTCTTACATGCTTATTTACAGCTTGTTTATTTTGCTATAATTTTAAGAATGGATTTTGACCAGATGCTCACAAGGAAGTTATATGAGTTCTATTCAATCCTCTTTAAAACTGTCTAACAGTTGAGAAATCTGAGTAAATTAGAATTTCATAATTCCAATTTTACTTCTTTCTGTGTGCTGTCTCTAAAGTTATTAGAGGCTGACTGCAGTTGACCTTTTCTGTTTAATAATGGTTTTTATTATTATGTAGGTACTGCACTTTAGGAATTGTTTAGAAACATGAAACTCGTGATATGAGTTTCACAGGAAACCCCTGTGAAACAGTTATTTTCCCCATTCTACAGAAGAAAATTAGGATTCAGAAAGATCACAAAGTTAGTGGGATTGGAACAATGGCCTGTATTAATCCAAACTTTATGCTTTAACAGCTGCATTCCTTTGCTTCATTCATTTGTTCTTTTAACCATTTTATATTAATTTTCCTTATATGTCAGACATGGCCCTGGATACTGAGATTCCCTTGGTACATAAGCCAGTCAAGGTACAGCTCCCAGTCTGATATGGGAGACAGTTATCAAGTAAATGAGTAAATAAATAAACAAGAAAAGTATCAGATCAAAAAATGTATGAGGTGATAAGGTGGAGACTGAGAGATCAGGAAATATATCTAAAAAGAAATATTTTAACTGAGATCTGACTTACAACAATTAACCAGCCATGACAAGATCAGAAGGAAGGTATTGCTTGGCAGAAAGAAGCAAAAAGAATACATTTGAATCAGTTCTAATGAGGTGGATGAAACTGGAGCCGATTATACAGATTGAAGTAAGCCAGAAAGAAAAACACCAATACAGTATACTAACACATATATATGGAATTTAGAAAGATGGCAATGATAACCCTGTATGCGAGACAGCAAAAGAGACACAGATGTATAGTACGGACTTTTGGACTCTGTGGGAGAGGGAGAGGGTGGGATGATTTGGGAGAATGACATTGAAACATGTATACTATCATGTAAGAAACGAATCGCCGGTCTATGTTTGATACAGGATACAGGATGCTTGGGGCTGGTGCACGGGGATGATCCACAGAGATGATATGGGGTGGGAGGTGGGAGGGGGGTTCAGGATTGGGAACTCATGTACACCCATGGCTGATTCATGTCAATGTATGGCAAAACCAATACAGTATTGTAAAGCAAAATAAAGTAAAAATAAAAATTAAAAAAAAAGAAAAGAAAAAATAAAAGCCCAAAGGCAAGAATTCTAGGGAGAGAAGAAGAATTTAGTTCTGTTGTTGAAACAGAGTGGATGATGTGAAGCCAGATGAATCAAGGAGGCAAGCAGAATCAAATCATGTAAGACTTTGTAAGTCGGGAGAAGAATTTATATTTTGTTTTACGTATGATGGAAAGCTACTAGAATTTTTAAACTGGCTATTGTGTGAATAATGAATTTTTCATAGGAAGAGTTAAGGCTAAGAGTCCAGATAGGGCATCACTGTGTTGATATAGGTGAGAGATGCTGTGCTGTGCTGTGCTTAGTTGCTCACAGTTGACAGATGAGATCAGCATCTTGGTTGCTCTTAGTTGTCTGGCTCTTTGTGACTCCATGGACTGTAGCCCGCCAGGCTCCTCTGTCCTTAGGGATTCTCCCAGTAAGAATACTGGAGTGGATTGCCATGCCCTCCTGCAGGGGATCTTCCTAATCCAGGGACTGAACTCAGGTCTCCTTCATTGCAGGTGGATTCTTTACCATTTGAGCCACCAAGGAAGCCCTAGGTGAGAGATAATACTAGCTAAATATGAGAGGCAATGCAGGTAGAAAGAAACAGATAGTTTTGGGTTACATTTCTGAGGCAAAGTTGATAGGACTTGCAAACAGATTAAATGTAAGAGGGAAAGAAAATTGTAGAAGATAGTTTATTGACTTAAGCAATTTGTTGAATGGTAGCACTACATATTATTATATATATATATATTAAAATGCGGATCAAAAGGAATTCATTTTGGGGATGTTATGATCATGTCCTATTCATTCCATGGCTGAAGGAGAGCTCTTATGTCCCAAATCACAGAAGATGGTCAAATAACAACACCTGACACTAGACAGATGAGATCAACAACTTATTAGTCATGTATTCTCATAGGCCGGGGAAGAGGATACCACGTGCCATGCCATGTCTAACAGGTGTAGCACTCTGGGCCACAGTGAACCAGAAGGGGCTGTGGAAGTAGGTCTTATAGTAACAAGAGGGTGAGTTGCCCGTGGTTCCTGCCCTCTGGTTCCTGCAGTAGGATATGATTAGCTTGCTTAAATAATTTCATAAGTTGGTAGGCAGGTGATTTTGTTAGCTTGAGGACCAGATGGGGGCAGGTGGTTCAGCTGATAGGGAACTAGTAAGATGGGAAACATTTTCTATTGGGTAGGAGCATTTCTGGCAAAAGCAGGGAACTCCACAGCTAGAACTTTGGGACCCTGTGAAGCCCAAAGATGTCATGGCAGCACTTGAAATATTAGATCTTATAATACAGCAGGAAAATCAAGTTCTCTTTGGTCATATTATGTTTGAGATGTTTGTGTGAAGATTCTATTCAAGTAGAGCTGTCAAACTGTATATACACATCTAGAACTATGAGAGGTCAAAGCTGGAAGCAATGATTTAGGAGATAGGAATATTTAAAATGATGAATCTGGATGGGAGAATATATTGATAGGGAAGAGAAAGGGGCCTAGGACTTAGCTTTGGATACATTTTCAAAGGTATCCAAATGTACACTGAGAGAAGGAGTGTCAAGCAGACTAGGAAGTGTAGATGGTGAGATTGGAAGAAAACCAAATGGCTGAAGTTTCTTGATCCAAAAGAAGCATTCCAAGAAGGAAGGGATCATATATGACAAATGCTCCTGAGTTGTCTTGTAAGATAAAAGGCAATGGCAACCCACTCCAGTGCTCTTGCCTCGAAACTCCCATGGACAGAGGAGCCTGCTAGGCTGCAGCCTATGGGGTCGTGAAGAGTCGGACATGACTGAGCAACTTCACTTTCAGGCACTGGAGAAGGAAATGGCAACCCAGTCCAGTGTTCTTGCCTGGAGAATCCCAGGGACAGGGGAGCTTTGTGGGCTGCCGTCTATGGGATCGAACAGAGTTGGACACGACTGAAGCGACTTAGCAGCAGAATTAAAACACGATAACCACAATGAGAGTCTCTGTGGAGTTGTGGGAAATGGAGAGGATATTGGAGATTCTTTGTTGATCCTCATTTAGAGTTCATCTCTCTTTCAGAGACTGATGTAAGAATTTGTGAGTTGGGTTTTATAGGGTCAGTACTTATCACCTGGGAAGTCACAAAAGGCAGAGGCAGAGCAGCCAGCTCATGGTGCTGCCCTCCTCTCATGTCATCCTCCCTCAGTATTTCCCTCTGGAGCCTTGATAACCTTCTTTTAGTTTCACAAGCAAGACAAGTTCCTGCTTCAGAGCATTTGTATACAGTTTTTTTTTTCTCTGCCTGAAAAAAGAAACTCCCATTTTCTTAAGGATAATCTAAATCAGGATCAGCTTAGGTTTCTGTTTAAATGTCTCTTTTTCAGGAATCCTCCCCGTGCTTTCAAATGAGGTTATGTTTCTCCAATTGCATTCTCACTGTGAATTCTTCCTTCACAACTCTTCCATGGTAATCATTAAATGCATGTCCATGTAATTATTTGAGTATTGTCCCCTTCACTTGACTATAAGCTCTATGATGTCTCAGACTCTATTTTGTTCTTAATGGTATTTCATGTGCTCAACACAAGTGCTGGTATAATGAGAATGAACAATAAATATTTCGATTATTGTCTTCCCAGTCATAAGTGAAAATGGAAGAGCTTCATTCAATACGAAGGATAAGGACAGAACCCATTTTTTAATTTTTTATCTTATGTTTAGGATAGCTTTTTTAAAAATTGAAGTATAGTTAGTTTACAGTGATGTGTTAGTTTCAAGTATACAGCAAAGCAATTCAGGTATACATATATATCTGTTCTTTTCAGATTCTCTTCTAGTTATTACAAGATATTGAATATAGTTCTGTGTGCCATAAGAAGGTCCTTGTTGTTTATCCTTTTTATAAGTGTGTATATGTTAATTCCAAACTCCTAATTTTAGGATAGCTTATTGGAATAATTTTATTGAAAATATTAGTATGTGGTGTGGAATTTCCATGCTGAACTTCATCCTTTAAAAATCTATTCAAAGTTTTAACTGTAATATTGAATTAAAAAATAATTTCAAGGAAGACTACCCTAGTTAATATAGTTTTTTACCAAGTTATTTTATCTATCTTTATAGCTATTTTTATATTGCATATATCTGTTAAATATTAGTAAATGACAAATATGGGAAAATTTTGTTGGTGTTGGAATAGTGCCTTGGAATTATTATTATTTTTTGTTATCTCATGGACATAAGTATTAGTAATCTACTCAGGAGCAGTAGAAAGGGTTCTGAGGAAGGGCACTCTGACATGGATTCATTACCTTTACTTCATATGTGGTCTTCACCTCATTCTGAACTTGATGTCATTACATTCTTGATCTCCGTATCTTTATTCCCCCCTCCACCTTAAGTCCTTGATCTCTTTACTCATACCTGGCTCTCATCTCTTCCTTCATTTCATCCCTAATCTTAAGAAATTAGTCTCAGAATGCAGTCAATTCATCTGTTTTACATTAAAGTCTTCCTGAAGCAAAAATGACTTTATTAATGTTGCTAGGTTAAAATAAAATGTTATGTATCCAGTAGCTCCAATAGCTTGCACAAATAGTGTAAAATAATTAAAAAAAGTTTTTTGGAGTTTAGTGAGGCCTTGCAGGGCGGGCAGGCCCAGCCGGCATGTGGCCACAGCCGGGGAGACTGAAGCTGGGGCATCGCGCACGCAGGCGCTACCTGGCTGGGCTGTGAGCTGGCCTCAGCATTGGCAGCCAGGCCTCCAGAATGCCAGTTGGAGCTCTGCAGGGCAAAGCAGAGGCTGCGCCCTGGTCGCAGGCAGGGGTAGAAGGCCAGCGGGTCCTCTCCCAGGCACAGTGGATGTGGATGCGGCAGGGGCGATGGATGCCCTAGAGGCAGAGAGCTTCGCTCTGTCCTCTTACGCCTCTGATGCAGAATTTGATGCTATGGTTGGGTATTTAGAGGACATTATCATGGATGATGAGTTCCAGTTATTACAGAGGAATTTCATTGACAAGTACTACGAGGAGTTTGAAGACATAGAAGAAAATAAGCTAACCTACACGCCTTTTTAAAATAAATATATTTCTTTGGTAGAAAAGTATATAGAAGAACAGCTGTTGGAGCGGATTCCTGGATTTAGCATGGCGGCTTTCACTACAACTTTACAGCACCATAAAGATGAAGTGGCTGGTGACCTTTTTGATATGCTGCTCACATTTATGGATTTCCTGGCTTTTAAAGAAATGTTTCTGGACTACCGAGCAGAAAAAGAGGGCGGGGCACTGGACTTGAACAGCGGTTTAGTGGTGACTTCACTATGCAAATCATCTTCTGTGCCAGCCTCCCAGAACAATCTGCAGCCCTAGGCCCCACCTCTAGGCCGTGGGCTCTTCCTGGAGGTCGCCAGCTCAATAGAGTGGGAGAGGCTTTGGCTAACGATGTCAGAAGAATACATACTAACTCTGTTCTGCAGCTCACTAATGTTAAGTATTGATGGGTCAGAAGAAAATTACTTGACCTTCCTGGGACAAGACGATATGCTGCTCACATTTGTTGTTGTTTTGGTAACCCTAGTACTCCTCCCTGAGTAGACCCCTCTCTCAGACTTGGTAGTCTGGCTCCTGCAGCAAACCCAAGTCCAGCATTCCACCTGGGATTCCCGCCCCCAGCGTTCATGTTGGGGTGTCTGTGTTGGGAAAATCCACCATCACCAACTCTCTTGGCCGAGCCGGCCTTACATATCCACTCAGGCTTTTCGTGTACTCACAGCTCTTCATATGGATCACAGCCCTGCAGCCTCAGTGGGCATTTTGACCAGGAGTAATTACCTAGGGGTTAACTCAAGCTAGCTGCCCATCTCAAATTTTCTGAAAATCCTACCATCACAGCTAGTAGGAATCAACTTACAGAGATTTCCTTTACCTAAAAGCTAATGTGAAAATGAATTCCTAGTCTTACATGTGCAGTCTTTGTATCACTGTCTTCTACAGGTCCAGATGTTGTCCTATTGTTTCTATAACCCTCATTTACGTGTTTTTGAAAAAAAAAAAAAAATACTTTCGTAGGTGAATACTCAGGCTAACCTAGTGGATACAGTCTTGGAACTTCCATGATTACCCACTTCAAGATCAAGTATTATATGCTGTGTGCTTTTTAGCTGTTAGTGTTGTGAAAGCTAAAATGCTTTCTACCTCGGTGGTCCATTTTACTGGGTGCCAATGAATGTATGCTGGAAGTAGTCTAAAAGATATCCTTTTCTTAGACCGTGTTCGTGTTTGTGCAGGTTTGCTTAATACCCTTTTTAAGTAAATCAGCTCCTTAGGATTGGGGTAGGGGCTCTGCACTTCCTTCTTGGCTGTCAAAATAATCCCACCAAGAGAGTGTTCCATGATCTAGCTTAGCATGAGTAGGAGATGGCAAACAGTTTTACTGGTCATCTGCTTAGATTCAGTACATTGTCTTATTACAGTGTTTGATAAAATGTTACTGGCCAGAAAACATGGGTGAAAGAAAAAATGTAGTAGTTCAATTCCCAATGTATAGTTTTTTGTTTTTATTTTTCAAGTAAAAATTAGAATCTCTAAAAAATTTTTTTTTAAATTGCCTTTACTGACTTAGGAAACACACTGGACTCTGAGTTTGATCTGAAATGTTACAGAGGAGAAGGCCTTGATCATTTGTAATCAGATTAGCAGCCGTTCCTATGATGTTGATGCATGGTTGGAAGAACCTAAGGAGAATGTGAGGAGGGCATTTTGTGTGAATCTAAATTGACATTATAAAAGGTAATGGGCTCTGCGTAGTGGAAGTGATTTATTATTTGGCATAGTCAAGGCTCAAGATAATTTTAGGGTTGCCTAATGATGTACTGTTAGCTTTCTTTACTTTTAACTTTAAAAGTAATTTAAAAGTTAGTGGGGAAAATGTAGATTATTTAGGCCTCCTTGGCCCTGTACACTCTATCTTCTGTGCTACACATTTTATTTTCCTTGGAGAAAAGATTTATCCTTGAGGATTCAGCTCAAGCATCACCTCTCCTGTGAAAACTTTTCTCTATACATCTTTTTTTCTTCCCAATTTTCCCATGCAGACAGAGGAGCTCTTTCAAGGCACCTTATAAATATATTCTGTAATTCTTTGCTATATTGTAGTGAAATTATTTGTTGACAAATGAAACTGGGACATAGCATTTGAGGATTCAACAAGAGAGATTCAAAAGAACAGATGTTATATTTGTCAACAGCGTCTTAGTTATAGTTAAAGAATTGTCCAAGGAAAAACATACAGAGAAAACTAATAAAAGAAAATGACTATAACTCTTGTTCTGATTCCATTCTCAATAAATTTCCTGAATAATTGTTTTTCCATGTAGGAAGCTAATATGCTAGTTAACTAGTATTCTGATATCTTCTCCAGTTGCTTGTGAGATTTGCTAATATTACTCAACTACTGAATTTGGAGTTAACTCTGGGATGCTGCAGGCTTAGACTAAGAACCAGGACTGACATATATTTACTGGGGTAACCAGACCTCATAAGATGTTTCAGCATCTAACTGGTCAGGATCTTCTCTGAAAATTCTATGTGTTTTGAAATGTTTGATGGTAGTAGTTCCTCTACTTCAAAACCACCAAATGCAATATATACTATCCATTCTTTAAAGATTACGATATCAGAATGTTCCAGGATTCTTTGCTTCCTAAGATTATTAGCAGAGTCAGAAACAGACATACATAACTTTTATTTCATTTTATGTAGCTGGATTTCACAAATTACTAGCCAAAGGTATAGATACTCTGGATTCAAATACTCTGGATTCAGAGCTTTATTTTTACCAAAAGCAAGCTGCATAGTTTGGGCAAGATGCTTAAAATATTTGTGTTTTCATTTATTTACCAAAGTAGTAAATAAATACAGGTATAATATTTCACCTTATAAAGCTGTATAAAAATTAATGAGCTATGCATGATTTAAAAATATAGTCTAAGTGCTTCAACTGGTAATAAAGAGGGTGAAGCTGATTGAAGATGAATTTTATTTGTTGAAATAAATACGTGAACTTTAAAAATATTTTACCAAATTGGGCATGATTTTCTCTTGCCTTCACATAAGTGTTTTTTGTTGAAAACAGACAAAATAAACAGCAATCTCCACATCTACGTGGCAAGAAATCCTTATGTCCTTGGCATAATATTATGGATATTGTGAATGTCTGTCCCTCATAGTCTGTATATATGTTTCTGAGGATGAGCATAATGATACATTTAAAAATTACGGTTGTCTCAACCCTGTGCTGAACAATGGAATTTTGTATGATCATTGAGGAGTATTAGTACCAAAGCAATTATATAATTTTTAGATAATGTTTAGCTGCTTTCGCCTTTGTCCATACATGGCTATCCTTAATAGTCTGCTCTTCTGTTACTATGTGAGGTAAGTAGACTACATTTTAAACTTGACCCTGAGCTTCATGGACTCTGATGGGAAAAAAAGAAATGATTGATTCATGTTTGCTGGAAGTCCTTTGATTCCTGAGAGAAATTAGGAGGTGAAATCTAAGAGAAGTTAAGCCACCGGGAGGAGGCAATCATCTCTTTGAACTTGAGGTAGTTGGCGTGATAGGTTTTCAGCTTGAGGAAAGCAGCTAGCTAGCATGAGTACTGTAACTGTCATATCAGGGTAAAAGAACTTGCAAAGCAGTTGCTTAATTTTGATTTACTATGAATTTGGAGCTCCGAGTCTGAAAGAAGGTTTCCAATAATCCAAGAACAGAAAGGAAAACTGCCTAAAAAATTCCTTCCTATATTCATCCTTATAAAACCTAAAAACACAATTTTCTGAAATATTTAAATCTTCTATATTAAAAGTTTTATTTTCAACACTTAGGCAGAATGTTAAAATATATGTTAATAACCTAAGAAGATACAGTACCTTTCAGTATGTTAACATAAGCAATTGAATTGCCAAGCAGAAAATAAGTATAATTATTTACTTTGTATGCTTATAATCTTAAGAGGTATTTTTACTTATCTCGTGTCTTAACGACCATAGTCAATAGTAAAGGGAGCTGATAACATTTCATTTTTACGTTTGATTCTATACATGTATTTGTGAAGCATGTATTTTTAGATATGACAGTAATTAAAATCAGCTACTAAAATACTGCACTGCCAGGTAGACACAATACTTTTCCTCTAGAATTTCATCACTGCTAAAACCAGTGCTTCTATTTTTTCCCTTTTTTGAATTTAAGTTTGTAGTTATATTTGTTCTGTTCCTTTCCCACCACTGTACATTGGATGTGGGGTGGGACAGGTGCTTGTCTTTTAGACTAGATTGCTGGGCCAGGAGTAACTCCAATCAGGTAGATGGAGAAGGATGCATACAACCTGGATATCCTAATCTTTGTACTGGATGAAGTAACTGGGTGTCACTTTGTGATGTCTACAATGGGGTGTGTGGGGAGTCTATTCTGTTTGAGCACAAATGGTGCTCATAGACATTTAGTGGTCAGATGGATCATCTGTGGCAGAGGCTAAATTTCCAGGAAAGAGTTATGCCGTCCTCCTATAGTGCAAAGTTGTTGCCGAGGAGTGGCTGCCTAGCCAAGGTCGATATTTCTTTGGCTTCCTTGCACTTAGGTGGTGCAATGTAGATTCGGAATCAGACATACCTAAACTCATTTCCCTCATGCTTTGATTCAAGATAATGCACTCACTTTGGAAGCTGGGTTTTGCAAATACTGATGCTGCAGAGGAAAAGAGCTCAGTTCGTTCACTCAGCTTGAAGAACCACATCTTCCTTCTCAAAGACAGAAATTCTATCTTTGAACTTTGTGTGAAAAATAAACTGTTTAATATATTTCATGATTATTTTATAATATACATTTTTTTGTTTCATGCACTTAATTGATCAATACTTGTACTAATGCCAATATATGCTTGATATTTAGAAGTCAAATTCTTCAAATAATACAATATTTCATTACTTTAAATTGGCTGTGTTTGTGAGGACTATTTTTAGTTTTTGTTTCTCAAGGAATGCACATCTGATTTCTGAAACTATTGTTCATTTTTAATTTGAGGTGGTTAAGCTATCAACTTTAATAAATGCATCACAGGTCTGTGTTTTCCATAATATCACCTTGTTCTTTACATTTTAGAGGACTAACAGTCTTTCTAACGTTTTTGAGTTTGCAGACAGCTGTCTCTTTGCCATTTCCACTATTGGTATTGCAAACCCAAGCTTGGAATTATGTAAAGATAGGATAAAAGCAGAGCACTGACTTGCCCAGTGGTGGTACAGGATGGCTGGGTTGAAGAGATGGAACATAAAAGGGTAAGGTAAGATGAAATGGAATTCTTGTGTAGCAGCAGGGTCTGCTTGGGTTGAGTTGGGAGGTAAATTGCACAAGTTTATTGAGTGTATCAGGCTGGATGACTATCCTTGAGTAAATAAACTGTTATTCTGTACCTGTACTTGCAAGGCTTTAGAATGAAAAGGTAAAGAATATTGGCCAGGAATATATGTTCGTCTTTTCATACCTTTATTGTGTATGCAGAAAAAGTTTAATTTCAGTCAGATCCCTCATTCTTTAGTAATTAGACATATTTGTCAAGATTTGCATTTTAGCATTAATTCTTTGAATATATGAACTAGTTTTAAACCTGCAACATTGTCTTTGAGATGCCTGTATTCCTTACCTTTGTGTGTGTTAGTGACTCAGTCATGTTTGACTCTGTGACCCCATGGACTGTAGCCTGCCAGGCTCCTCTGTCCATAGGATTCTCTAAGCAAGGATACTGAAGTGGGTTGCCATTCCCTTCTTCATGGGATCTTCCTGACCCAGGGATCAAACCCATGTCTCCTACATTTCAGGCAGATTCTTTACCATCTGAGCCACCAAGGAAGCCCTGTTCCTCTTACTTAAAACCCTCATACAGCTCTTCATTGATCCAAGGTCCCCACTGGACTCCCCCTTGATCTGTTGCACTTGGTTCCAACTTGCCTAATTCAGGTTCTTGGTGGCTTCTTGAGTGCTAAGAATTTGTTGCAATCATCAGTGCATATTAATCAGTTCATTCACCCGTGCATCTTGCAAACTATCTCTACCCACTACACTTGCGTATTTAAGTATTAATGGTGCTCTGCCAAATGAAGAGTCTTGTACTTTGAAGCTCTGCATAAATTTTAGGAACACAGAGCTGAGGCTTTACATGTTTTAGTGCTTCTTTAGTCTACTGCATAAACATATGTTCAATGGTTAAATTTATTTAAAATTCATTTATCCTCTCAGGCTTACTAGGACTTCCCACCCAGATTGACTCAGGGTATTTGGAGGTTGGAGGAAATGGATTCTAACAACTGAAACCTCTGGTATAGATAATGATTCTGATTTAGAATGTAGGACAAAATTCTGATGCATTTTATTTTTTCAAAACGTTCTGTTTTATTTTTTAATATAAATTTATTTATTTTAATTGGAGGCTAATTACTTTACAATATTGTATTGGTTTTGCCATACATCAACATGAATCCTCCATGGGTGTACACATGTCCCCCAAATTGGAGTTAGTTGCTTTACAATGTTATGCTAGTTTCTGCTGTAAAATGAAGTCATTCAGGTATTTATATTCATATATCCCTTTCTTCTTGGACTTCGCTACCACCCCTCCCACATCCATCCCACCCCTCTAGGTCATCAAAGGGCACCAAGCTGGACTCCCTGTGCTATACCGCAGGTTCCCACTGGCTATCTGTTTTTCACATGACAGTGTATACATGTCAATCCCAATCTCCCAATTCATCCCCCTCTTCCTTCCCCCTGCCCCATACATCCATACATCTGTTCTCTATATCTATATCTCTATTCCTGCCCTGCAAATAGGTTAATCTGTAGGATTTTTCTAGATTCCACATACAAGGGTTAACATACAATAATTTGTTTTCCTCTTTCTGACTTTGTATGATGCCTTTTTGATTCATACACTAGAATCCTTTTCTACATCCTTTCCAATACATTTTAGAATGGGCTGTGGGCATCTTGTTATAAACTGAAAAGAATGTTTCATTGCTTAAACAATGTAAAGTTAATTAAAAGAGGTCTTCATATCATCCTCCTGAAATCTCAGACCAGGCAGAAGTTCAAGTTCTTTAGGAGGAGATTGGGCCATTCATCACTGCTTGCTTGGCTTGTCAGAGTCAGGGGAGTTCCTTTCTAATTTATACCATTTCTTTATGAATGTGATGTTATATTTAGAGAGTAATTATGTTAATTTGCCCTAATCGTGATATCATCTGCCTACCAATAGCCAAATATTCTGACCTTTAAAAACCTGTAGCGATTGTTTTCCAAGTTTGCAAGGCATGGGAACCTTGAAAAAATGGACAGATTTCCTGTGAATTCCATTTAAATAGTTTTACTCTTCTCCTCAGAATAATACTCAAGATTTTTATTACTTGTGCAGCATATGCTTATTAAGGAAAATATGATTAACACAGAAAAAAAGAAAAATTGTAAACTGTGTCTTCAGATGAGGGAATGTGGTATGGTTGGTATCTGATTGTTAAAGGGGTGTAGCAAGGTTTTTACTGTTATCTTGGTGGCTGCATGGAAAGCTTGTGCTGGAGTTGTTGAAAGATGGTGGTGGTAGGTGTCAACTGTTTGCTGCTGCCAGAATGCTGCTGACCAGAATCTTTCTCCTTCTACAGTCTGAGTTCCTTCTACTGACTCCTATTACAGACAAATTCAGGCAAGAAAAGAATGTATAATTCTACAAAATATTAGTCTTGGTTTCACAGTGAACAGTATACAGAAAAGGGGGCTTGGTGGTGAGAGACAGCTGGAAAATGTCATCTGACATACTCTTACTAGAGAATGATGGCTATATGAAGAAATGATGGCTTCAATCTCCACTATACTTTGTATCAAGCTTTTATATTCACTCATTAATTTAATAATTATTTAATGAATCCATTCCTTGGTAGAGTTTATATTGATCTATTTGGGGGTAGGTAGTAAATATAATGAATAAAACATGGAACAACAGACTGGTTCCAATAGGAAAAGGAGTACATCAAGGCTATATATTGTCACCCTGCTTATTTAACTTCTATACAGAGTACATCATGAGAAACGCTGGGCTGGAAGAAACACAAGCTGGAATCAAGATTGCAGGGAGAAATATCAATAACCTCAGATATGCAGATGACACCACCCTTATGGCAGAAAGTGAAGAGGAACTAAAAAGCTTCTTGACGAAAGTGAAAAAGGAGAGCGAAAAAGTTGGCTTAAAGCTCAACATTCAGAAAACCAAGATTATGGCAAATGGTCCCATCACTTCATGGGAAATAGACGGAGTAACAGTGGAAACAGTGTCAGACTTTATTTTTTGGGCTCCCAAATCACTGCAGATGGTGACTGCAGCCATGAAATTAAAAGACGCTTACTCCTTGGAAGAAAAGTTATGACCAATCTAGATAGCATATTCAAAAGCAGAGACATTACTTTGCCGACTAAGGTCCGTCTAGTCAAGGCTATGGTTTTTCCTGTGGTCATGTATGGATGTGAGAGTTGGACTGTGAAGAAGGCTGAGCGCCGAAGAATTGATGCGTTTGTACTGTGGTATTGGAGAAGACTCTTGAGAGTCCCTTGGACTGCAAGGAGATCCAACCAGTCCATTCTGAAGGAGATCAGCCCTGGGATTTCTTTGGAAGGACTGATGCTAAAGCTGAAACTCCAGTACTTTGGCCACCTCATGCGAAGAGTTGACTTACTGGAAAAGACTCCGATGCTGGGAGGGGTTGGGGGCAGGAGGAGAAGGGGACGGCAGAGGATGAGATGGCTGGATGGCATCACCAGCTCGATGGACGTGAGTCTGAGTGAACTTCGGGAGTTGGTGATGGACAGGGAGGCCTGGCGTGCTGCGATTCATGGGGTCGCAAAGAGTTGGACATGACTGAGAGACTCAACTGAACTGAACCCTTCACCTGTATAGCTTTCCATACTCAGGGCCCACAGCCAGATGGGTAATTTCTAGAACACTCAGGTAATCTCTGAGATTTTGTGCAGACTCTGGAAACAGCCCAGAGCTCAGAGATAAGAGGCTATAGGCTACTTATGCCCCTCAAGGATCTTTGGATGAGGGCAGAATGATACAGGTAACAAGGGTTTCTTTAATCCCTCCATAAACACAACGACACCAATGATGTTTTTGAACACTTATTTAATGTTTGACTCTGCCTTATTCATGCACTAGCTCATTCAGCCTTCACATTAGCACTTTGCAGAAATTGCTGTTTTCTTTTTTCACTGATGAATTAAGTGATGCTCAGAGCAATCACTTGCCCCAGGTCCCCTAGCTAGCAGATGGTGGGGCTTAGGTACAAACTCGCGTCTGTCACTTATTACAGCTCTGATGCCATGGCTCTAAGATGCTCTGCTCCGTACTCAGCTACATGCACTTGTTTTATTGGAGCTGAATTGCTTTACAATGTTGGGTTGGTTTCTGCTGTACAACACCATGAATCACCCGTATGTATACATATATCCCCTCCCTCTTGAGCTTTCCGCCCCACACCCTCGCATCGTACCCCAGCAGGTCATCACAGAGCACCAGGCTGAGCCCCCTGTACAACAGCTTCCCACCAGCTATTGCTTTGCACATGGTAGTGTATCTACGTCAGTGCTCCTCTCTCAGGTCAGGCCACCTCTCTTTCCCCACTGTGTCTACAAGTCCACTGGCTATGTCTGCGCCTCTGTTCTTGCCCTCTAGCTAATGCACTTTTGAGTCTATGTTCCAGTCAATCTGCTCCTGCTTTCTACTCAGAATATTATTCTACAGTTTAATACCTTTTGCTCCCCATAGATGCTTTTTCTGAACCAAAGTAATTTAGGAAAACTAGACCTTTATGGGCTTTCCTAGCTGGCACTAATGGTAAAGAACTTGCCTGCCAATGCAGGAGACACAGGAGACATGGGTTCAGTCCCTGGGTTGGGAAGATCCCCTGAAGGAGGAAATGGCAACCCACTCCAGTATTCTTGCCTAAAAAATTCCATGGACAAAGGAGCCTGGCGAGCTACATACAGTCCATGGGCTCACACAGAATCAGACACAAGTGAAGCAACTTAGCAGTAGCACTAGACATTTTATGAGGAAAAATACGGGAGGAAGCACAAAATAGTGTTGAGGGATGGTTAGGTATGTTTAGGTAAGATAGAACTTTCCATAACATATGTTTTGCTAACCAGTAGGAAAATATTGACTGCTTTTATTTTTAATATTATTTTTAATGATTTTAAAGGAAAATAAAAATAAATTAAATCTGTTACATACACCACACATACAAAGAGTAATGAATGTATTAAATCTATTAATGCTCAGTACAATTATCGCAACTTGAAAATACTTTATTCACTAGCTACAAACCTTATATACATTTATTTCTTATGTACATAGAATTTTTGCCAAGCTATTTACAACACACAGTTGCTATTGGACATTATTCTCCATTCATGCTTGGCCCGAAGGAAAATCTCACAACCTGGCCAATGTCATGCTTGAATTTTCTTAACTTTTGGCACACTGTCAACAACAAGTGGTATCTCAGATTGTTACTTTTAAAAGTGTGAGAAATTGCTATAATTCTCCTGCCTTTATATTTGATGGAATAATCTGCCAGACCCTAATCAGAAGTTTTCTGATGGAATTCTGCATTGACAAAAGTGAAATTCAGATTCTGAGCTAGCTAGCATTGATTTTTCACATTTATGTGCTTCCGAGGTTTGATACTAAGCTTCTTGGCATTTTTCTGTGTGCTTTGTAAGGATGGAGCTCATTTTGAAGTACCTAGGATCTCTGTTTATGAGATTGGCCAGATCTGGAAAAGAATATGAATTTGGCTGCTGGGTCAGAAATGTCATCATCATGAGTTTGGAAGACAGAATAATACAGCAGCATACTGAGCTTGCTAAAAAAAATGAAAGCTGTTAGTTTGTATTCTGTAGTAATAATATTTGCTTTTTTTCCCATGCAGGTAATTTAAAAAACATTTTGTCCAGATGCAAAATAATGAAAATACAGTGTTAGTTATTTTTTGTCTTTAAGAAGAATATTTTAATTGAATCTTTTTTTGAGAACTTTGAGTGCTCTCAAAATAGTTTGTATTTTTCTGCTGCTGATCTAGGTACAAGAAAATCTAGAATGTTTTGACCATCTGCTGGTATTTCCAGTCAGTGTTTGCCTACAAACAATGAAAAAGATTCACAGTGAACTTGAACATCAGAGAGTAGAGTGAACTTTGGAGGCCAGTTCTTCCAAACCCTGACAAATATGAAAACACTGTCACAGCTTTATTTAAAATGACACCTACTAAAGCTGGTTTTCACATGTTATTCTACAGTTCTCAGTGTGAAGATTCGGACAAAAGAACTAAAATCTTCTCTCTTTCATATTGTACTCATTTATTTTATTATTATTACTTTTCAAATTTTTGAACTTAAAATATTCTGCTTTATAAGGTCTCGGTTTAGGAGTCATGAGCACTGAGTTAATGATGTCAGTTTTCTGTAAAATGTATTAAGGATACTGTCTGGACCTCAGGTACTTCCATCATGCCAGAAGGATGATCCTTGGCAAGCAAAGCAACAACAAGAAAACATACACAACAGCTGATTGGAGCAATATTTTCCCTTAGATGTCCTATGAAATTATGTTGAGTTTCTATAATATGTGAAGGCAGGAGTTATGTTTTTCAGATGTATTAATGTGCTTTGGTAATGGCTGATTACATTGAACTTGAGGGCCAGATTTCACATTCTAATCTACAGCTGAATATGGTCCCAAGCATCTAGATCATTAATGCTGGTCTCACAATCATTCTTAAGTTTAAGAAGAAGAAATGTTTGCTTTAAAATGTTAGGCTTTTTCTTGACATTTTCATGTTGTATGATAAGCATTTACATGTTTTGGAATGAACACTTAAACACAATATTCAATGACTAGGGACTAAATAATAATATATTTGCTTATCTAAAGCATGCGTACAAGCTTCACAGACTTTATTAAGCTGTTTGTGGCAACTCTGTAATGGCCACTTACTATTTCAGCATTCAATTTTGAATTTAATTCTTTGAAGTTTTTGCATACATTAAACCGATTGTATGTGTCTGCACACTTGCATGTTTATGTATATATGTATATCTGTTTGTTTATTAGTGTAATTAAAATAAATTTGCTTAAACACTTATGATAGGGGTGTTTAGACATTTAACACTTTGTAACAATTAGATACTTCTGATGCTGGATCCAAAACAGGGCAGGAAGATTGGAAAATTTAACATTGTGCCAGCAAACACCATGTATTCTCTTAAAATAATTGTTTTTTATCTTGTTCTTAAGAAAAATGGTCCTATATTTATGGAAGCATAACAATCCAGTAAAGTGTCCCAGGTAATTGTAGTTGGATAGCTTTAAAAATCTAACTGAATATTTTGAAGAAGTTTGTACTACACATCCACATTCTCAGAAGGTTACTGCTTTCTTGAGCCGGATTGATGATATCTCTAATTCAAGAAAAGATGGCTTTTGAGCACTGAGGTCTGGAAGATAAATTCCACACTTAATGGTGTGCCTTGATTTGTTATAGCTCTCAGAAATGTGTCAGTATATTTTTTTCTTATAGTAAAACAGATTCTTCTTTAGGACCATTAGCTCATTTCTTTCTGGGGGAATTTCTGAATTATCTAAGCAGATAAAGGAAGGTTCTTTCTGTAGAAATATGTATATTATACTCCCGTTTGCCCAGTATTAGTTCACGTGTATCCACATTTTGTCCAGCTCTTTATTCTAACAGTTGATTCCGTTTTCTACATCTTACTTGATTTACCTATATGTATACTAGTGCATCCTGTGGAGGAGGGCATGGCAACCCACTCCAGTATTCTTGCCTGGAGAATCCCACGGACAGAGGGGCATGGCAGGCTATAGTCCTTAGGATCACAAAGAGTCAGACATGACTGAAACAACTTAGCATGCACTCAAACAAGTACATATAAGTAGTACATAGATTTTTGTCCTAAGGCTTTGCATTTAAATGTATTTTCTGATACCTTCTCGTAGTCCTTACTCTCTCTCTCTCTCTTTTTTTTTCCAGTGGGGGAAAAGGAGAGAATAAAGGCACTATACAGTTTTAATACTCACCTTAAACTTTTTCCTTGGGTTATGGAAGAAAAATACATTTTCCTTTGGAGCTAATAGATGCTCTTGTCTGCTATCATAACTATGAATTAGTATCTTTAATTCTTGCCTAAAAATTGATAGTCAGGTTCAGAGATAAATGAGATTCTTCCCTTCTTCATTAGAAAGCCTCTTTACTATTATGTAATCTATTTTTTTCTTAAACCTACAAATATTTGTGAAAAATAAAATAAGGAGGATCATAAGGATTTGCTTTGTCATTTTAAAGTTCTATCTTTGACTATTTCTTAGTTTGGCTCTTTAAAATATGTAATAGTCAAAAACTAAATGATTATTTTTTTCTTTTGAAGCCACTTTCCCAGAAAAATAAAGAGAATAATGTGTGCAGCTACCTAATAATTTGATCAGGTTTCTTTTTCAATTATATTTCATGGTGAATATCTTTAAATCTCAAAAAAATTTTATCCTACAGAGTTA
>SJYQ01004510.1:141889-187170 GCA_006410935.1 Redunca redunca
ATGAATGGCTAAGAAAGCTGTGGTACATATACACAATGGAGTATTACTCAGCCATAAAAAGAATACATTTGAATCAGTTCTAATGAGATGGATGAAACTGGAGCCGATTATACAGAGTGAAGTAAGCCAGAAAGAAAAACACCAATACAGTATACTAACGCATATATATATGGAATTTAGAAAGATGGTTTAGATGACCCTGTATGCAAGACAACAAAAGAGACTCAGATCTATAGAGTGACCTTTTGGACTCTGGGGGAGAGGGAGAGGGAGAGGGTGGGATGAGATGGGAGAATGGCATTGAAACATGTATACTATCCTGTAAGAAACGAATCGCCAGTCTATGTCCAATGCAGGATGCAGGATGCTTGGGGCTGGTGCATGGAGAGGACCCAGAGAGATGTTACGGGGTGGGAGGTGGGAGGGGATTCATGTTTGGGAACGCATGTACACTAGTGGTGAATTCATGTCAATGTTTGGCAAAACCAATACAGTATTGTAAAGTAAACTAAAGTTAAAATAAAAATTAAAAAAAAAATCAAAACTACAGTGAGGTATCAGTTCACAGCAGTCAGAATGGCCATCATCAAAAAATCTACAAACAATAGACGCTGGAGAGGATGTGGAGAAAAGGGAACCCTGCTGCAAGGTTGGCAGAAATGTAGACTGATACAGCCGTTACAGAGAAGATTATGGAAATTCCTCAAAAAACTAGAACTTGTTTTTTATTGAAAGGAGTAACTCAGAAAATAATAACAATATGTAGGTACATTTGTTTTTATAAGACTATTTAAGAAGAGGATGACAGATAGATAAATAAAATGATAAATAAAACTTCAAAAAGTAAAAGTAAGGGACAAACGCTTCCTGAAGCAGAAGGGAAACTAAAACTTGTTGAGGCCATTTTGTGTGCAAGGTACTGTGCTTGCATTGCATGCATTATATGCTCATTTTAATTAATGCTATTGGTATATATTAGCAGTGCCTAGCTAGCCATGTTTTAATTAAAGTGAAATGTCTAGTAGGTACAAATTTATTTTCTAATAGAGAGTATTGTCAAGGAGTTGCAGAGGTTGATTCTGGAGGTAAAGGTAAACAGAACATTTTTCGGTACATGAAATTCCATTCAAGTGAGTGATTCCATATTGCTAAGCTAGACCTCTCTTCTAACCTGTTATTTTTTGCCTTGTGATCCTTAGATACTTTGCAAATCTGTTTGTGTTTTGATGTATTTCTTCACTTTTCCATGGTAACGTCATTCAACAACTGGAATTTTAAATTTAAAAATGATACATGTAATCTCCTTATTTTCATGCCATAATTAAGAGATCTTATCTTTTCTGTTTTAGTCCATGAAGTAAACTTAATCTAGGTACTCTGGTTCTTTGTCTTGTTTCTAGCAGGTAGATTTCTCAAGGTTTGTTTTTATTTCCTTTTTGTAAGTCCAGGCTCTATCACTCTTTGCCTGTAAAGATAAGCTGAAAGTGTTCTTAAATCTGGACATCATAGAAGGAGCACAGGCTTCTCTCCTGTTGGACAGCTCTGTGTCCTCTGAAGACGGAGCAATCTGCCCCATGTGTCCCTACTGCTGCTGCTGCTAAGTTGCTTCAGTCGTGTCCGACTCTGTACGACCCCATAGACGGCAGCCCACCAGGCTCCCCCATCCCTGGGATTCTCCAGGCAAGAACACTGGAGTGGGTTGCCATTTCTTTCTCTGCATGTGTCCCTAGTGGGTGCATTAGCCCTGTCACAGTCTCAGGAATAATGAAGTTGTTGTATAAAACCCTCTACTTTTCTCCCCTTGATTGCAGAACCCACTTGGCTTTACACACTCCTCTGAGCTCTGCCTACTGTCTTTTTTTTTTTTTTTTTTTTTAATTTTTATTTTTACTTTAGTTTACTTTACATTACTGTATTGGTTTTGCCAAACATTGACATTAATTCACCACGAGTGTATATGCGTTCCCAAACACGAATCCCCTCCCATCTCCCACCCCATACCATCCCTCTGGGTCCTCTGCCTACTGTCTTATCACAGTTGCTGTTTCACTCGGGAGATTTAGCAAGTGGCAGATGAGAAGGCAGAATTCAGGCCACCATCTTCCCCAACAGATAGTCTGTCTGAATATCTCAAAGACATCAAAGTTTTATGTATTAAAAAGCTCCTTTCATTCTCCTCTCCCCCTCTACCCCACCTCCAAAGCTGTTCTTTCTGTGAACTTCCCTATCTTAGTAAATGGCCCCACCACCCGTCTAGAGAATGAGAAGTCATGCTTGTTACTTCGCATCTTCTCATTTTCACTGCCCCTTTCAATACTTAGGCAAATCCTGTAGGCCATGTCACCAAAATATCTCAGCCTTTTTGTCTTAGCTCTATTACAATAACCTCTGACAAAAATCATTATCTTTTTCCTGGACAAATGCAATAACCACCAAATTGGAGTTTACTGAAAGTATGAACTTTCGCTTCAATTTGAAGCAGACTTTGAAGTCTGCATTGCACAGTGGTGTACAGCAGTGTCAAGAGCCCTGGACTCAAATACTTTGATTTAAATCTAGGCCCTGATTGTAAATAGCTATGTAAAATTGGGTAAATGACTTAAATCTTTTTGAACATCAATAATCTTGTTAGTAAAGAAGAGATAAGAACACTCATCACACAGGGGATTGTGAGGATTAAGTGGAAATGAGACTGCCAGGCTCATAAAATACTTAGGGCATGGTGAGGTATTCATTTTTACTTCATACCCAAGAACTGACTGACTTATAAGCATATTTTAAAGTCATTGGTACTATGGCCTAAAATGATTATGAATTTTGTAAAGGCAAAGGAGGGCTCTGGTGGTGGGCTGGGGGACAAGAGGTAAAGTGAAGATTGGGTACTAAAGAACTCAGGTTTTCTGTTAAATTTTGTGGTAGAAGTTATACAGACAATAAGAATTTTATTTTATTTTATTTTTTTTTTGAGACAATAAGAATTTTAAAAACAGCTCTTTTTAAGAATCATAATTCCTGCTCTCTGTGTTTATATGACTGTGACTAGAAGTAGAGATATATAGAGATGGCATCAAATCCATGTTTTAAACNGTTTATCTGACAAAAATAAAAATTAATCTGTCTATATATTTATTCTTTTAGATACATGAATAATTTCAGGAAAAGAGAAATGTCCTATATTCTAACAATTCCAGAAACATATTTTAAAACATCAAATTTAAGTCCTCAGGATATGACAGGAAAATTGGGGATGTTCCAGAAAGTTAGCTTCTTAATCCTTGACTGCTCCTGCAAAGTGCAGGACAAAACTATGAGCAGTTAATTAGGTGAAAAACAGTTGAAACCTTTGAAGAGTGGAGATATTTTAGCAGCTACCCCTCATAAGGGAGATAGAATTTAGAGTTTGAGTCTCATCAGACTAGAGTCTCAGGACAACTTGGATTTTCCTAGAAGTTCTGGGCCTTAGGAATAAATACTGTGCCAATGATTAAGAGATTAACCTTAACATCAAGGGCAAAAGTAAAATTGATTCATCCTTAAAAAGTAATAAACCTCTGCAGATTTGAATGATGAACTGGCAGTTTAACTGCCTGCCAGGAGAAAGCACTGCATTTTTCAGATGAACAGCAGTCTGTGTCTTATCATGTCTCACAGTATTCAGTATACCCCCTCAGATGGGCATACATGCAAAGGAATTAAAAATGTGATCATAATCAAGAAAAAACGAATTAGGTTTTGCAATTAATAGGTAAAGCCTTTAAATAACTATGATAAATATGTTAAGTGAAGTATTTACAGAAACAGATGGTTACAGTGAATTAAAAGGTGGAGAATTTCAGGAGATTAGTGAAAACTGTAAAACTAAAAAATTCTTGTGGAAATATTAGAACAATATCTGAAGTCATCTAATAAAATCCTAGATGTTTCATTTCAATTCTGATTATGTAAATATTGGATAATACATACTAGATAATGTTTGATTCATTTTGTCAGTATCTCTTATCACTTTCCAAAATTGTACTCCCAGAAAAAGACATTTATTTTGTTTCCACTCCTACTAGAAGAGAAAAATACTTTTTTAGGATCACTGAGGTGCTAAATTCACATTAATTGTTTCTCTTTCTGGCCGGTGTCTATTCTTGCTGCTGCTGCTGCTGCGTCACTTCAGTCGTGTCCGACTCTGTGCGACCTCGTAGACGGCAGCCCATCAGGCTCCTCTGTCCTGGGACTCTCCAGGCAAGAACGCTGGAGTGGGTTGCCATTTCCTTCTCCAATGCATGCAAGTGAAAAGTGAAAGTGAAGTGGCTCAGTCGTGTCCCAGTCTTAGCAACCCCATGGACTGCAGCCTACCAGGCTCCTCCATCCATGGGATTTTCCAGGCAAGAGTACTGGAGTGGGGTGCCATTGCCTTCTCCTCTAGCAAGTCATAAAACTTGGTCCATTAATTGTACCAAGAATTGGTACATTAATAAAAAATGATTGCTTCTTCTTCTATGACAAACCTAGACAGCGTATAAAAAGCAAAGACAAAAATAAATAAATAAAAATAAAAAGCAAAGACATCACTTTGCCAACAAAGGTCTGTATAGTGAAAGCATTGGTATTTCCAGTGCCTGCAGTTGGATTGCTCCCATTTGGAGAAGTGCAGAGTGACTGCCCAGTTGGGTGGGAATAAAACTCAGGTGATTGTGGCTGCAGTAGAATCGTGCCTGCAGGTTCGTCTCATGGCCTTGGACACTAAGGCAGAGTGCCAAAGAATTGATGCTTTTGAACTATGGTCCTGGAGAAGACTCTTGAGAGTCCCTTGGACTGCAAGTAGATCAAACCAGTCAATAGCTCCAATACTTTGACCACCTGATACAAAGAGCAGACTCATTGGAAAAGATCCTGATGCTGAGAGAGATTGAAGGCAGGAGGAGAAGGGGATGATGGTTGGATGGCATCACTGATTCAATGGACATGAACCTGGGCAAACTCTGGGAGGTGGTGAAGGACAGGGAAGCCTGGTGTGCTGCAGCCCATGGGGTTGCAAAGAGTTGGACACGACTTGGCAACTGAACAATAACAACAACAAAAATGAAAACCAGATTTGGAGAGTCAAAATGAGTCATGGTCTTTTAATATTTTGAGTCATAGATGTTAGAAGATCATAAATCATTTGAGTTGTAGTTTAAGACAAGCAAACAAAGAAACTTAGAAAACTTTCATTCAGTTTGAAATATTTCATCCTTCATAATAAGCATGACCTTTCACATGCAATAATAATTCTTTTTAAAGTAATGATTCACTTGAGCGCTTATGCTTTGTAAAATTTGTTGGAAGAGCTAGTTAAGCAAATTGATGTTTCCTGTATAATGTTGTAAGTTGCATGCTAGAGTTTGCCATGTGATATAATAGGAGCACATGGACAAACACTGAAAGCAGATTGGGGATGGAAGTTTGAAAGAGGCTTTCTAAAGGAAGAAGTGCCTGTGATACAGTTTGAAAGACAAATAGGAAATAGCCAGGTGAGAGAAGCAGGAAAGGAGTGGGAGAGAGGGGAGAAGAGTGCCCTAGTCACCGAAATAAAATATGCAAAGCTCAGGCCTCCCTATAGTACTCAGTTTGCTGGTGATTTAGTGGATAATATTATTATGAGATATGCTGATGGAGAAAGTGAGAGAGAGAGATAGAAGTTAGATTAGGGAGGGCTAGAGAAGCTACTAAAGGACTTTTAAGGAGAGTATTAATAAATTTGGGGCTTCCTGGTAGCTCAGGTGGTAAAGAATCTACCTGCAACGAAGGAGATCCTGGTTCGATCCATGGGTCGAGAATAACCCCTGGAGAAGGGAATGGCAACCCACTCCAGTATTCTTGCTTGAAGAATCCAATGGACAGAGGAGCCTGGTATTCTACAGTCCATGGGGTTGCAAAGAGTCTGACACAACTGAGTGGCTAAACACACATGCATATTAATAAATTCAGATTTCAGAAAGATTACTTTGAAGACAGTGTAATATCAGTTTTATTTGATCAGATCTAATGGATGCAGGAAGATCTTTAGTTGACAAGCATATTAATCTAGGCAAGAAGCTGTGGGTGTGTGCACAGTTGTGTCTGACACTTTGCAACCCTGTAGACTGTAGCCCACCAGGCTCCTCTGCCTATGGAATTTTTCAGGCAAGAATACTGTAGTGGGTTATCATTTCCTACTCCAAGGGGTCTTCCTGATCTAGGGATTGAGCCCATATCTCTTGTGTCCACTGACAGGCAGATTCTTTACCACTAGCGCCACCTGGGAAGGCCACTTTACTAGGCAAGAAACTATGTAGGTCTAAACATAAGTGAAGCAGGAGCTTAGGCAAGAAAAATATATATTTGAGTGCTTTTAGAATTAATTTAAAGGACTTTGTAATTAACTGGATTTCAGCTGAGGAAAGAGAGATGTTATAGATCATTTCCAGTTTCTTTCGTCTTCGGCTACTCTATGGAGTATTACTCACAGTAATATTCCTCACAGTAATATTCTGTGAAATGTGAAGAGTTTCAAAGAATTGATGAAAATGATTATTTCATTTTGACAAGCTTATTTTGAAGTGTCTGTTATACATAGCCCTGGTGTGAGAGATGGTTAATAGGACTTAAAGCTGGAGCTCAGAGCCTGAATCTTAGCAGTCTAGATATGAACAGAATGTTAATGTCAATTTTGAAGTATTTTTCCAACGGTGTTAACATCCTGGGAGTGGATGAATTTATCCAAATAAGACTGTATTTGAAAGCTATAAAAATGTGAAGAATTGGCTTCTGCGGTAAAGAACAGCATTTACGTGGTAGAGGAAGGAAAGTGAGTGAAGGATACTAAAGAGCCGTGGCCTGAGGGGAGAAAGGAGGTAAATAACATGGGAGAAGAGACTTCTGAAGTGGAGAGGGATCAAAAGGTTTCTGTTGTGTTGGTCTGGTCAAGGACTGAATATATCCAGTGAAGTTAGCAACAAAGAAGGCAAAGCTAACTTGGCAAGACTGGTTTCAGCAGAATGGTATGTTGTAAGTCACAAGGCATTAACCAGAGGAGTAAAAGACTGGTAAACAGGAGAGAGCAAATGTGAGCAAAACAAGGTGGAAGAGCTGTGCTTACATTTTGAAAGGGAAGTATAGTGAAATGAAAGAGGTCATGGTTCAGAAGAGAAATGGTTTAACTGAGGGATGACTGCTCTTGAGAAGGAGGTGCTAAGGATCTAGAACACAGGTAATGCATGGATGAAGAACAGAAGAGGACAGTGACAGAGGAAGAAGGCAGCCACTCGACGAGGTGTGCAGACAGTGAGCCTCGTCAGCAGTCCATGACCACTCGAACCCCCATCCCCACACTGAAGGGAATCCAAATATGATACTGCAGAAGAGCTATGTTGTGAAGATGCGGAGCTTAGTTGCAAGGAGCGATCACACCCAGAAGAGACCAGTGTCAAGGTAACGGGGTAAGGGTATTCATTAGCTGTAAGAAATCACACTTCCAAAAGTAAAATGAAGCACACAGTTTTAACCAAAATGAATTGTAAGGAAAAATGATCAATGGGAATGTTGTGAATTATTTGCTATATCTACCTGCTCTCAAACAAATACCTACAACTCTCAGGATAAAGGATTCAAACTGAATAGATTAATTCTGTTTCCTAATACTTAAAGCTAATATAAATACAGCTATCAATATAAGTTTTTCCCTACTCAACTAGTATAACCTGGTACTTTAGTTTGGATGAAAAAAATGATTGTGTGTGAAGCAATCCATTTCAGAGAAGTGAGAATCTGAAAAGTGCTATTAAATCACCCAAAGACACAGACTCTGTGACTTTCCTCTAAAACTTTAAAATGCTATTAACAAATTCATGTGTGGAAAATAGTTCCTTTTGTGTATGATTTTTTTTTGCTTTATTATCACAGAATATAATAGAGCAGCCATTGTAATACCTTATATGTATTCAGAAATGAAATCATGTAGTAAAACTCCTAAACTATGCTTCTCATCTCAGGCTATGAGACTTGCTGCTGCTGCAGCTAAGTCGCTTCAATTGTGTCCGACTCTGTGCAACCCCATAGATGGCAGCCCACCAGGCTCCCCCGTCCCTGGGATTCTCCAGGCAAGAACTCTGGAGCGGGTTGCCATTTCCTTATCCAGTGCATGAAAGTGAAAAGTGAAAGTGAAGTCGCTCAGTCGTGTCTGACTCTTAGCGACCCCATGAACTGTAGCCCAGCAGGCTCCTCTGTCCATAGGATTTTCCAGGCAAGAGTGCTGGAGTGGGGTGCCATTGCCTTCTCCGAAAGGATCTTCTAGTTCTCCATAAAGCCTTGTCTAAAGCCGATTATACAGAGTGAAGTAAGCCAGAAAGAAAAACATCAATACAGTATACTAACACATATATATGGAATTTAGAAAGATGGTAATGATGACCCTGTATGCGAGACAGCAAAAGAGACACAGATGTGTAGAGCGGACTTTTGGACTCTGAGGGAGAGGGAGAGGGTGGGATGAGATGGGAGAATGGCATTGAAACATGTATACTATCATGTAAGAAACGAATCGCCAGTCTGTGTCCGATGCAGGATACAGGATGCTAGGGGCAGATGCACGGGGATGACCCAGAGAGATGTTATGGGGAGGGAGGTGGGAGGGGGGTTCATGTTTGGGAACGCATGTACACCCGTGGCAGATTCATGTCAATGTATGGCAAAATCATTACAGTAATGTAAAGCAAAATAAAGTTAAAATAAAAATTAAAAAAAAAAAAAAATACTCTCCCTTGTTCAAGCTGGATTGACTGTGGCATACAAACTTATGGTCACCAATCATTAGTTTTCAATTTCCAAATGATGCACTGTGTATGTAGGGAATTATTATCACTTGATTTTCTGCTTTTTAACCAGCACGGGTGGCATTTGAAGGATGTTTATGCTAATAAATACTGGGGTTCCTATTCCCTTTGGTATGCAACTACTATTTTGTCTATTGTTTTCAGTTCTTTTAGGATGCTGTTTTCCTTTACAAATTTAATATATAAAACATTCCTTTAAGGTATCAGTGAAAATCCTTGTTTTCATCTGAGCTTAGATGACTGTGGCAAAAAGGCTTTAGAAATCCCTATTTCAGAGGCTTATATACTTTGTATGATTTATATTTCAGAGCATGTTGGAGGATGATGAAATAATGAGGGTAATACCTGAGAATCCAAAGTTAAGAAGTATCCATAATATTTTATTTCACCAGTTCTAAATATTTCCAAATAGAAACAGATTAAAGAAAAGTTTGGGAGAAGTACAAATGTACAAATTTGAAAATTTGTAAGTTTGGAAATATACTGAGTGAAACATATAGAAGTACAGAGAATCACAGTCCTTTGGGGATCTACTGCTTAAGCAAAGTAGTAGAAGAAAGTCTCTATGAAATCTTTTCACAAGTGAAATGAAAATGAAAACAGTAGAAGAAAAACCTATGGAAAGACTTGGAGCGAGTAATTAGAATTACATCCATAAAGGGTTCACGTGCTACCTGGTATGACAGAAACAGTAACAACGACAGCGACGCCAGCATTAGTTTTCTATTTATAGTCCTCTCCTGACTTGAAGGAGAGTGAAAGTGGGTCTGTGAAGATTATTTTGTCTGCTGAGAAGGCCAGTGGATATAAATGGGGATTGTAAGTTTGGAATCCTTTGAATCATAGGATCTGTACTACAGTTTGAATTGTAGGAACTGTGCTGGATTTGTTTGGAAAAATTATAGGTGAATGATCTTTCTGAGGCAGAGAAATAGAAAGAGATCAAGGAGAGACTACAAGAAGGAAGTATAAAGAGGGAGAAGGAAAGTGGGAAGGAGAAGAGGGAAAGAGAGACGTACACATATTAATACAGCCACCCTCCCTGGTGGTGCAGAGGTTAAAGCGTCTGCCTGCAATGTGGGAGACCTGGATTCTATCCCTGGGTTGGGAAGATCCCCTGGAGAAGGGAATGGCAACCCACTCCAGTATTCTTGCCTGGAGAATCCCGTGGACAGAGGAGCTTGGTGGACTACAGTCCATGGGTCGCAAAGAGTCGGACACGACTTGAGCGACTTCACTTTCACTTTCAGGAGCTGACTAGAGATGAAATGCCAGAGGAGTTTTGTGTTCCCAGGGGCAAATTCTTTGGACTAACATACAAAATCCTCAGTAAAATTTACATCTCTCATTCAGGTTACATGAAAATGAAAAAAAAAAGTGATAGACATGAAGTTAGTTAAAATTTGGGTCATGTAAACAATGGTAAGTGAAAATAGGTTATTGGGAACTAGCTGTCCTCCAAAATCAAGGGTAAGAATCACACAGAGCACCATGTGGAGGCAGACAGGCGTGAGTCTAGGCTCTTCTAAAGACTGCACTGTCCCCTGATGCAAAAAATAAGTAAAGATGGAAAGGCAAAATAATTTCAAAAAGAACTGCCTCCTCTAAGGCAGGAATGAAGCAAGAGGGGTCGAGGAGAAAGGGGAAATAGAAGCGTTCTCAAAAGTAAATTGCCCACTGGGAATAAGATAAAGGAGTAAAATGTTCAAGTCAAACAAACAGAAAAGCAGTTTCGTCAGTTTTCTTTCTGCTCAAGGATACGCTGTTAGAATGAAGTGGAGAGGGGTGATACACTGGTGTCTCGTTAAAGAGCACTTGCACAGGCCAACGATCATGCACCTTCATCGCAGAGAAGTCCTCCTTGGTTCCCAGAAGCCCTTGACTCTATCAACCCCTGTGTCCTCGCTGTCAACCAGGGGGACGCTAAGAAAGAAATGTACTCATGTATTCTATACATTTTAGAAAGGAGTTTTGTTTTCAGGAAAATTATTTATATCCGATGTTACCAGCTGAGGGGCTGGAGTAGAATGGGAGGCTTGTGGAAATATTTGCTAGACTACTAAAACTGTTTTGGAGATAACTCACCACTTAAGCGCGAGAGTATAACCCCTGCGATCCATCATTCTGTTAACTGAATCTCTCAATTATTTTCTCGACTAGGCAGTTTATATTTGATGTTGATAAAGTTAGCCTTGCAGAATTCTGAAGTGTTTTTTCCCTCTAAGAAAGAGGCTTTGTTTTTTTCCCCAACGTAGTTTGATGTTAAGGGAATTCGGAATTTTACAATGACAGGTATATGCATGGTATAAATTCTTTTTACTAACTTAAATTTTCAGTTTACTGGAATACTATATCAAAAATTGTGTACAATGGGGGAGATCCTATATATTGTTTTACTTTTGGCAGGCCTAAGAAATGTTTTTATTTAACGAAATACAGAAAACTTTCAAGAACAGTTTAATTTATTCAGCAATAGATGAGTAAACCTCATTTTTAGTTCTGAGGATATTAATATAATCCTGAAGACATGCATTTCGTCCTGAAGATTCAGACCAAAATCTTTCCTCTGTGTGCTGGGTCTAGGGGTAGAGCATCAGGTTGGAACTCAGGAAAGTTAGTTCTCCTCCTAATAATTTTTGACCTTTAGCAAATCACATTACATGCCTACATTTTCTCATGTATAAAATAAGAAAGTAGCTCATTCACAAAACTTCATTCTTTCATCATTTATTAATTCACCATCCATCCATCCATCCATCCAGAAAGCATTATGCTAGGCACCAAGGAGATAATGGTGAGTATAGCACATCTCTTGGTTAGTAGTCTACAACAGACCTGAGAATTTACCTGTGATAAAATGCCCCACATTTCTTAGGGGTATTACCAAGCATCATTTTAATTTAACCTAATTTTAAAGTACCTTATTCTTTCTTCCTCTATTTTTTTTGTATACTGTAATAGTACTTGAACTTACTTGAAAATGAGGTTTAATTATAAACTGAAGAAGTGTGGATGGTTATTAGATGATATATTATTGTTGACATAGTGAAATTTCAATCATTCACACATAATCTAGTTAAGACTATTTAAATTTACTTTAAGAACTACTCGAGCAAGGTAAAATAGGAGAATATGATTAACACTTAGCAATGGGCATTAGTTTTAGGAGCAGGGAAAAGACAGCATATTTGAGGAGATTTACCTTTATCAGATTAGAAGTGGAAAACATTGAAATGCATTTTGTCAAGAAGAGACTCAGAAGACCTTCACACTGCTGGGTTTCAAGGAAGATTTTCAGATGGATGCTTTTAAGGTCCTGGTGGCCATCCTACATCTGGCAATGTACAGATTGCAGCAGTGGGCAAAGAGAGATGGGTGATTGGCGTAAGATATGTGACCTAAGTCAAGAATCTTGTCAAGCGAAAACCTGCACTAAAAGCTGGATAAAGGACATGAATAATAGCCAGGACATGGAAGCAACCTAGATGTCTATCAGCAGACCAACAGATAAGAAAGCTGTGGTACATATACACAATGTATTACTCAGCCATTAAAAAGAATACATTTGAATCAGTTCTAATGAGGTGGATGAAACTGGAGCCTATTATACAGAGTGAAGTAAGCCAGAAAGAAAAACACCAATACAGTATACTAATGCATATATATGGAATTTAGAAAGATGGTAACCATAACCCTGTATGTGAGACAGCAAAAGAGACACAGATGTATAGAATAGTCTTTTGGACTCTGTGGGAGAGGGAGAGGGTGGGATGAGATGGGAGAATGGCATTGAAACATGTATACTATCATATGTGAAACGAATCACCACCAGTCCAGGTTCGATGCATGATACAGGATGCTCGGGGCTAGTGCACTGAGATGACCCGGAAGGATGGTATGGGGAGGGAGGTGGGAGGGGGGGTTCAGGATGGGGAACATGTTTGCACCCGTGGGCGGATTCATGTTGATGTATGGCAAAACCAATACAATATTGTAAAGTAATTAGCCTCCAATTAAAATATATACATATATATTAAAAAAAGAAAGGACATGAACAAAGAAAACCATACATTAAAGTACAAAGACCAATCTATTCCCATGTAAGAGGTGCCATTAGAAAGGCAGAAGAGCGTTTTAGCCTTAAGTACAAATCTAACAACTGGGCTTCCCAGGTGGTGCTAGTGGTAAAGATTCTGCCTCTTTCCACCTTGCTACATTCTCCTCAAGTAAATTTATCTTCTTCATCCAAAACTGCTATATTTTCTCACAGGCTTCATAATTCTTGTCAATAATGTCCTAATTTTCTCAGTGATTGAGTCTTTAAATAGAATTTGTCAATATCCTCTCCCAGTCTTCTGATCAAACATGATTATTTTAAAAGTTTTTTCTTTTTTTTCACACAGTTGTTCAGTTGCTAAGTCGTGTCCTACTCTTTGACACCCCATGGACTGCAGCATGCCAGGCTTTCTGTCTTTCATTATTTCCCGGAGTTTGCTCAGATTCATGTCCACTGAGTTGGTGATGCTATCCAACCATGTCATCCTCTGCCACCTCCTTCCCCTTTTGCTTTCAGTCTTTCCCAGCATCAGGGTCTTCCAGTGAGTGGGCTCTTCACATCAGGTGGCCAAAGTATTGGAGATTCAGCTTCAGCATCAGTCCTTCCAATGAATATTCAGGGTTTTCCAGACTGATCCCTTCTATTGCCATGACTTTCTCTAGCTTCAACATTTCTGCTTATCTGTCTTTAAAATAAAATATTTTCCATCTATTCCAGAATATTATCATGAGGTAAAATTTTAAAAATGTGTATATATTGCATTCTATAAAAATAGAATTGGCAAAAAAAGGAAAAAAAATTGGAAATTGGAAAGAATTTTCTTCACAGATTCTGAGCTAGTTTTAGACTCCATGATTGCTGTCTTGCTTTGCCATCTAGGGCACATATATTTATTATGTGCATTTTACATGCATTCATATACACATATTTATAAAACTAATTGATAGAGAACTACTATATGTAAACAACATGACATTGCACTATAAATTGATGCTCTATATATTAATATTTCCTGCGATTTTCCTTCCTATTTCTGTCCCACTAGTGTGCCTATGAAACACCTACCTAAGCATAGGTCAAAGCATGTATTTTTTTCTTTCCTCAAACTAGATAGGGCTAGAGGTAGGAGAAGAAGGATGTGGAGGGGTGGCTGACACCAGAGAGAAAAAGTGTAAGAACTGAAGTCCAACAAAGTAGAAGAAGAGCAAATTTTATTTTTGAGTGGGGGGTGTTTCATGCTGAACTGACCTTAAGTGTTGATCTTCCCATTCCAATCTCTGCATGGTATCCTTGCAAACAACAGTATAATATGAGTGACTGGTTACTTCAGTCAGTTCAGTTTGGTCGCTCAGTCATGTCTGACTCTTTGCAACCCCATGAACTGCAGCACGCCAGGCCTCCCTGTCCATCACCAACTCCCGGAGTGCACCCAAACCCATGTCTATTGAGTCGGTGATGCCATCCAACCATCTGATCCTCTGTTGTTCCCTTTTCCGCCTGCTATCAATCTTTCCCAGCATCAGGGTCTTTTCCAATGAGTCAGCTCTTCGCATCAGGTGGCCAAAGTATTGGAGTTTCAACTTCAACATCAGTCCTTCCAATGAACACCCAGGACTGGTCTCCTTTAGGATGGACTGGTTGGATCCCCTTGCAGTCCTAGGGACTCTCAAGAGTCTTCTCCAACACCACAGTTCAAAAGCATCAGTTCTTCTGTGCTCAGCTTTCTTTATAGTTCAACTCTCACATCCATACGTGACCACTGGAAAAACCATAGCCTTGACTGGATGGACCTTTGTTGGCAAAGTAATGTCTCTGCTTTTTAATATGCTATCTAGGTTGGTCATAACTTTCCTTCCAAGGAGTAAGCGTCTTTTAATTTCATGGCTGCAATCACCATCTGCAGTGATTTTGGAGCTCAGAAGAATAAAGTCAGCCACTGTTTCCACTGTTTTCCCATCTATTTGCCATGAAGTGCTGGGACTGGATGCCATGATCTTAGTTTTCTGAATGTTGAGCTTTAAGCCAACTTTTTGACTTTCCTCTTTCACTTTCATCAAGAGGCTTTTTAGTTTTTCTTCACTTTCTGCCATAAGGGTGGTGTCATCTGCATATCTGAAGTTATTGATATTTTTCCTGACAATCTTGATTGCAGCTTGTGCTTCATCCAGTCCAATGTTTCTCATGATGTACTCTGCATATAAGTTAAATGAGCAGGGTGACAATATACAGCCTTCACATATTCTTTTTCCTATTTGGAACCAGGCTGTTGTTCCATGTCCAGTTCTAACTGTTGCTTCCTGCCCTGCATACAAGTTTATCAAAATTATGTGGAGTCAAAGGTTTGAAGGAAAATTTTGCCTCCAACTAGAATCAACTACACAGAACCCATTAGAAAATTTTCTATAGGCTTTGCTCACTAATGTTTATGACCTGAAATATATCCTCTTTTATAGGATTTTACAGTTTAAATAAAATCACATGTGCACAATGCCTGGTCCACATTATACGGTAAATAAATTTTTGATGATCTCAACCATGGGTATGTATAGCTGGAAGAGAACTTGCAAGTGATCTGCTTCAATCTTCTAGTTTTACAAATATGAAAATGAGCCCAGAGAAAAATGATGACTCAAACAAAGTAAGTCTGAAATAAAATACCATGTCTGGAACTCAACTGTCCAGAGTCCCAGTTCTTCCACAGTAGTATCTCTTATATCTCTTTTGTTTTGTATCATATCTATCACTCTCTTTCCTATTATGTCTCTCTCTCTCTCAGGCACACACAAGACATTGGTCTCATTTGGCTTTACAAACCTGAATTTTCTCCAGATATGAGAAACAATTACATTTATATCTGTCTATTGATATTTGGCAGTGGCTATATAATTATTGTGGAATACTTTTTGTTGCAGCAAAACCATTAATATCATTATGTGTTAGAGTGTTATATTAACTGAGGAGAATTTGTTAAAGAAGGTTGTGTATTGTTTTTATTCAGCATATGTTAGAGGAGCTTTAAAGTGTTTAAAAAACTCATTTGAACTAAAAACAAAAAAAGTACTCAATTAAGCTGATTTATAATTTTTAACAATCAAAACCAGGTTTTAGTGTATACTTTTGCAGGTAAAACAGATGCCTCCTCACTTTGGTAATTGCATGAAGTTCCAGTGTATAGATAAATTGTTTTTTAAGATGTAATTTTTGTTGATTGCTGGTACTGGAAATAAGTGTTAAGTTGACTGCTGGTACTGGAAGATAATTTTTTCTTAAAAACAACATGTATTTTAGTCAGTTTAACCTACAAGAGCTTTTAAACTCAGAATGCATCAATAAATAATATAATAATGTATTCAATTGTACTCCTGGCAATTAAACAACTAGAAAGATAAAATAATTACTTTATCTTATTTATCACCACCACCCAGCAAAGTACAGAAATGATCATTAAAATATAGAAATTATGATCACGTTCTCTAGAATTAGACTTTCTGGGTTTATATCCTGACTCTATCATTCAATAGACTAGGCAGTTACCCCAGCTAATGACTGTTTCTTCATCTGTCAACTGAAAATAACAATAATGCCTCCCTTATGTGGATGTCAGAATTCAATTGGCTAAACTATTTAAAGCACCTAAGTCAAGTGTCTGGGACATAACAAGCACAGTAAATGCTTGTTGCTTATATAGAGCTATCACAAGCATTGTACTTTATATTAGTGATAATAATTAGGTTTATTTTTGTCTCATAAATAGGTGAAGATATATGCAGATTGGAAGTACATGTTTATGACATTAAATACCAGACACATTAATACATACATTATCTTTATTAGCTCTCATCAAAAAACTTTCAAGAAAAGGAACAATACTTTCATATGCTGTGAATGAGAAGATAGACAGGAGACTGGCTCAAGGTAGATGCCAACTCTTTGCAGTTCAGTGTAATAGAAAGAATGCATTCCACAGGACTGAAAGGGCTTACTTATACTATTACCAGCTGTATGAATTTGGGTCCCATTCACCTTCCCAGACCTTCAGTTTCCTGATTTGTTAAAAATGGAAGACAATAATTTCCATTATGCTTACCTCCTACGATCCATTGGATCGTGGAGAAAGCAAGAGAGTTCCAGAAAAACATGTACTTCTGCTTTATTGACTATGCCAAAGCCTTTGACTGTGTGGATCACAACAAACTGTGGAAAATTCTTCAAGATATAGGAATACCAGACCACCTTCCCTGCCTCTTGAGAAATCTGTATGCAGGTCAAGAAAAAATGGTTAGAACTGGACATGGAACAACAGACTGATTCCAAATTGGGAAAGGAGTATGACAGGGCTGTATATTGTCACCTTGTTTATTTAACTTATATGCAGAGTACATCATGTGAAATGCCGGGCTGGATGAAGCACAAGCTGGAATCAAGATTGCTGGGAGAAATATCAATAACCTCAGATATGCAGATGACACCACCCTTATGGCAGAAAGTGAAGAGGAACTCAAAAGCCTCTTGATGAAAGTGAAAGAGGAGAGTGAAAAAGCTGGCTTAAAACTCAACATTCAAAAAACGAAGATCATGGCATTTGGTCCCATTACTTCATGGAAAATAGATGAGGAAACAATGGAAACAGTGACAGACTTTATTTTCTTGAGCTCCAAAATTACTGCAGATGGTGATTGTAGCCATGAAATTAAAAGATGCTTGCTTCTTGGAAGAAAAGCCATGACCAATCTAGACAGCATATTAAAGAGCAGAGACATTTGCTGACATAGATCCATCTAGTCAAAGCTATGGTTTTTCCAGTAGTCATGTATGGATGTGAGAGTTGGACCATAAAGAAAGCTGAGCACCAAAGAATTGATGCTTTTGAAGTGTGGTGTTGGAGAAGACTCTTGGGAGTTCCTTAAACTACAAGGAGATCCAACCAGTCCATCCTAAAGGAAATCAGTCCTGAATATTCATTGGAAGGACTGATGCTAAAGCTGAAGCTCCAATACTTTGGCCACCTGATGTGAAGAAATGGCTCATTGGAAAAGACCCTGATGCTGGGAAATATTGAAGAAGGCAGGAAGAGAAGGGGGTGACAGGATGAGATGGTTGAATGGCATCACCGACTTAATGGACATGAGTTTGAGTAAGCTCCAGGAGTTGGTGATGGACAGGGAAGCCTGGTGTGCTGCAGTCCATGGAGTCACGAAGAGTCGGACATGAGTGAGTGACTGAACTTATTTACTTACTTACTTAGGCCTACCTCTTGGGACTACTGTGAGATTAGTACAGTCTAAGTGTGAGAATGCACTTCATATAATATAAGTAATACTCAGACATAAAGTATCATTCTGAAACCTATTCCTTTGAGATAGCTCTCTGAAAGAACTCAACTCTAAAAACTTTGTTTAGGATTCAAGTCCAAGTTCTGCCACTTATTAATTTTGTGAATTTGGGGCTCAATTTCATTTTTCTGTAAAACAAGAAAAATTCACATAGATAATGTGAGAATTAAATAATATTTATGTGAAAGTTATTTACAAACTGTGACTCATGTTAAGATGTAGGTCAATATTATGTTGAAATAGATAAATGATCAGTTTTGTACCTCTTTACTTTTCTACCACATGATGCTTTCTGATCTTCATAATAAAGTGCTTTATATATTCAAAGTAAAGTGCCTATATAATAAAGTGCATATATATACAAAGTGCCTTAAGTAACAGGTACCATCTACTGAGAACAGTTCTATGTGCCAGGAAATTTTTGAAGTGTCACTGGTATTATTTTCAAAGTATGCGTATTGTTAGGCAGGACAAATGTAAAGGTTGAATGGGGGTGGTTAATCCTCATTTTCCTGACAGATGCACATTAGTTTAACTTTTAGACGTATTAGGTTCTATATAGCTTAGACATGGAATTTATTTCCACTGGCTGTTCATAGAATTTAATCTACAGGACTCAAAACTGAATACAGGTCCTGAAGACCTTAAGAAAAAGAGAAATGGCAGCAATGTTTCTTAGTAGTTGCAAAGATCTTTTCAGTACTCTGACTAAAATTTGTTAAACTTTTTTTTATTCTCATTCACGTGTCTGGGGAGCTCAATCAGTAACTGCTGTTTTTTTTATTTTTTTTCTTTTTAATTAATAGTACATTGACTCAGAGTTGTTTATAGAGTTGTTTTTTCCAAGCAGTCATGATGAATTTGCTCTCTTGTAACCAATACTCTCTTATTTCTCAAGTCCAATCTGTAGTATCAAAGATGTAATCTCTAGGAGACAGCATATAATTAAATGGACCATCCAGGGAAAATTCATATCTTTCACCTAAACAGTCAAACTGATATAAGAAAAGAGCATAATTACTAGAAATAACAGTATTCCAAACTATACTAAGTAAGTGAAGTGAAGTCTCTCAGTTGTGTTTGACTCTCTGCGACCCCGTGGACTGTAGCCTACCAGGCTTCTCTGTCCATGGGATTTATGGCAAGAATACTGGAGTGGGTTACCATTAGACAATATAGTTGGTGATGGACAGGGAGGCCTGGTGTGCTGCGATTCATGGGGTCGCAAAGAGTCGGACACGACTGAGCTACTGAACTAACTAACTAAATTTTAAATAAAAAAATTAAGAGAAGAACTATTTTTATTTTGAAATTTTAAATTTTGGGGCAAAATGAGTGTTACTTTCACAATACTAATAATGGTCATATCAGTAAGCGACTGTGAAAGAAACCTAAGGACAAGGTGATTTATTACGAGAAGCCCATGTCATAGATGTCATTTTATACTATTTCAGCCAAGATCACAACCTGAGAAATAGAAATATGGATTAGAACTTTTATATGTCTTAATTTTTGAAATATTCTAGAAGAGTCAATCTCTCAGTTTGAATTGATATTTATACTTTGAAATTGCAGAGTAATGCAGTAAAAATAAAATATGTATGCCATGTTCTCATCTGCTATAGAGGGGCAAATGCAAAAATATTCCTTCTTTCTTTTGTTCCCTCTGGGATTCAACTCAAAAATAAAAAGGAACACTCAGATTACATTTTTATCTCTTCCTAGAAAAATATTACATCAATATTAAGGAAAAGGAGCTATAATCTATAATTACTGAACTTATTTTAAGTTGTGTAGAATTGAATAGGGGAAAAATGTTTCAAAAATGCTTAAACTAGTAGGGAAGAAATAAAAGACAAGAAAGTAAGCAGAAGTACAAAGACAAGTGATTCTGAAATATAGTACGTAGAATATGGGGCTTCCCTGGTGGCTCAGTGGTAAAGAATTCTCCTGCCAATGCAGGAGATGCAGGAGCCATGGGTTCAATCCCTGGGCCAGGAAGATCCCTGGGAGAAGAAAATGGCAGCCCACTCCAGTATTCTTGCCTGGGAAATCCCATGGACAGAGGAACCTGGTGGTCTACAGTCCCTGGGGTCGACAAGAGTCAGACAGGACTTCACAACTGAACAACAGCAATGTAGACTATCACATCAATTATTTAATGTGACTATGCCTAAAACATAGCTGTTAGAAAATATGCCCCCTGCGAAGAATATCTTGCAGCATGATCAAGATGTTAGAAAGTGAGGATCAAAATAAAGGAGAAGGAGAAACTGTTCACTTAAGATGATTATGTTACTGAAGCTCCGCTAATTCTACGATCCTTTTTTTTTTTTTTTTAATGTGGTAAAGACATAGTTTGGTTGTTTGTGCACTTTATTTTTAAATTTTATTGAGGTATAGTTGATTTACAAGTTTTGTTAATTTCTACTGTACAACAAAGTGACTCAGTTATACATATATACATTCTTTTCCATTAGGTTTTATCACAGGCTATTGAATATAGTTCCCTGTGCTATACAGTAGGATCTTGTTTATCCATTCTAAATGGAGTAGTTTGCATCTACTAACCCCAAACTTCCAGGCAATCCTCTCTCCCTCCCCCACTTTTCCTTGGGAACCACAATCTGTTCTCTATGGCTATGAGTCCGTTTCTGTATTGTGTGTGGTTGCGTGCATTCTAAGTCAGTTCAGTCATGTCCAACTCTATGCAACCCTGTGGACTGTAGCCCACCAGGCTCCTCTGTCCATAAGATTCTCCAGGCAGGAATACTGGAGCGGGTTGCCATGCCCTCTTAGATAAGTTCATTCATATTTTAGATTCTACCCATAAACGATGCCCTATGGTATTTGTCTTTCTCTCTCTGACTTACTTCACTTAGTATGATCATTTCTAGGTCCATCCATATTATTGCAAATGGCATTATTACTTTCTCTTTATGACTTAGTAGTATTCCATTATATATATGTACCACATCCTCTTTATCCATTTGTCTGTAAATGGAAAATTAAGTTGTCTCCGTGTCTTGGCTATTGTAAATAGTGTTGGAGGGAACACTAGGGTGCATGTTTTTGTTTGAATTATAGTTTTCTCTGATATATATGCCCAGCAGTGGGACTGTGTACTTCATTTTTAAGGTTTTTTTTTCCCAAAGAGAAATAAAATGAAGTTATATATACTATAGGCTGAAATAACTAAATTGATGTGAAAAAATATTTGCTTTCAAATACTCAACCTAACAACAAAATGCTAACCAAACATAAAGTCTTATTTGTTTGTTAACAGAGAAAAAACCTGTTAATGTTAAAATAGAATCTATTTTCTATACTAGATTTTAAAAACCTGATTGATTGTTGTTAAGTGAGTGTCGGTAAGTAATAGTTCCACATAAATAAATGAGTCATAAATGGAATAATAATAATTGACATAATCGGTGTGTTTCATTTATCCTTGGAAAAACCTCTGTGATTTGCACTAGGTTCTCATCACTTGGAGAGAGAAAGATGGAACAGAGATTCTAAGATTCCTCTCAACTATGCAAATTTATTATAAAAAATCTCACTCACTGAGTCACATAATAGAAAAGGAAACAATGAAAAATAATCCTATTAAAATGTCACTATGATAATTCTTATAGGTTTTCTTGCTTAATGTGAATTGTTCAGAAATAATTTTTATCATGTCACCCAGTAAGTTGTACAACAGCATTAATGTAACTTCATCTGTTAATCAGATGGCTGTGTAGAAGCCAGATAAAGGATAGGGGTGGAATGTGGGGAGGTGTAGGGAAGAGAAGAAGAATGGGATACATAAATGGATATTATAGATTTATGGCACATACTAAGAGAGATGCCTTTCCTGGGATAAATAGAACTTCTGAAAGATTATATGGTACATCAGAGGCATTTTGTTTAATAAAAGACTAAGATAACTAGAGCTGCAGAAATACAACCAACTGTGATTCCTACAGTGAAATTTCAGAAGTTTCTAGTGGTACAATTAAGAATATTCTGCAAAAGGTAATAGTTTTTCTGTAAGGAAATGACTACTCTTATCATAAACTGCTATTGTACATGACTAGTGGCTTATAGAAGATAAAAAGAAAGCAAAATTCAAAAAAAAGAAGGGGGAAAATAAAAGTAGGAGTAAAGCATCAAATTACATATTAAAATGCCATAACTAGATTTTTTTTCCCTTCTCTGATGCACCACAATTTACACAAATGCTGGAAAAGTTATATGGAACAGTACCTTTCTTTTAGCCTTTAGCTGCTCATGATACTTGTCACAGGTGTCCCCCGGGATCTCTCCTCCCCAGAGGGTGATTCCAACGATGGTGTATGTGATACCCATGACAAGCAATGGGAAACAGTACACCAGGATAATAACAATAATATGGTAACTGCAAGAAATAAGAAAAATACATGCTGAAGAGCATATTGAAGTAAAATAATGAGACTTTGAATTCATCCCATTTTAAGTCATAATTGAAAATGCCAGTGATTAGCCCACATTTTCTCTTCTAAGTCATTTTACAATTTCGCCAAAACACCCAGCTACTGTCACCTGTACTGTGTGCTGTGCTCAGTCGCTTCAGCTGTGTCCAACTCTTTGCAACCCCGTGGATTGTAGCCCACCAGGCTTCTCTGTCCACGGGATTCTCCAGGCAAGAATACTGGGGTGGGTTGTCATGCCCTCCTCCAGGGATCTCCCCGACCGAGGGATTGAACTCATGGCTTCCGCATGTCCCACACTGCAGGTGGATTCTTTACCACTGAGCCACCAAGGGAAGTCCCAGCTACTGTCATCTACAATCATCCACATACTACCAGTTTAAATTTGTCAATTTTTACTTCACGTATGAAAACTATAGCATTCGTACAGAGCTCGTTTAAACTGCACATTTCCCCTTGCCTAGAGGCTTCAAGATGAGTATTTTCCTTTGCTTGGTAATCACTAGGCTAACCTAATTAAACAGATAATCAGAGGAAAAGAGATGGCACAGAGTAAACTGATCAACTGATACATTTTCTTCTGTGTAAATCTATTACCTACATCTTGCAACATCAGTCATATTTGAAATAAATCATTTTTCATCTGAAGGAAAAAAAGTCCGAGTCATATTAGAGTTCTATCAAAGTCTTGGCACATTTTGTTTGCATCATTAAATCTGGTAAATAACATATGGAGGTATTAGTCATGTCAAAGTCATTATACTATAAATTATCAAACTAAATTTTGGGATTTCATAGCTTTCAATAAAAATTATAAAAATATTACTATGGTGGACTAAGACAGGAGCCAATAATATAATAGCCAAATTAGAATTTGTATAAACTTTTGAGTGACTTCCACTGTCTTAGGAAAGCTTTAAAGTAATTAAAGATTTTGGTATACTAATCTCAATATCTGTGTTTATTTGGTAAAGCTGTCTTCCTGATAGCTTATTAAGTGTTAAAGTCAGTGGTGAATTGATTCAGTCAACAAATAATTTAATTTTATTATTATGAATAATTTTGTTTTGCTATCATGCAAATAAGATATATTAGTATTACATAATGGAAAGAATGCAGTCCTCAGTTTAATAACTGCTGCCTGCTTTTCCTTTAATAAACACTCCTCAATCTTTTTCTTTAAAAATCTGGACTCTGAGTAGAGCAGAGTTTGATAAAATATCTGCTTTAAAAGATGATCATTGTATTTGCATTATTTGTTAGTTTTTAAAGGAAAAAAATAGATCACTAAATAAGAATTTTATTTGAAATAAAATTTAAATGGTCAGAATAAAAACCAAAACGGAAACAATTGTTTTGCTAATTTGCTTTTTTTAAGTTGTGTCCAAAATATGAAATACCAAATTCTAACATGTAGCATTCCTGTCTCCTTTCTGATCTAAGTGTTTAAGTTTTTAATGCTAAAACAAAGGAACACAACCAGGAACATACCAAGCCTCCCTTTCCTTTCAGCCAGGCTTCTTACAAGAGCAATCCACACCTTGGGTTTCAGTTGCACCCTCCTCACTCATTCCTTAATCCAGAACAACCTGCTTTCATCTCCAGTTATCTTATCATCTTCTCTGGAAACTCTCCAGAGCTACCCCATATAGAGGTCATCACATTTTCCCAGTTAGAAATCATTGTAACTTATACAAACTAATCGATCACATCATACTGTACTATACACAGATAGTACAGTATTTTTATGTGTCTTTTTTCCAAAGTAATGTTTGAGCCCTTGAAGGAACTGCCTGTGCCTTATCTGCTTAACTGTTGCTCCCAACCTATAGTTCTTTAAGTGTTCAATGCATTTAGTTGAAGATTAAAATAGATAATTAACTTACGTGAAATGTTGCTTGGGGCCTTCTGGCCATTGCACGTAGCAAAGAGTACGGCCTGGCATGACTTTGGTTTTGGAATAAAGACACTGAGGGAATGCAAGTAGAAATGCTAGAATCCAAATGCCTCCAATGACAATCTTGGTTGCAGTGGCAGACAGTCTGGGCTTCAAGGGGTCAATGATGGCCATATACCTGTATAAAAACAAACAAAACCATTTTGTTGGGTCTCTTGCTAGCAGAGTTTAAAGTGAGTTTCAGAGGACTTTCAAGGGCCATGGTTATCTCTTTTCTAGTAAACAAATTAATAAAAATTTCGCTTGCATAGAGACAGCATAGAGTAATTATGGCATAGTCTTATCAATCGGGCAGATCAAGGTTCAAATCCTATCCTGTCACTTATTTAACTTTTTGAACTTCAACTTTATTGTTTTTAAGATAGAAATAAGAACACCCCCTCTTAGTGGTGAAGTCAAGATCAATAGAAATAATACAAGTGAAAGGTATTGATTATTTGGTGCTGTGCCTAGCACATTATCAGAACTCTGCCGAACAGAATTGGAAAGGTATGCATTAAGTGCTTAAAAATATGAGTTCTGTACCCCAAGACCTCCATTTTTCTTGTGTATTTTTAACTTTATAAAAAGAAAATTCTAGAGAACTAATATAGATAATGTCTACATGATTGACAAAGATGAGGAAACCATAGGAAAGATATTGTCAACATATCCATTGGAAAGCATCCAGAGACATGGTTCAGGATTTACATAAGGATGAATAAATCAAGTCTGACTAAGGTTATGCTGTTACCTGCAAAACAGTTCATACTACATCATATAAATCTTCATACTATGTAACTATATATAACATAATTGTTATAGGAAAATATATTTAAGGCTCTAAGAAACATCAGTTCAGTTCTGAATGTTCAGTTCAGTCACTCAGTTGTGTCTCTTTGCGACCCCGTGAATCACAGCACGCCAGGCCTCCCTGTCTATCACAAACTCCCGGAGTTCACTCAGACTCACGTCCATCGAGTCAGTGATGCCATCCAGCCATCTCATCCTCAGTCGTCTCCTTCTCCTCCTGCCCCCAATCCCTCCCAGCATCAGAGTCTTTTCCAGTGAGTCAACTCTTCGCATGAGGTGGCCAAAGTACTGGAGTTACAGTTTTAGCATCANGCACAGCCTTCTTCACAGTCCAACTCTCACATCCATACATGACCACAGGAAAAACCATAGCCTTGACTAGACAGACCTTAAGCACATATTATTTTTAGAGTGCAACTTTTTGGGAAATTAGAAACTCTTTGAATATGGTAACAAAAGTCAAGCTTTATTCACTTGGTAAAATAGTAACACTATGTCTGGCAGAATCAAATTCTAGTTTTAAATTGGATAATATGGCTCATTGCCAACTTATGGCCAATAGTCAGAGTAGAAAATAATGTATGCTAAATTAATTGTATCTTGGCATTTCTCTCAATAAAGCATATTATTTAATCATACTACTTTTACTGTTGAACGTTTTGTATTTTTTCAAAGATAACAGTTTTATCAAAGAATGAATATTACTTAAACCAAAAACATTTACTTTTATGAATAAGTATTTCAACATAAGAATAATTTATTAATTTGCTTATTGCTCTTTGCTTTTGCAACTATTAGGTAGAACTAGATCTTCAGTGATATATTGGTACTTATATACTGTTCATAATATTAGATTTAGTTGTAATTTACTTAAAGGAAATATTCTTAATTTATTATATATGACAGCTAATGTGTCTGACTCTTTATGACCATATGGACTGTAGCCCACCAGGCTCCTCTCTCCATGGGATTCTCCAGGCAGGAATACTGGAGTGGGTTGCCATTTCCTTCTCCAATGACAGCTACTAGGCAAAAGTGAATGTTAGATATGACAAAAGTAATGGTAAAACAGTACCTCAGTTTAAGCAAATACACTGCCTATGTTTGAATTTGAAAATTGTTTAAAATTCACCTCTCATGCTTATGTTGGTAAAAATTAATTCTAGCAATGTGTATTGATTGCTAAGCATAACCAGGCAACTTGTTACATACATACACACACAGACACACTGTATATATATGTATTTACATATATATATATATTTAACATCCAGAAAAGTTCAATAAATCAAATAATACTATCTCTATTTTACAGAAAAGAAGACTTGAGGCTTAAAGTTTAAGTGCATTGTTTAAAAATGTCCCAGATGGTGAGAACTGGAATTCTAAGCCAGTTCTGCCAATCCTTGAAGTCTATATAGGTACAGATTATGGCTTTGAATATAACTATTCATATAAGGAATTATGGAAGAGAAAGAGAAATATGTAAGGTAGATGTCTTCCAAAGAATCAGAAGTCACATTTTGTCTGTAAATTCAAACACTTATGTGTAACATTAAAGACAAATGTCAAATATATAAAGGCAATAATTTTGGTTGGTTATTTCTGTTCCCCCTGCCGTGGACTGTAGCTCACCATGCCATTTCTCTCATTATATTGAAGTGTTGCATTATGGTATTTATAGAGTCAGACACAGAACTTATCAATAAATGTTTTACTGAACTGAATATTCCTCAATCCTATTGTAATCTTTGCTTTTTTTGCTTGTACTGGAAATTTATGAATCCAGTTTGAATGTTTAGACAGCTGCTATTTTGAGACTAAAATAAGAAGCTGAGTGACATGAGTAGGTTTAAAGTCGTATACAGCCACTTCAGCATGGACAATTCAAAATAAACTGCAAAGTTTTCCGTGATCTTTTTTTTTTTTAAATCTATTAGTTTAGTGTTAGAGAAATTATTTCCTATAGGTAGAATACTGTTTCACTTAAACTGTATGGAAGCAAGCAATCAATTTATGTTCTCACCAACACTTAAGTGAAAGTAGAAATTTTGAAACTTCAAGCTGACATTTTTGTCATTTTTGGTTTGATCTATTATTCATTCATTCAACCAAATATTTATTGGATGCCTGCTATAACATTCCAGACACTGTAGTAATACAACAGTGAGAAAAAATGACCTTTGCAGAACTCACAGTCGAGTGAAGTAGGTAGATACTAATCAAATAGTCTCACTAATAAGTTTAAAATTACAAATATAATAAGTGTTACAAAGGCAATGTTTACGGCTATTTTCGTGCATTTACTGGAAAAAAACATTTAGATGATCAATCAGTTATCCCTAAGAAAAGAGTTCTGGGTTGAAACCTGAAAAGGTGACTAGGCAAGGTAGCAGAAGGGTGAGGGTTGTAAAAAAGACTTCTGGGAGAGCAAACAACACATGGAAAATCCGTGTGCAGATGGTGGGTTTCTCAGTTCTGTTCAGTTTAGTCACTCAGTCATGTCCTACTCTTTGCGACCCCATGGACCACAGCACACCAGGCCTCCCTGCCCATCACCAACTCCCGGAGTTCACCCAAACTCATGTCCATTGAGTCAGTGATGGAATCCAACCATCTCATCCTCTGTCATCCCCTTCTCCTCCTGCCTTCAATCTTTCCCAGCATCAGGGTCTTTTCCAATGAGTCAGCTCTTCTGATCAGGTGGCCAAAGGACTGGAGTTTCAGCTTCAGCATCATTCCTTCCAAAGAAACCCCAGGGTTGATCTCCTTCAGAATGGACTGGTTGGATCTCCTTGCAGTCCACGGGACTCTCAAGAGTCTTCTCCAACACCACAGTTCAAAAGCATAAATTCTTCGGTGCTCGGCTTTCTTTTCTTTCTCAACTCTCACATTCATACATGACTACTGGAAAAACCATAGCCTTGACTAGATGGACATTTGTTGGCAAAGTAACGTCTCTGCTTTTTAATATGCTGTCTAGGTTGGTCATAACTTTCCTTCCAAGGAGTAAGCATCTTGTAATTTCATGGCTGCAGTCACCATCTGCAGTGACTTTATGGGTTGAATTATGTCCCCCTAATAAAAGATACATTCAAGTCCTAATACCCAGTATCATAGGAGGTGACCTTGTGAGGAAATAGTTTTATATTGGTAATCAAATTAAAATAAGGTCATCAGGATGGGCCCTAATTCAATATAAGGTATAAAGGAGAATTCTGGAAACAGAAAAACAGAAAGAATGCCACATGAAGATGGAGGATTGAGTGATGTGTCTACAAGCCAAGGAATGCCAAAGACACCAGCAATCCACCAGAAGCTAGGAAGGGCAGGCAGAATTTCCTCATAGGCTTCAGAGGAGCATGACCCTTGCCAGCCCCTTGATTTCAGACTTCTAGTTTCCAGAAATGTGAGAAATAAATTTCTATTAAGTCACCCAGTTTGTTCTGGCTTGTTACAATTTGATAGGTAAGGGTGGGAGAACCATGTGCACTTGAGGACCTGAAGGCTAAAGGAACTGAAATGCTGGAAGTGAAGTGGGAAAGTGATTTGAGATGAAGTTGTAGTGTAGGTCATGGAATTTTGTCCTCTCGAAAGTAATTGAAGTGATTCAATCAGGAAGGGAGAGTAATCAGATTTTAGCCTGGAGAATGGATTGAAAGAGGGAAAGAATGGAAGCAGGGAAGTAAGTTACCTCATTACTGTTTTTGTTTGGGTGAGAGATGATTGCTGCTTGGGACAGAGTATCACCACTGGAGACTGAATTACATTAATGACTGAGGAAGATAAAAAAATGTTGAAATATTACACAAAGGGAGAGCCAGTTGGCCAAAGAAATAGGTGGAACTGCCAGGTACTTCTGAAGAAACTGGTGATTAGAAATTCACTGTGGCATCGATATTTCCTATTCTGCAACTCTCTCTAGGAATAATAATTCGTTCAACAGTAATGTGAAGAAAATGGATCCTTAGGGTCTGCAAATAAAGACCCTTTGGGCCTTGAGGAGAAATGATCAAATCCAGGATATAATTTTACTCAAATGATTGTCAGTACTTTATTATTCCTTTAAATAAATACATATCTTTGATATGATCACATTTGACTTTTCTAGGTGTGTGTTTGAGCTCACTACCGTTCTTCCCTCACCAAACAGATTCTCAAATATATTAGAGACCCTTAGTATGACTTGTTTCCCCCAAAATAGCTATGATTGGATTCTTCCCTCTTCTGCTTAACATATCACCTAAGGAAGTTTTAAAGTCACTTTTTAAAAAAGATATTTTTCTGATGTGGATGATTTTTAAAGTATTTATTGAATTTGTTACAATACTGCTTCTGTTTTATGCTTTGGGGTTTTTTGGTTGCAAGACATGTGGGAATTTAGCTCCCTGACCAGGAACTGAATCCCTTGTGTTGGAAGGCAAAGTCTTAATCCACCATTTGGACCACTAGGGAAGTCCCTATATCCATCAGAAGCTCACATTTAATGCCGTCTTTTATTAGTTTTCCTTTTCACTGCAATACTAGATCACTTTCCTTTATCATTTACTTCTTTTTCTGATATGATTCAAGGGGTCTTTTTCATCAGAAAGATGTCTTTTGCAAAATAGAATTCTTTGACATAACTGCTTACTCTCAGTAAGTAAGCTTTTCCATTTTGTAATTGTTCTTGGTATATGGTATAATTCTTCCTTTCATTAGCCTTTTTATAAGTTTTGTTTCTGGATCTTTATATGCTTATACACACTTAAAATTTTGGGTATAAAGACAGTGCAGCCTTCAAATGTTTGCTTGCTTATATTAAATATTATTTACCAGAAATAATACAGATTTTACTATATTCCACTTTGCTTCTGGCCAGAGTAGACACTGTTTTAGTATGTAAATTCAGGACCCTCTAATCTGAAGTGAAGAGATGAAGCCTTAGGAAGAGGTACGTGGTAAGAAATATGTGTACAGCTGGAGACTTAGCCAATTTGTAGCAAAACTGAAAGGCAAGAGTGGTACATATATCTCAGAAGTTATCTTCTTCCTGCCATGCCCTCCAGGGGTCTACATTATGTAAAGCCAAGAAGAGGCCAGAGAACAAGGGACGCTATTAATATAGTCAGTCTATAGAAGTAGTCAGCCTGGTAGGCAGGGTCAGAAAAAAGAGTGGAATAGACAGTGAGTAGATCTGAATAGAAAAATGGAAATTATCCAGCTCAGATATAATTTCAGGTTTATTCACATGCTGGTTTCCTTGCTGAAGTGATTTTCTCTTGCTCATACATTATTCTAAAGTTCTATGGCTGGAAAACTTCTATCCATCCTTTAATTTCCACTCAGATTACAGAATGACACTGTAGATTCTCTTTCTCTCTCTATCCAGAGTTTGTTTTTATGTCTTCAGTGCTGCAACAGAATTATGCTCATACTTTGAGCAGCTCATTGGAGATGTGATTTATTCTTCAGTGTTCTCTAGCACCTAACAAATTATCCATAGTAGTCAGCTTGATTGTTGAATATTGACTGCAAATAGTTGTTGAATATTTGGACAGATAGATAAGTGAATAATTGTTTATAAATGAAAACTTCAGAGTGTACACAATTTTAAAAAGGAAGAAAGAAGAAAACAAGGGAGTAGAAGACAAACTAAAAATGATTCAGGAATATCAACAAATGGTTGAGACTGAGCTAATCTGTTGTGACAATCTGGATGTACTGGACATGTCATTCCAGCAGCTAACATTGGTGAATCTAGGGTTTTCTATTATAAAATGAAAGCAGACTACCACAGGTGTCAGGCTGAATTTGCCACAGGAAATGACAGGAAGGAGGCTGCAGAGAACAACCTAGTGGCTTATAAAGCTGCTAGTGATACTGGAGAAAGCAATGGCACCCCACTCCAGTACTCTTGCTTGGAAAATCCCATGAACGGAGGAGGCTGGAAGGCTGCAGTCCATGGGGTCGCTGAGGGTCAGACACGATTGAGCGACTTCACTTTCACTTTCATGCATTGGAGAAGGAAATGGCAACCCACTCCAGTACTCTTGTCTGGAGAATCCCAGGGATGGGGGAGCCTGGTGGGCTGCCATTTATGGGGTCACTCAGAGTCAAACATGACTGAGGTGACTTAGCAGCAGCAGTGATATTGCAATGACAGAATGTCCACCAAAACATCCCATTTGCTTAGGTCTTGCTCTCAATTTTTCTGTATTCTACTATGAAATTCTTAATTCCCCTGACTGTGCCTGAGGTTGGCAAAAGCAGCTTTTGATGATGCAATTGCAGAACTGGACATGCTGAGCGAAGAAAGCTATAAGGACTCTGCACTTATCATGCAGTTATTACGTGATAATTTGACACTGTGGACTTCAGAATAAGGAAGCTCTGCAGGATGTGGAAGATGAAAATCTGTGAGACATAAAAGTCAACAAGAGAAACCATCTCTGACCACCCTAGACCTTCCCATCCCACCCCTCTTGGAAATTCCCCCATTGTCACTGAGAAACACCAAATCTGACTTTTACATTTGCTCTCAGAATTTAGGTTCCTGCCCTGTTGGTTTTCTTTTTTTCTACACAGTTTTGAAAAGTTCTTAAAGGCAAGAGTGAATTTCTTTGGATTTTACTGGTCCCAGCTTTTAGGTTAAGAACACTAACAGGACTGCATAGAGGCTTTTTTCAGCATTACTGTATTGTCTCCTGCCAGGATGTGGCAAGATCACCATTAGAATGGAAATTACAGTCATTCGAAAGCCATTAGAATTTTACGTGATGCAAGCATCTAAGAGAAAGGTTAATCACACTATAGAGGTGTATGTGGTATCATTTCCCCTTTTTCTAATTGTTTAACTGAATTTGATACCAGAGTTTAAAATTAATTGGATGTTAACTTGAAGTGATAAAAGGTTGTTTGGGGAGTTTATTGTAATGGTTTTGCTGTAAGTATCTCAAAGTCTACTGAAATGTTGCTGAAAGCACAGTGCTGGTAACAGTTCAGCAATCCACGGCTGCTTATTCTTGCCAACTTTTCCTCTCCCTCTGCTGGTACTCTTGCCTGGAAAATCCCATGGATGGAGGAGCCTGGTAGGCTAAGAGTCAAGACACGACTGAGCACTTTCACTCTTCACGTTCACGCATTGGAGAAGGAAACGGCAACCCACTCCAGTGTTCTTGCCTGGAGAATCCCAGGGATGGGGGAGCCTGGTGGGCTGCCATCCATGGGGTCACACAAAGTCGGACACGACTGAAATGACTTAGCAGCAATAGCAGCAAGGTTAGCATTGAAGGTGGTATGGAAAAGCCTGCATGCATGTTCAATTCTTTGTTTCTTTTCTTTCCTTCTCCCCCTGGACCCCGCCCCTCCCCTCCTTGCTTGTCAACGTCTGTCTTTTGTTCAATATGTGTAACTTGAAGCTAATTTGTATTGCTGGATATCTGACCGGAGTCACAGATACAGAATCTGTATCATACTGAAACACAATGTGGATTAATATTAAACAAATAAAACCTAAATTAAAAAGGAATAGCTTTCTTTGTTGCTGTTCAGTCATTAAGTCGCTTAGGTTTCTTTACTTTGCTAAATGAGAATAATAAACATAATGTAGGGTATAATTATGTGGTAAAAATGACATTAAATTACATAGTGTATACAAGGAAACTTAGATAATATCAGGCACAGTAGACCCTCAAATCACTCTAAAACTATGCTGAATACAAATAAATTAACACTTGAAACTTAAAAACCAAGCTGCTGTGGTAAGCTTGAGACAAAACCAAGCAAAGATAACTCATCTAATGTGGTTCTTAGCTAGTTGTGAATAGAGTGGAAAGAAAAATAAGTTCATGCCAAAATTCTGACCTAAGGATTAAAAAAATTTCTTTTGATATTATCCTAGCCCCTCACAGAAACTATTTAATCAGGGTAGTGTATCATAGGTCATTTCTCTTTCAAATCTCTCCTTTAGACAATTTCCTGTATGGAGCTTAGTAAGGTCTTTGCACCCTCAGTCAAGGCAACTAGTGCTCAAGGTTCAATGATGAAATAGAAATATACAATGTTATACTTGGAGACTCTGTAAGTTCTTTGGGTGCAATGGGAATTAATTTCCCTCAATTTTGTTTAATATGGATCTATACCATCTTGGAATGATGCTAAAGCTGAAACTCCAGTACTTTGGCCACCTCATGCCAAGAGCTGACTCATTGGAAAAGACTCTGATGCTGGGAGGGATTGGGGGCAGGAGGAGAAGGGGACGACCCAGGATGAGATGGCTGGATGGCATCACTGACTCGATGGTCGTGACTCTGAGTGAACTCCGGGAGTTGGTGATGGACAGGAAGGTGTGCTGCGATTCATGGGGTTGCAAATAGCCGGACACGACTGAGCGACTGAACTGAAGTGAACTGAACTGATACCATCTTAAGCTCCTTTTTGAAGTGGCCTGTGGCAATTCCACTCTGTTATCTTTAACATTAGAGAGACGGTGTTGTCAATCAAGCATAAGGACTTCTACATCTTCAGGTAATTTAAGGTGTGATGGTATGTGCAAATAGAAGAAAAGAGGTATAAATAACCATCGCAAAGAGTCAGACACGACTGAGCGACTGAATTGAACTGAACTGAACTGAAACTAGAATAATAATATAGTCTTGGATATCATGCTCATGCTGAGTCGCTTCAGTCATGTCCGACTCCTTGCAACCCTGTGGACTATAGCCCACCAGGCTCTTCTGTCCATAGAATTCTCCAGGCAGGATTATTGGAGTGGCTTCCCATGCCCTCCTCCAGGGGATCTTCCTTACCCAGAAGTTGAACCCAAGTCCCCTGTGTTGACTGCATTGCAGGCAGATTCTTTACCTCTGAGCCACTGGAGAAGCCCATTCTTGGATATATACTTAGATTATAAATATATTCACAACATCTGGGATAATACTGCATATATTTGGCACCCATAATATATTTATTGGGGCTTCCCTGGTGGATCAGTGGTCAAGCACTCACCTGCCAATGCAGAATATGTAGATTCAATACCTGGACTGGGAGGATCCCTGGAGCAGGAAACAGAAACCCACTCCAGTATTCTTGCCTGGGAAATCACATGGACAGAATAAGCCTAGTGGGCTGCAGTCCATTGGGTCACAAGAGTCCAACACAACTTAGCAATTAAACAACATATTTATTATATGACTAAATTAATGAATGAATGGAGGTAATTTTAAAAATTGTTTTTCTATCATTGAAAAAATTGTACTAACTTAATAAGGTGTCATGAATATATAATTAAAAAGAAAAATCAGCTATGAAAATAATAGCAAACAATAGCAACAATAACAGCTACAAAGAAAAAAAGAAAAGGCATCCAGATTCAACAGAAATACTGTGTTTATTATTCACAGGAGTAATACTGGCAGAAATAATACTGCTTTTCTGAGCAGATGAAATGATCTTCCATATTTCCATTGCCTACCCCAACTGAAAATCCTAAGGAATCCGCAAAACTCAAAACCCATTAAAATTAATAAATAAATTCAGCATGGTCACAGGATACAGGTTCAATCAACTGTATTTCTATATACTAGTTATGTCTTGCCCACACTAGTAGTAGATATGGGCAAGACATAACTAGTATATAGAAATACAATTACATCTATTACTATGGGCAAGAATCTCTTAGAAGAAATGGAGTAGCCCTCATAGTCAACAAAATAGTCCTAAATGCAGTACTTGGGTGCAATCTCAAAAATGACAGAATGATCTGTGTTCATTTCCCCAAGGCAAGCCATTCAGTATCACAGTAATCTAAGTTCGTGCCCCAATCACTAATCCCAAAGAAACTGAAGTTGAACAGTTCTGTGATGACCTACAAACCTCCTAGAACTAACACCAAACAAAGATGTCCTTTCCATCACAGGGGACTGGAATACAAAAGTAGGAAGTCAAGAGATACCTGGAGTAACAGGCAAGTTTGGCCTTGGAGTACAAAATGAAGTGGAGCAAAGACTAACAGAGTTTTGCAAGAGAACACACTGGTCATAGCGAACACCCTCTTCCAACAACACAAGAGATGACTCTACACATGGACATCACCAGATGGTCAACACCAAAATCAGATTGATTATATTCTTTGTAGCCAAAGATGGAGAAGCTCTATACAGTCAGCAAAAACAAGACCAGGAGCTGACTGTGGCTCAGATCATGAACTCCTTATTGACAAATGAAGACTTAAATGGAAGAAAGTAGGGAAAGCCACAGGCCCATTCAGGTATGACCTAAATAAAATCCCTTACAATTATACAGTGGAAGTGAGAAATAGATTCAAGGGATTAGATCTGATAGACCAGGTACCTGCAGAACTTAGGAGAGAGGCTCATGACATCGTACGGGAGGCAGTGATCAAGACCATCCCAAGAAAAAGAAATGCAAAAAGGCAAAATGGTTGTCTGAGGAGACTTACAAATAGCTGAAAAAAGAAGAGAAGCTAAAAACAGACAAAGGAGAAAAGGAAAGACATATCCATCTGAATGCAGCGTTCCAAAGAATAGCAAGAGAGATAAGAAAGCTTTTCTCAGTGATCAATGCAAAGAAAGAGAGGAAAACAACAGAATAGGAAAGACTAGAGATCTCGTCAAGAAAATTAAGGATACCAAGGGAATATTTCAGGCAAAGATGGGCACAATAAAGGACAGAAATGGTATGGACCTAATAGAAGCAGAAGATATAAAAAAAAGGAGGCAAGAAAACACAGAACTATATATATAAAAAAAAAATTCTCAAAGACCCAGATAACCATGATGGTGTGATCACTCACCTAGAGCCAGAATCCTGGAGTCTGAAGTCAAGTGGGCCTTAGGAAGCATCACTATGAACAAAGTTAGTGGAGGTGATGGAATTCCAGCTGAGCTATTTCAAATCCTAAAAGATGATGCTGTGAAAGTGCTGCACTCAATATGCCAGCAAATTTGGAAAACTCAGCAGTGGCCACAAGACTGGAAAAGGTCAGTTTTCATCCCAATCCCAAAGAAAGGCAATGCCAAATAATGCCCAAACTACGGCACTATTTCACGCATCTCACACACTAGCAAAGTAATGCTCAAAATTCTCCAAGCCAGGCTTCAACAGTACATGAACCGACAACTTTCAGATGTTCAAGCTGGATTTAGAAAAGACAGGAAAACCAGAGATGAAATTGCCAACATCTGCTGGATCATGGAAAAAGCAAGAGAGTCCAGAAAAACATCTACTTCTGCTTTATTGACTATGCCAAAGCCTTTGACTATGTGGATCACAACAAACTGGAAAATTCTTCAAGAGATGGGAATACCAAACCACCTTTCTTGTCTCCTGAGAAATCTGTATGCAGGTCAAGAAGCAACAGTTAGAACTGGACATGGAACAATGGACTGGTTCAAAATTGGGAAAGAAGTATGTCAGGGCTGTATATTTTCACCCTGCTTATTTAACTTCTATGCAGAGTACATCATGCAAAATGCCAGGCTGGATGAAGCACAGGCTGGAATCAAGATTGCCGGGAGAAATATCAATAACCTCAGATATGCAGATGACACCACCCTTGTGGCAGAAACTGAAGAGGAAGTAAAGAGCCTTTTGATGAAAGTGAAAGAGGAGAATGAAAAAGCCGGCTTAAAACTCAATATGCAAAAAACTAAGATCATGGCATCTGGTCGCATCTCTTCATGGTATAAGATGGGGAAACACTGGAAACAGTGACAGACTTTATCTTCCTGCGCTCCAAAATCACTTCAGATGGTGACTGCAGCCATGAAATTAAAAGACAGTTGCTCCTTGGAAGGAAAGATGACCAACCTAGACAGCATATTAAAAAGCAGAGACATTACTTTGCCGACATAGGTCTGTCTAGTCAAAGCTGTGATTTTTCCAGTAGTCATGAATGGATGTTAGAGTTGGACTATAAAGAAAGCTGAATGCCAAAGAATTGATGCTTTTGAACTGTGGTGTTGGAGAAGACTCTTGAGAGTCCGTTGGACTGCAAGGAGTTCCAACCAGTCCATCCTAAAGGAAATCAGTCCTGAATATTCATTGGAAGGACTGATGCTGAAGCTGAAGCTACAATACTTTGGCCACCTGATGTGAAGAACTGACTCATTTGAAAAGATCCTGATGCTGAGAAAGATTGAAGGTGGGAGGAGAAGGGGATGACATAGGATGAGATGGTTGGATGGCATCACTGACTCGATTGACATGTGTTTGAGCAAGCTCCAGGAGTTGGTGACAGACAGGGAAGCCTGGTGTGGTACAGTCCATTGTGTCGCAAAGAGTCAGACATGACTCAGCGACTGAACTAAACTGATACTAGTTATGAACAATCTGAAAATGAACTTCAAAAAATTGTATTCAATAGCACAAAAAAGTAACATTTAGTGAAATTTAATAAATATAGGAAGCAATGTAAAAGAATAATTGATACTTGTACATTGAAAACTATAAATCATTGTTGAAAGAAATTGAAGAAGACCTCAACAAGCAGAAGTCTGTGTCCATGGATTGGAAGACTCAATATTATTGAACTGACAATGCTTTCCAAATTCACTGAAAGGCTTAAGACAATCCTTATAAAAATTCTTACTCTAATTCTAGAATTTTAAAAACTTACCCTAAAAGTAATTTGGAAATGCAGTTCTTTTAGAATAGTCAACAATTTTTGAAAAACAAAAAGTTGAAAAACATACTTTCTGTACTTCAGAACTTACTACAGGGCTACAGTAATCAAGATAGTATAGTACTGGCATAAAAATAGTCATGTGGATCAATAAATCAAAAATATCAAGAGTCTAGAAATAAACACATTTGTGTTCAATTGACTTTTGGCACATATACGTCCAAGGCAATTTAATGCAGTAAATAGTATTTTTTTCAATAAATAGTGCAAGGACACTAGTGCTATCAAGAAAATGTACTAGGCATGCCAAAAGACGCACAGAAAAATTGAAGAGATCAAGCAATCTTCAGAACCAGGCATAGAAGGGATGTTGGAATTATCATACTGGGAATTTAAAACAACTGGATTAATGTCCCAAGGGCTCTAATAATAAAGTAGATAGCATGTAAGAATTGCTGAGTAATGCAAGTAGAGAGACAGAAATCCTAAGAAAGAAAGAAACAAACAAAATTAGTAGGCTGAGCATGGCTGAAGAAAGAATCTCTGCGCTAACTTACATATAAGGTTCCGAAAACCTTAACAGACACCTCACCAAAGAAGATATACAGATGGCCAGTAAGCATACAAAAATATGCTCCGCATCGTACATCATCAGGTAATACAAATTAGAACAACAATGAGATACCAGTACACATCAGTTAGAATGGCGGAAACCCACACCACCAGATGCTGGAAAGGATGTGAAGCAACAGAAACTCTCATACACTGCTCGTCAGAATGCAAAATGGTACAGCCATCTTGGAAGGTAGTTTGGCTGCTTCTTAAAAAACGAAACATACTCTTACCATAAAATCCAACAATTGTGCTCCTTGATATTTACCAAATGGAGTTGAAGACTTATGCTCCCCAACCGCTCCCCGCACAGCAGTCCCCCCCCAACCAAAAAACCCTGCACATGGATGTTTATCACAGTTTCATTCATAATCACCAAAAACTTGGAAGCACCGAAGATGTCCTTCATTAGATGAATGAATAAATATACTATGGTGCATCAGATAATGAAATATTGTTCACTGCTAAAAAGAATTTGATATCAAGCCATGAAAAAGCATTAACAACATTAAATCCATAATTGATAAGTGAAAGATGCAATCTGAAAGAGGCTACACACTGGTTCCAACTATATGATTACGGAAAAGATGAAACTATGGACACAATAAGAAAATCAGTATTTGCTATGGATTCAGGGGAATAGGGTTGAATAGGAAAACACAGGGAATTTTCAGGGCCGTGAAAATACTCTGGAGGAGACCATAATGGTAGATACATGTCATTATATATTTGCCTAAATGCATTGAATGTATAATACCAAAAGTGAAGCCTAATGTAAATGACAGACTTTGGGTGATTATAATGAGTCAGTATAGGTTCATCAGTGCTAACAAATGTACCAGTCCAGGGGGAGATGTTAATAAGGGAGGCTGTGTATAAGGGGGATGGGCAGAGGATATATAGGAAATCTCTGTACCTTCTGCTCAATTTTGCTGTTAACCAAAACTTTCTCTAAAATAAACGCTTTAGGAAAAAAAAGTCCTGAATTTGAATATTGTTTACTTTATTCTTTCATATAACATATACAGAGCCAACATATTTTTTTACACCTTTGTGAGTTTGAATTGACTTCATTATTTTATTCTCGAACTTGGAAAGTGTTGAAATATCTCTGAGAGATTTTGTTTTGTTTTTTAATATGACGATTTTTGCCAGTGTCTCTTCCTCTCAGATGTCTTCCTCATTTGTCAGTATCATTCTCCTCATTTATGTTGATATATTCACCTTTACTAATTTCCCCTGGCTGCACACTTTGAGTCTCTTGTTAAGTGACTGTCAACATTCACATATGCAGCTGTTCTTCTTTATCTTCACCGATATTGAACTTGAATTTCACTTTTGGTGTTAATACTTTTTATTTCTTCACTACACCCTCTTTGTTGGCAAGCCTTTCTTTTGATTAGCCATTTTTCTAAGATGTCATTTGAGTTTATCACTGAAAGACAAGGAGGCAATGCAACTATGTGCTTTGCTGTGTGTGCATGAACCAACTAACAGATAATCAGTGACCAGTCAGTAACAGATTTTGAAAAATAGGAATATGATTACCACTGATTATGAAGTGCATATGTTATTTGTGGAACAGTTCATGGACTGAAGAGCTAACGGCTTTACTTTATGCAGATACAGTTAATATGACATGGTAACAAAAACTTGAGCTTACTCTTGAGGGGCCTGGTATTATTTTATAATATATATATGCACATATATAACTATTATGTATGTTATATTACTATATTACAAATAAATGTATAAATATATAACTAAATAATCTTGGTTAATTAAAATTTGTGCAAAGCAAGGAGTTCACATATAGAATTGTGGATGCATAGAATATGTTGCATATGTGTGTGTTCTTTGGCATATGTGTTCTATTTTTGAGCTGCTAAAACTTTAAAATGGTATCCTTTTATATGTTTCTAAGGAGACTCGTTTCATTCATTTGCATTACAGATAGTCTCTGCAATGGTTTTGTGACTGGTCAATGGGGATTGTCAGTAATTTCTTATATAGAAAAACTTTGTAATCTATTATTTTAAAAATATTATTATACAGTTCTGTTTTGGAACTATCAGAGCCCTCAACATGAAATTTAGATTATGTTAATTTTTGTTGAAGAGATATTGAAAATATTTATATTTTTGGAGTAAAACCTTTTAAGCTAATGAAACAAGAAGGACGTTTAAGAGTTTTGAATTTATTTTATACCATGTAGTTAACTTAATGGAGAAAATAGCCTTCATATATCCATTTAGTTTGAAAGTTTAAAACTATGGTACTGTGACATCTTTTAAATTCAGTTAAGTTTATTCATCTAAGAATTCTGAATTGTGATTAAGAGTTCTTATGCAGCATAAACACTCCATTTGTATTTTAATTTCTTCAGAATTGTTCCCTTTGATCATTTGAAAATCTAATCTTTTTCTTTATAGATAATTCAGTTTAATATGATAGTTACATATTAAGCTGTATAGTTATTTTCAATGTTTCATTTTTATTTAAAAAGTAACTACTCATAGCAAATTTACTAGGAGAAATTTTCTATACTTTTGTAAAATAACTTTAAAAATGTTTCTGGATATATTCCCAGTAGTGGGATTGCTGGGCCATGTGATAGTTCTATTTTTATTTTTTTGAGGAAACTCCATACTGTTCTTCGCAGTGACAGTATCAATTTACATTCCCACCAACAGTGCAAGAGGGTTTCATTTTCTCCACACACTCTCCACCATTTATTGTTTGTAGATTTTTGATGACGGTCAGGATGGGGTTGGGGTGGAAGGAAAGAACAAGAAGTTGCCAGTGTATGTACGCATATAGCTAATTCACTATGTTGTACAACATTGTAAAGCAACTATACCCCGATTTTAAAAAAATCAGTGTTTCGCAAATAAAGATGATCACCATGTGAAAAAAAAAATGCTTCTACATTTCTGTGTTTTTCTGCTCTAACACTATAAAAATGCTTTCCCCTGCTATGTGTTCTCATAGTTACTGTAAACTCCATTATTCATTTACTCCATAGAGATGAGCTGATTATATAGTATTTCAGAAGGAGATACAGATACATGTGGCAAAGAAAAATTTAAAGCAATTAAAACAACAGAGTGCTCCAGGTCCAGAGTAGTACAGGTAATGAACACTGTGGTTGTCTGGAGGAAGAGTGTTTCACATAGAGTGTAAGATCCTGAGGCGGAAACATGTTTAGCATATTGATATAACAGAGGAGTCTAGAGATGGTCGAGCAGAGCTGTGACATGGTGAATAGAAGGAGATAAGGTCAGAGAGTAACAAAGGACCGGTTATTATAAAATCTTATAGACCATTGTAAGAACTTTGATTTCTACCCTGAGAGAACTGAGGAGCCATTGGAGGACTTGCAGAGGGGATAAATGATCTGACTCATTACAGGATCACTTTGATAGTTGCATTGAGAAAGGGAAACAAGAGCAGAGATAGAGAAAACTGTTCAGTTCAGTTTAGTCCCTCAGTCGTGTCCAGCTCTTTGCAACCCCATGGACTGCAGCAGGCCAGGCTTCCCTGTTCATCACCAATTCCCAGAGCTTGCTCAAACTCATGTCCATCAAGTCGGTGATGCCATCCAACCATCTCATCCTCTGAGAAAACTCTTAGGTGAGAAACAAGATGGACTTGGAGTAAGGGAGGCAACAGTAGACATCTTAAGGAGTGATTAGATTCCACATATATTTTGAAAGTAAAAGTGATTAGATTTGCTAATTGATTAGACACAGAGTATGAAAGAAGAGATGAGCTGAGAATACTTCCAAGAGTTCTGACCTCAAGACTGTAGGAGACTAAGCTTTGGAGGAATGTAGGGAACTCAGTCTGAAGCATGTGAATTCTGAGATGATTATTAAACATTCAAATGATGAAGTCCAATAGATTGGTGGATTTAAGACTATGGAATATAGCTAAGGGGTTCAAGTGGAGATATTAATTACAGTTTCATTAGAATAGGGGACATGTCCATCTTGTTTATCCTAGTGTGCCCTCTTTCTATACAGTGTTAATACTTACAAGGTACTTAAAAAATACTTTCTGAGTGAGTGACTACAAGTATAGTGATTTGTGTACTGGAAAGCTAAGCACCGAAGAATTGATGCTTTTGAACTGTGGTGCTGGAGAAGACTCTTGAGAGTCCCTTGGACTGCAAGGAGATCCAACCAGTCTATTCTAAAGGAGATCAGCCCTGGGTGTTCTTTGGAAGGAATGATGCTAAAGCTGAAACTCCAGTCCTTTGGCCACCTCATGTGAAGAGTTGACTGACTGGAAAAGACTCTGATGCTGGGAGGGATTGGGGGCGGGAGAAAAAGGGGACGACAGAGGATGAAATGGCTGGATGGCATCACCGACTTGATGGACATGAGTTTGGGTGAACTCTGGGAGTTGGTGATGGACAGGGAGGCCTGGCATGCTGAGATTCATAGGGTCACAAAGAGTTGGACACAACTGAGTGACTGAACTGAACTGAACTGAACTGAAATGTTTAACCACAGTCTCTCTAAAGAAAAAATAAACAGAACAAAGCAAAATTCATGATTTCTAACATTTGCAGATTTCTGTGGTGCAAATATTCCTACTATGATTTCAGGCTACTGAAGTAACATCACTGACAGCAGAGTTGAGAAGAAATAGGCACAGGTGATTCCCTCTAACAAGTAATAAAGCAGCTCCAGAACAAAACTGAGCCCTTTGTTGCTTAGTGATACAATCAGATACATATTTTCCTTACTTATAGGTTGGAAAATATAAATAATCTTTGACACTTGGGCAGATTTGAAGGTAAAGAAATTCAGAGATGATAATACATGAGAGCTCAAAATCGAGGACTTGAGCAAATATTTAAAAACCTTTGTCATATACCAGACTGAATAATAGAAATACTGAGCTAATTTATCCCTGTACCTTTAGGCTGTCTTCTAAATTACTCCACACAGATGGGATATCTTTACATAATTCCTGAGAAAATAACTTCAATTTATAAATTAATTCATTGTACTATTAACAGTACTCTCTTACAAGAGTGTCTTCTTGGTTTCTAAGTTAGTCTAGAAAGTATGTTAAAAATGTTGCCATAAAACATTTATCAATAAAATATTTATACAAAGTTTAATCAAGGCACTATCTTCTTGAGTCCAAACTCTTTGGCTTGACTTTTTCAGAGTCATTATTAGGTTTTTTAAACATTGTTTACTTATTTAATATTTAAAAAATTTTATAGTGGTCAAATATAACAAACATAAAATTTATTAGGTAACTATATCTAGGTGTACAGTTCAATGATACATCACATTGTTGTGCAACCATCAGCAACATACATCTCCAGGACTTTAATTAACACTGTATTTTGTTTCATGTAAAAGGAGCAGATTTTGTTGCAGATAATTAGAAAAGGGAAAGTATAAAAATAAAATTACCCAAAGTCTCACCATTCAGAGCAAATCAAATCTACATCTACCTTATTGTACATATAGAATTATATCAGACTGTTAAATCCATTGTCTAACAATTCCTCAGATCCTGTTAAGTCTAAAATGGCTTTCAGATTCTGACTGTATGATGAAGTGGTGGGGCTGCAAATCCCAGTTGTATGTTTTGCAGCATTTATTTAATGTACCAGTGAGCAAGCCTTAATTAGAATGGTTTATTCTCAGAGCAATGAAGCATAGGGAAGTAGGACAATCCCTCATCCTGGACGTATGGTTTAGAGCTGAGCCCTGGGGAGAGAGAGCTGCAAATAGATGAAGGAACACTGGTCATTAAGAAATTGTTAATGGAGGGAAGCTTAGGGACAAGATAATTTCTCTGAATTCTATATGGAACACAAATAGACATCATAAAAATATCAGGCAGAGGGCAGTTTGTAAATTAAAACTTTTGCAGGTTTGGCTCCAATATGCCCAAAATAGCCACCGCGAAAGGGCATGGCTTATTCCAGACACACTATTATGCTCAGTACCAAAGTGTTGACATTGCTTTTTCTTTTTTGTCTCTCTCTCTCTGGCCAGGGCAGAGTAAGGGAGAATGGAAATGTTAAAGAAGACTACTGATAAACTGTTATCAGACCTTTCTAGGGATTCTTTGAAATAACTGGAGACTAGCTGTCTTTGAAATAACTAGCAAGAAATGGTTTATAAGTAAATGTTATGGACTAAAAAGTGTTGGGTATGTTAATGTTAACAAATTTATATATATATATGTGCCTAGAGACTTGATTGGGATTCCCTGGTGGCTCAGACGGTAAAGCATCTGCCCACAATGTGGGAGACTCGGATTCAATCCCTGGGTCGGGAAGATCCCCTGGAGAAGGAAATGGCAACCTACTCCAGTACTCTTGCCTAGAAAATTCCATGGATGGCAGAGCCTGGTGGGCTACAGTCCATGGGGTTGCAAAGAGTCGGACACAACTCAGCGACTTCACTTCACTTCAGAGACTTGATAAAATTAATGTTATATTCAAATGTAATTTCTAACTTGCTAGGTAAAATTTGATTTTTAAATGCTTCAACATTTATTTGTTCATTTCTTTTTGTTGGGGGTTTTAGCTGTTTTCAGTTCTTTGAATTTTGTTTTTTCAATTTCTTTTT
>SJYQ01004510.1:197348-228658 GCA_006410935.1 Redunca redunca
CATGAAATGTTCCCTTGGTATCTCTAATTTTCTTGAAGAGATCTCTAGTCTTTTCCATTCTGTTGTTTTCCTCTATTTCTTTGCATTGATCGCTGAGGAAGGCTTTCTTATCTCTTCTTGCTATCTTTGGAACTCTGCATTCAGATGCTTATATCTTTCCTTTTCTCCTTTGCTTTTCACCTCTCTTCTTTTCACAGCTATTTGTAAGGCCTCCCCAGACAGCCATTTTTCTTGTTTGCATTTCTTTTCCATGGGGATGGTCTTGATCCCTGTCTCTCGTACAATGTCACAAACCTCCGTCCATTAGTTCATCAGGCATCAGATCTAGACCCTTAAATCTATTTCTCACTTCCAGTGTGTAACCATAAGGGATTTGATTCACGTCATACCTGAATGGTCTAGTGATTTTCCCTATTTTTTTCAATTTAAGTCTGAATTTGGCAATAAGGAGTTCATAATCTGAGCCCCAGTCAGCTCGTGGTCTTGTTTTTGCTGACTGTATAGAGCTTCTCCATTTTTGGCTCAAAGAATATAATCAATCTGATTTCCGTGTTGATCATCTGGTGATGTCCATGTGTAGAGTCTTTTCTTGTGTTGTTGGAAAAGGGTGTTTGCTATGACCAGTGCATTCTCTTGGCTTGTTTCCAGAAGCTATACCAAATACTAGAGATATAGCAGTGAAACTACTAGATACGAACCCTGTCTTCACAGAACTTGCAGTCTAGTAGTATTTTTGACGTTGAGGTGAGAATCATGAGTAATAGAATGGGAAGACACAGAGAGCAATGGAACTATTTCACCAAGGAGATGGATGTTGCGCCCACTGGATTCTTTTAACTTTGCTTAAAACTTTTCTTTGTGAGGATAAAGTAAGTGCTAAAATAAAGATAGACTTAGCAGAAGGTTATGCTTTGAAAAATAGGAAGGCTTAGGAGATAATGATTAAGGAGGAGGTTTTCCAACTAAAAGAATTTGTTGAATAATCTGGCCATCATAGCTCCAGAATCTGAATCCTGCCCTTATCTGAGCCCACTCTGCTGATTTCCTAATTCTTCCTCTTCCTCTTTCTCTTACCTTAAGAACTCCAAAAGTCTTAGCCTTGAACTACCAAGGAAAGTGGCAAAGAGGCCAAGATACACCTTCTTACACACTAGAAGGTGACTTAGAGAGATATCCAATGCTCCCACAGCTGGAACCTGGCAGTATGGTCGAGTATGTGCCTATGGAAATATCTGAGGATCCTGGGAAGTAAGCCAAGCATGGTACTGTAGGAGACATTAATAGGTTTTAGATTTAGTGTGTAAATCTTGGTTTGATTGAATAAATGTAATACAAATTATGATCATTTATGTGACTGCTTATAGTTTGTTCCTAATAACCAAGAAATGTTTGCCTATTTTACTGTGCATAATAGATTACATTTTTCCAAATTTTATTTACTCTCCATATTTTTATTTATAATACTTACTGGTGATGTACCCCATTAATTTGCTAACAATTTATATTAATAGAGTGGATCCTGGCCATGTATTATTTTTTTCCTCTCTTACAACTCAAGGAAACCATATGGCATATTTCATGCTTATATTTTTATTTTTAACAGGCCTCTCCAAAATAAACATTTCAGGATAGAATTTCAGGTACTGTTGATGGCTAGTGAAGAAGTTATTTTCAGAAAGGAAGGGTTGTCAAATTTCCAGATTTCTGTCTCTGACAATAATTTGTTTGACAGTTCTCCAGCACTTTTAGTTTCAATATGTTCATTATTCCCCATTATGCTGAGATATTCTTTTTCATCAGTATCATTTCCTGATAAGTCTTCTCTTTGACTCTTGCTTTATTGGTTTCCCTTTATTATTTCATTGTATCTGCTTTGCAATTACCCTGGGTCATTTCCACCCTTTGAGTTTTGGGCTCCTAAAATCAGACTGCTCAGTATTGCTGGCAACCCACCAATTAATCAATAGTAGATCATCTCCAGTTAATTATGCAGACAGCTACTCAGCAATATTTTCTGTCTACCAGACACCTTTCCATGTGGGTCTATGATCGGTTCCCAGCCATTCTTCAGTCCTCTTTCTTCTCTACATTCCTCTTTGTGTTTAACAAATTATGTTGTTTCCAAAGTACCTGACAGAAGATTTTCACATTTCTGTGCATTCCATCCATCTTTTAGGGATTTATTGTCTCTGTGAAAGTGGTTTATCTTCTTTCATCTGTGGTATGTGTTCCTTGAACAATTCCTATCCTCTCTCTCTCCTAAACACTTACTTCTCTTGAAGATTGAGGCATATTTAAGGTTCTATATTAAATAGCCCTTTTCCTGATTACATTCCATTTTGGTTACCACTGTTCTCTTCTTTTGTTTCTAGATGAAAATTTTAAACAAAATATCTAAATTTAATATTTCCACTTCATCACTCACAATATCTTTAGGTATGAAAATACTTAATACTGTTGTGTCAGTTCAGTTCAGTTCAGTTGCTCAGTCGTGTCCGACTCTTTGCGAACTGCATGTTAAACAAGTTTCCACTTTCCATCCTTAACTTTCTTGATCTCTCTGTAGCATTAGCATTTGACATTTGCATTAGCTTCTTAGGGCTGTCATAACACATTACCACAAACACAATGGCCTACAACAGCACTTATTTTCTCACAGTTTGAAAGGTTAGAAATCTGAAATCAGGACGTGAACTAGGTCATTTTTTTCTTCCGGAAGCTCTGAGGGAGAATATGTTCCATGTCTCTCTCCTAGTATCTGTTGGCTGTTGTCAATCTTCAGTGTTTCTGGGTTTGTAGATGTATTACTCCAATCTCCGCCTGTCATCACATGATAAACCTGTAGTCTTTACATCACATCCCTATATGTTGTTCTGTGTCCAAATCATCCTTTTCTTATAAAGACATTAGTCATTGGCTTAGGGCAACCCCAAGCCAGCATACCTCATCTTAACTTGCTTACATCAGCAAAGACCCTATTTCCAAACAATGTCTTCACCTGTATAAATATATTCACTTTAACCCAACATGCCCCAAAGTTCTACCTATTCCAATGTCAAGCCCAAAATCTTGTTAAATATTAACTCAAAAAACTCCAAATCTTATCATTATCAGAAATGCATAAGATTCTGTGTATAGTCTGTCATGCAGCAAAATTCCTCTCCATTTATGGATCTTTGAAACTAGAAAGCAAGTGATCTGTTTTTAAGAAACAGTGGTGGGGGCTTCCATAGTGGCTCACTGGTAAAGAGTCTGCCTGCCAATGAGATGGGTTTGGTCTCTGGTCTGGGAAGAATCCACAAGCTACGAATCAGCTGTCACTGTGCCACAACTACTGAGTCTGTGCTGTAGAGCCCAGGATTGCAACTGCTGAGCCCGCATGCCACAGCTACTGAAGCCCGTGTGCCTACAGCCTGTGCCCTGCAACCAGAGAGAAGCCATTGCAGTGAGAGAAACCTGGGCACCGCAACTACAGAGTAGTCCCTGGTTCAGTTCAGTTCAGTTCAGTCCAGTCGCTCAGTCGTGTCTGACTTTGCGACCCCATGAATCACAGCACGCCAGGCCTCCCTGTCCATCACAAACTCCCAGAGTCCACTCAGACTCACATCCATTGAGTCCGTGATGTCATCCAGCCATTTCATCTTCTGTTGTCCCCTTCTCCTCCTGCCCCCAAACCCTTTCAGCATCAGAATCTTTTCCAATGAGTCAGCTCTTCACATGAGGTGGCCAAAGTACTGGAGCTTCAGCTTTAGCATCATTCCTTCCAAAGAAATCCCAGGCCTGATCCCCTTCAGAATGGACTGGTTGGATCTCCTTGCAGTCCAAGGGACTCTCAAGAGTCTTCTCCAGCACCACACTTCAAACGCATCAATTCTTCGGTGCTCAGCTTTCTTCACAGTACAGCTCTCACATCCATACATGACCACTGGAAAAACCATAGCCTTGACCAGATGGACCTTTGTTGGGAAAGTAATGTCTCTGCTTTTGAATATGCTATCTAGGTTGGTCATAACTTTCCTTCCAAGGAGTAAGCGTCTTTTAATTTCGTGGCTGCACTCACCATCTGCAGTGATTTTGGAGCCCCCAAAAATAAAGTCCCTGGTTACCACAACTAAAAAAGACTCGTGCAGCAGTGAAGACCATTACAGCCCCCAATACATAATTATTTAAAAAACACAATGGTGGGGCAGGCATGAAATAAGCATTCCCCTCCAAAAAGGGAGATAATGGAAGGAATTAAGGAATCACAGTTTTCAAGAAAATTCACAATCAAGCAAGGCAAAATCCATTAGATATAAGGCATGAAAATTACTTTCTGTTGCTCGATGCTCTGTCCTCTGGGTCTGAAGATTCCATCGGTCCTTGCTTCTGGGTCAACCAAGGCCCTATTTGTTCCTGCCTTGGGCTCTTAGTGGTAGTCCTGCCATTTTAGCTTGAGGTTTTCCCATCTTGCGGGCCTAAGGAGGGGGTAGGCCTATCCTCCAGAAATGAGGAGGTGCCATTTTTCTGACCACACAACCAGCAGGATGGTTCAGTGATATTTCTTTCCTTTTCTGGAAAGACAACGCACATTTACAGTCTCATATCTCTACTAGTTTATTTCTTGTTTCCTACCAACAGAATTTCAAAAGTCCAAATGCCCTTCTTCATTTCATCCTGTCTCTCTCTGCTTCAGTCCAAGATGGCAGTGTTTCTGCTAAGATGACTGTTTGGATCCATCACATGCCTAATCTTTCCAGAAGTTTGTCCAGCTACACTCTTGGTGTTTTCTCCAAAGCACAGTATTCTCATTTTTTACCATATGGACAGGCTGAGAATTTTATAGAATTCTCAAGGTTTCTAGCTCCTTGTTGCTTAGCAGGGCTTTCTCCAAGTTAACACTTGCATTGTATTACAAGTAGCAAGTAGAAACCAAGCCTGAACTTCCATGCTTTGCTTGGAAATCTCCTCATATAAATATCCAAGTTTGTTGGTTACAAGTTCTACGCTCCACTCAAAAGCAAATCTCCATTCAGCCAAGTTTATAACAAACATAACAAACTGTAAACTTTCTTCTAGTTTCCAGTAACTTATTCCTTATTTTCTTCTGAGATCTCATCAGAATCACCTTGTACAATCATATTTCTTTTCTTTCTTTCTTTCTTTCTTTCTTTCTTTTTTTTAACCATTTTTGAAGTCTTTACTGAATTTGTTACAATATCGCTTTTATTTTTGTGTTTATGTTTTTTGGCCAAGAGGCATGTGGGATCTTAGCTTCCAGACCAGGGATTGAAATGCCCCCTATATTTGAAGGTGAAGTGGTAACTACTGGACCATCAGGGAAGCCTCTTCAACCATATTTCTAACAGTCTCTTCAAAGCAATCTAGGTTTTTGCTACCATATATCTCAAAATTTCCTGAAGAAGAGAATGGCAACCCATTCCAGTATTCTTGTCTAGAGAATTCCATGGACAGAGGAGCCTGGTGGGCTATAGTTCATAAAGTCGCAGACACGACTGAACGACTAACACACACACACACACACACACACATCCCTTAAAATTCTTCCAGCTTCTATCACCCAATTTCAAAGCCAATTTCACATTTTAAAATATTTTTTACAGCTGCACCCCACTTTCTCACAATGTAACCTAAAGCATTATTATTAATTTCTTCATTCTTAACTTTCTCTTCCTCTATGAGGCTGTGGAACAACTATCTGCTGCTTTCTCCTTCCTCCCTACGTCCAAACAATGTGTAAAGGCTTTACTTCCTCTGACTACCATTTACTTTTGGTGTTTTCAAGGATTACTGTCTTGATCCTTTGCTTGTGTTTCTCTGTATACTCTCCCTGTGATATCTACCTTATGCAAATACAAGTCTTTGCTGACGTTAGTCATGGTGTCTACCAAACCTACTTTCCATGCTTGTATACTCAGCTACTTACTGGACATGTCCCTTCAGATGTTCCACAATCACTTCAGACTCTTCAGTACCCAAATCGAACTCACCTTTAAGGTCTTAAGCCCATTCTTTCCATTTTTCCCATGTTGATGAGGAAATAAATCTGGCTGAATTTAATTTTTCAAAGTACAAACTGGGAAATTATTCTAGATTTCTTTGCATCTCTCTTTCTCCCCTTATTCCACAAATCCAATCACTTACTGCCTCCAGTATAACAGATTCAGCATTCTTAGGAGGTCTTACATCCATGGAATAATAGAGATTGAAAGACTGAAAGTATCCACTGGTGGATTCCTACTTTCAATCTTATTATTTCTTCTGTGGATTCTGTGACAGACTCACAATGGATAACTCTAGTGAATGGATCACTGCTGATTTAATTAATACTCTTCCTGTCAACTATTTTTTTACAATGGTTTAGAGAGATCTTTCTAAACATAAATTAGATCAATCATTTCCCTGCTAAAAAAATCTTTCAGTGGAAAGCTACAAGACTCTTTATTATTGGGGTCCTGTTTGCTTCTTCAGCTTCACCTTTTACTTCTCCCTTGCCCGGCTCTTTCTTTAACTATCTAAAGAAAGAAAGAAAGAGAAGTTGCTCAGTCGTGTCTGACTCTTTGCCATGACTGAGCGACTTCTCTTTCTTTCTCTCTTTAGATAGTTAAAGAGAAGAGCCATGCAAGGAAGAAGTAAAAGGTGAAGCTGAAGAAGCAAACAGGAACCCAATAATATCTTATTCTTTTACACATCATGTTTTCCCAGTCCCAGCCTCTCCCCCAGAATATTTCTTCCCTTTCTGTACTTTATCACCTATTCTTTAGATTTCATTTAGATTATTTTGAAGAGGCTTCCTGTGATGGAGACAGTTCACCGTATTACCCTTGTTTATGTCATTAGCTTGCCTTTTTTTCACAGGATCCTGTAATTACTGATTTACCTGGATGTCTTCCCAGCTAAACTATGAAATATTCGAGAGCCAAGTATGAGCTTTGTTCAGCAGGATAGCTTAGAACCTATAACAACTGTATGTGAATGGAATAACAATGCTGAACAGGCCAGTTCTTTATATATATAATATGAAAGTAACAACCCTAAATTGGACATTGAATTATTTAAGAGCACATTTGACTTCTAAAAATGTGACCTTTCAGAAATAAAGTTTTATTTTATTGGGTTTGTTATTTATAGGTGAAATTTATTTTGCATTGAAAATGGTAATTTTAGAAGTTAATTTGTGTAGTAAATGATGTTAGGAAGAAATAATTGTTTTATTCAGGAAGATACACTGTGACATTTTACATAAGAAATGATACACTGGCCTTTTCCCCTTATCCCAGAGACCTTGAGGTTAATACTGTCTGCCATTATTACTATATTTATAGAAGATCATATTAGATTTTATTTTTATAATAAGTTCATAATTGTCTCAAGATATATATTCATGTGTGCTTAATCAAATAGCATAGCTTTATGAATTCATTCAGTTTATATGCACACACACAGGGTATTCAAATACCACATTCATTCCTTGTAACAAAATATCATATTCACAAAATTTTAGTTTTTGTCCCCTTTTCATATCAAATATATTGAAAATGAGAATTTTCTTCTATCTGAGTAAGTTCACTAGAAACATTGANCCCTGTTAAATTTCAGGCAAAGAAACGCAATACAGATATGTATAGTTTACATTTCAAGCAATAAATTTGAGAAAACTTTGGCTTTGCATATGAAGTCAACTGAGAAAGTTTTGTAGAATCTCAATAAAGAAAAAGTATATAGTTCCACTATACTGATTGGGAATGTAAGAAATTAAGTTTGGGAGTCCAGTTGGTTTCCCAGAATCTACAAATGAATCACTTGTGGAAAAGAGACAGTAATAGTTTATGATTCATGAATCAGAGAACTATGTTAATTTTAATAATTAACTTTCCTTGAAAATGTACTATTTTCATAAAAGAGAATCTTAATCTTTCTTATTTGGTTTATTTTTGTCATTTTGTATTATGATTCAATTCTATGTTCATATTATGTGGAGTGAATTTCCACATAATATGAACATAATGAATGAATCATGCATAGAGTTACTTCTTTTTCTGCTACTCTTATATAATAAACAATGACCCATATAGCTTAGGTAAAAAGAATAGTGAGATCTTTGCAACATAAGAAAATACTTTGGAAGCATAACTCTCATTTTTGGAGTATCTATGGTTTAAAGACTGGGGCCATGGACAAGAGCATATGGATATGAGCCATAGTGATGACTCAGAAGTGATTGATATCCTCATTACCAATGTTTTTAACCATCCATATGCACAACATAATCACAGATTACATGAGGATTAGCTCTTATAGTCTGAAGAGAAAGTCATATTATTGAAGTCACCCTTGAGAATCCTCTGTATCACTTATATAGTATAATATGTACACACACCATATTTCCTAAGGGTTAATATAGATGGTCTTCAGGCTGGAATATATTGTTGCTTCTTCAGTTTAGCACGTGATAAAGTATTAGATTGTGTTTAGAGTCCTGCTGCTGCTGCTGCTAAGTCGCTTCAGTCGTGTCCGACTCTGTGTGATCCCATAGATGGCAGCCCACCAGGCTCCCCCATCCCTAGGATTCTCTAGGCAAGAATACTGGAGTGGGTTGTCATTTCCTTCTCCAGTGCATGAAAGTGAAAAGTCAAAGTAAAGTCGCTCAGTCATGTCTAACTCTTAGCGACCCCATGGACTGCAGCCTACCAGGCTCCTCCGTCCATGGGATTTTCCAGGCAGGAGTACTGGAGTGGGGTGCCATTGCTTTCTCCACATTTAGAGTCCGGATGGTATAAAATATACATTTAAACACTAGAATCACACTTATTTGTACAAAACCTTTATACAGAGAGTTGAGAATGACTGAATAGAAGATTCATGTCTTCCGTCCCTCTTCTCCCTGGGATTATGTTAAATGAAAGAAATGAGAAATATATTATATGAATAATGCAAATGATTTCTCTCCTTCCTTTCTTTTCTCCCTACCTCTCATTCCCATTTTTATATTCTTTATTTTCCAAGTATATCTATTGGAGTCTTAGAAAATTAAATGCACATATAATGTAATTCCATAGAGTTATATAGTGATGATAATTTTGCCACCTGCATTTTTACTCTCAAATAATTTGGAGATGATTTCCCAAAGACATAAAGAACATTTGCATACAAATGAGTTACAAAATAATTGTAGTAACATTAGAATTTGTTTCTTTTTGTATAAGGAGAGAAAGTATTCTATCAAGTAAGTATAGAGTGATAAGTTAGACATCTGTTGATTATCTACAGATACTGGGATTTTCTGTATTGATTCAAGAGATACAGGTGACATAATTAAGAAAAAAATTAATCTTTCAAAACCATTAAAGTACATATTTTTCTAAATGTAAGAACTGCTGATTTTGAGGGGGAGTAGTTAGTTGAACTTCCCTGATAGCTCAGTTAGTAAAGAGTCCACCCACAATGCAGGAGACCCTGGTTCAATTCCTGGGTCAGGAAGATCCCCTGGAAAAAGGATAGGCTACTCACTCCAGTTTTCTTAGGCTTCCCTTGAGCTCAGCTGGTAAAGAATCCACTTGCAGTGCAGGAGACCTGGGTTGGAAAGATCCCCTGGAGAAGGGAAAGGCTACCCACTCTAGTATTGTGGCCTGGAGAATTCCATAGACTGTATAGTCCATGGGGTCACAAAGAGTGGGACATGACTGAATGACTTCCACTTTCAGTGGAAGAACTCAGCTTCTTTTTAATCCTCAAAATGAGAGCTCCTTGGAGAGCTCCTATCTGGTAATTGAATCAGAGTTAATCAGTACAATTATAGGATTTCGTGATTGGTATATAATTTCTGTGCCACACATTCATTTACTATCATTTAAAGGAAGAATCACAAATTATTAGGTACAGGAGATGCTGATATCTTTATTCACATATGGCTGGCATAATTTTTCATTTGAAATATGATCACTGCATAAGCTCCACAAAATGGAAGTATATTAAAAAGAAAATAGGTCAAATTTACTCATAGTAGTGCATGACATTTTCTGTATACACATTTATTCTGAAATGTTCTTAGTGGTCTAAGAAGATTTCTAAGAACATAATCCATAAACAAATCAACATTTGACATGGTTTAACTAAACATGGTTTAGATGGTTTAGATTAAAAATTCATATATAATATTTTCTCAGGTATAAATTATATTCTTTTTTAAAAAAAATTATTTATTTTTGGCTGTGCTAGGTCTTCGTTGCTACGTGGACTTTCTCAAGTTCCGGAAGAGTGGGGGCTACTTTCTAGTTGTGGTGTGTGGGATCCTCATTGCAGTGGCTTCTATTGTGGAGTACAGGATCTAGGGCTCCTGGGCCTCAGTAGTCAATGTGCATGGGTTCAGAGATTTTGGTTCCCAGGCTCTAGAGCACAGGCTCAACAGTTGTGGCATACAGGCTTAGCTGCTCTGCATATGGTATCTTCCCAGATGAGGGGTTAAGCCTGTGTCTACTGTATTGGCAGGCGGATTCTTTACCTGTGCAACACCCACCTAACTGGTATGGGAATATAAATTAAATGCAAATTAATTGTAAATAATTTAAAAATATGTTCCCCTTTATTTTCTTTTTCATTCTGTTAGCTTTTAAGAAATATCGGTGCATATTTATTTATTTTTTTTGGTCTCACCTTATCTTCCACCCTTTGTGTGATGTAAAACTAGGTTAGCCTCTTCCAGTGACTTCTCAATTAAACTGAGGCCGGAGATTAGGTGATTAAGACTATAGATTTTCCTGTTGAAATATCTGGATTTCCATCCTGGTTCCTGCTAGTTCAGTCTCAAATTACCTCTCTCACTTTTCCCATTCATAGAGATGTTAATAACAATTATGGCATTCTTAAAAGTTACATATGAAAAAACAAAATTACATTAAGAAAAACAAAGTTACATTTTAAAAACAATGGCAGGGGAAAATACTAGTGACACCTCTTCATTTCAATTTGGAGGTTTGATCCCTGGGTGGGAAATGGCAACCTACTCCAGTATTCTTGCCTAGGAAATTCCATGGACAGAGGAGCCTGGTTGGCTAAGGTCCATGGGGTCGCAAAGAGTCAGACACCACTGAGCAACTGAGCACATAGATACACAGAGGCACATGCTGATTAGATACTTTTAATGGAAATAAGTTCTTATCAGTTTCCCACAAAAACAAAACACCTATAAGGATATTTTACTTGTAGTTTCATTATTAATCTGAAAAATCAAATTCCTGATATAATCAAGTTACTTAACAGAAAGAGATCAGGGATTTCTAGGAAACAGGCCAAATATCTAATGGTGGTAGAATCTAGGAATTATAAAGTTCTGTGGCCAGTGGCATAAAATATTTTTTTTTCTCTTTCTTCTTAACAGGAATACCAATCTTAATTTTATAGGCAGATTTTAAGAAAAACACACTTCCTAATCTGTGAAGTAAATCGATTTTAATTTGATACTTAAATATAAGAAAATTACATTAATTTTGAAACAACTCTCATGGTCTCATTATTTTTATGTTTTCTATGGCAAAGCAAAATTTTCAGAGTGTAGATTCAAAATTCTCATAGGGTTTTGAAAAATGTACTAAGTTTATATGAAATAAGCCAGTATGAAAGTCTGAAAATGCTGAGAAAATTAACATTTAAAAATCTCTAGGAATAATAATATTCATAAAATGATGAAATGGGAGGCATTATTCCATCTAAATGAATATGAATGGTTCTAACTCTAGAATCTCTCTCATTTATTGTTGGTCTCCAAGGGAGGTACATATATACATATGCAGTGCTAGAGATGATTCATTAGGAAATGAGAAGACCTATTTGAACTTTTATTTTATAATTTATCTTGTCCTTCAAAGGTTTTATGTTGATAGTACATTTTAAAATTTACATATTAGTAAGTAGAACAATGATATAAATTGTACATTGACAACTGTGTGTGTGTGTGTGTGTGTGTGTGTGCGCGCGCGCGTGCGCATGCATTGCATGCATTAACATTTCAATTGGTGGAGATCTCTTATAAAAGATCTTTATGCGTCCTTTCCTTCCCTATCCAATTTCTCCCACTGATGCCTCATTCTCCAGCCAGAGAGAAGGTGCCTTGCTTTCTGGCCCTGACAGATATCTCCGTTCATTTAATGTAGCAACACTGTGAGGATGCTGGGGTAACAGAAGACCATGTCTACCCTCTTGTTTGTGCCATCTTCCTGAGTCTCAGCGGTGGTGTGAAAATTCAGCTCAGTCTCTCAGTTGTGTCCGACTCTTTGTGACCTGTGGACTGCAGCAGGCCAGGACTCCTTGTCCATCATCAACTCCTGGAGTTTACTCAAACTCATGTCCATTGAGTCGGTGATGCCATCCAACTGTCTCATCCTTTGTTGTCCCCTTCTCCTTCCACCTTCAATCTTTCCCAGCATCAGGGTCTTTTCAAATGAGTCCATTCTTCCCATCAGGTGGCCAAGTATTGGAGTTTCAGCTTCAGCATCAGTCCTTCCAACGATTACTCAGGACTGATTTCCTTTTGGATGGACTGGTTTGATCTTGCAGTCCAAGGAACTCTCAAGAGTTTTCTCCAACACTACAGTTAAAAAGCATCAGTTCTTCTGAACTCAGCTTTCTTTCTTTCCCTTCTCAACTCCCACATCCGTACATGACTACTGGAAAAACCATAGCTTTGACTAGACAGACCTTTGTTAGCAAAGTAATGTCTCTGCTTTTTAATAGGCTGTCTAGGTTGGTCATAACTTTTCTTCCAAGGAGCAAGCATCTTTTAATTTCATGGTTGCAGTCACCATCTGCAGTGATTTTGGAGCCTAAGAAAATAAAATCTATCACTGTTTCAACTCTTTCTCCATCTATTTGCCATGAAGTGATGGGACCAGATACCATGATCTTAGTTTTCTGAATACTGAGTTTTAAGCCAACTTTTCCACTCTCCTCTTTTACTTTCATCAAGAGGCTCTTTAGTTCTTCTTCACTTTCTGCAATAAGGGTGGTGTCATATGCATATCTGAGGTTACTGATATTTCATTCCAGCTTATGCTTCATCCAGCACAGCTTTTCTCATGATGTACTCTGCATATAAGTTAAATAAGCAGGGTGACAATATACAGCCTTGACATGCTCCTTTCCCTATTTGGAACCAGTCTGTTTTTCCATGTCCAATTCTAACTGTTGCTTCCTGACCTGGAAACAGATTTTTCAAGAGGCTGGTCAGGTGGTCTGGTATTCCTATCTCTTTAAGAATTTTCCATAGTTTGTTGTGATCCAAACAGTCAAAGGCTTTGGCATAGTCAATAAAGCAGAAGCAGATGTTTTTCTGGAACTCTCTTGCTTTTTCAGTGATCCAACGGATGTTGGCAATTTGATCTCTAGTTCCTCTGCCTTTTCTAAATGCAGTTTGAACATCTGGAAGTTCTTGGTTCACGTACTGTTGAAGCCTGGCTTGGAGAATTTTGAGCATTACTTTACTAGCATGTGAGATGAGTGTGATTGTGTGGTAGTTTGAGCATTCTTTGGCGTTGCCTTTCTTTGGAATTGGAATGAAAACTGACCTTTTCCAGTCCTGTGGCCACTGCTGAGTTTTCCAAATTTGCTGGCATATTGAGTGCAGCACTTTCACAGCATCATCTCTTAGGATTTGAAATAGCTCCACTGGAATTCCTTCACCTCCACTAGCTTTGTTCGTAGTGATGCTTCCTAAGGCCCACTTGACTTCAGACTCCAGGATGTCTGGCTCTAGGTGAGTGATCACACCATCATGATTTTCTCAGTCATGAAGATTTTTTTTTTTTTAAAATAATTCTGTGTATTCTTGTCATCTCTTCTTAATATCTTCTGCTTTTGTTAGGTCCATACTATTTCTGTCCTTTATTGTGCCCATCTTTGCATGAACTGTTCCCTTGGTATCTCTTATTTTCTTGAAGAGATCTCTAGTCTTTCCCATTCTATTGTTTTCCTCTATTTCTTTGTATTGATTACTGAGGAAGTCTTTCTTATCTCTCTTAGCTATTCTTTGGAATTCTGTGTTCAGATGAGTATATCTTTCCTTTTCTCCTTTGTCTCTTTTTAGCTTCTCTTTTTTTCTCAGCTATTTGCAAGGCCTCCTCAGACAACCATTTTGCCTTTTTATACTTCTTTTTCTTGGGAATGGTTGATCCCTGCCTTCTAAATGTCATGAACCTCTGTTCATAGTTCTTCAGGCACTCTGTCTATCAGATCTAATCCCTTGAATCTATTTCTCACTTTCATTGTATAATCATAAGTGATTTGATTTCAGTCATATCTGAATGGTCTAGTGATTCCCTGCTTTCTTCAATTTATGAAAATTTGGATTATATAATAGCTTTTTATTTTACCTTTAGGAGATTATTCTCATAATTGCTATTCTGCCTGGCAGAAGTTTAATCCAACCCTGATATTTTCCATTCTATTCAAGTGTTAATTCTTTATCCGGATAGTTTAAGTTGTTTTTCTGAGAATATTAGACTAATAGACTTATTGAGATTTTTCCTTGTTTATTATTATGTTAAAATAGGGGTTTTCCCAATGGCTCAGTAGGTAAAGAATCCGCTTGCAACACAGGAAATATGGTTTTCATCCCTGGGCAGGGAAGGGCCACTGGAGGAGGCCATAGTGATCCACTGCGGTATTCTTGCCTTGAGAATACCATGGGCAGAGGAGCCTGGCAAGCTATAGTCCTGGAGTCGCAGAGTCAGACCTGACTAAAGTGACTGAGCACACACACGTGTTAGGATAGATCAAGTGTGGTGAGAGGGAAAAGTCTGAGTAAACCATTCTTAAAATGGGAAAATTGTGATCTTAGCCTTTGCTATTATTACCACTTTATTGTTTGGTTGCTACAATTTGTTAATTGACAATAAAAAATATCCACTGAGCTATAAATAAGGCTGTGTCTTTGAAACATTAGAGAGTGAACTTATAAAAAGATGCAGCTATTTATAGAAGTGTCTCTTCAGACAGGCATTTATAAATCTTCAGACAATTGTTCTCCCTGGGCTTAAAAGAAACTTACTGGTTATCTCCATAAATAATTTCCTTGGATGGCTGAAGAAATAAAATCAAGGGAGAGAAAAATTAACTCAAAAATATTCAGAAGTCTCTTATTTTAGAGGGACTGTTGTAATCACTTAATCCATATCTCTTAGACAAGAAGCAGTTGAGTCACCAGGAGTTGACAAGTCATTTGCGTATGTATAGATAAAATGACTTAGTGGTAGTGCAGAATATATACTAGTATTGCTGGACACTGGTGCTCAATGTACTGTCATACCTAGTTAGCAATCGCTGGAATCAAGATTGCCGGGAGAAATATCAATAACCTCAGATATGCAGATGACACCACCCTTATGGCAGAAAGTGAAGAGAAACTAAAGAGCCTCTCAATGAAAGTGAAACAGGAGAGTGAAAAAGTTGGCTTAAAACTGAACATTCAAAAAATGAAGATGATGGCATCCAGCCCTATCACTTTATGGCAAATAAATGGGGATACAGTGGAAACAGTGACAGATTTTATTTTCTTAGGCTCCAAAATCACTGTAGATGGTGACTGCAACCATGAAATTAAAAGACGCTCCTTGGAAGAAAAACTATGACCAACCTAGACAGCCTATTAAAAAGCAGAGACATTACTTTGCTAACAAAGGTCTGTCTAGTCAAAGCTATGGTTTTTCCAGTAGTCATGTACGGATGTGAGAGTTGAGAAGGAAAAGAGAGACAGCTGAGCGCAGAAGAATTGATGCTTTTGAACTGCAGTGTTGGGGAAGACTCTTGAGAGTTCCTTGGACTGCAAGGAGATCAAACCAGTCCATCCTAAAGGAAATCAGTCCTGAATATTCATTGGAAGGACTGATGCTGAAGCTGAAACTCCAAAACTTGGCCACGTGATGTGAAGAACTGATTCACTGGAAAAGACCCTGATGCTGGGAAAGATTGAAGGTGGGAGGAGAAGGGGACGACAGAGGATGAGATGATTGGATGGCATCACTGACTCGATGGACGTGAGTTTGAGTGAACTCTGAGAGTTGGTGATGGACAGGGAAGCCTGGGATGCTGCAGTCCAGGGGGTCGCAAAGAGTCATGCAGGACTGAGTGACTGAACTGAACTGAACTAGTTCTTCGGGTTTAATTAGAACTTCTGTTGACTAATGCAGTTATTATGAGAACTGCAGTACCTATGCAGCCTGGGTTGTAGCAGATCATGATCCCAACAGAGTGGGAAGTGCATGGAGTCTTTACATGCAACAGGGGAAAGCACTGTGGACACCAACCAAGCAAATCAATGAACATGCGTGCTAAGTCACTTCAGTCATGTCTGACTCTTTGCAACCCCATGGACTATAGCCTGCCAGGCTTCTCTGTCTGTGGGATTCTTCAGGCGAGAATACTGGAGTGGTTTGCCATTTCCTTCTCCAGGGGATCATCCCCACCAAGGATCGAACCAGCATCTCTTACATCCCCTGTATTGGTAGGTAAGTTCTTTACCATTTGTGCCACCTGGGAACACATGACTGTTATTCTTTGGGTCTCTCATTAAATTTTCTTGAGGAAGTATCTAGCATTCTGGCTAAATGGAAATTTCTCAATAATCAGTTACCTGAAGATGCTAAGAATGCAACACAGTTTACAGATGTCTCAAGAGAGGAGAAAGTGAAACTGAAATTTACTCAGTTGTGACCGACTGTTTGAGATCCCATGGACTATACAGTCCATAAAATTCTCCAAGCCAGAATACTGGAATGGGTAGCCTTTCCCTTCTCCAGGGGATCTTCCCAACCCACGGGTTAAACCTAGGTCTCCTGCATTACAGGCGGATTCTTTACCAGCTGAGCCACAAACGAGGAGTGTTAACCCTTAATCTGGAAAGCATCTATACTGTGACTGGTCAATAAAAGATATTAATAGAATAGATATTTAAAATTTATAGGACAATAGTCAATGAATCAGCAATATATTTATTAAAAATGAGCCTTAGAACTCTCAGTAGTGCTATTATAGAAAATATTATGAATGTTAAAGGGGAAAACTTGCTTATTCATGCATCTCTGATCATTTGTCTATCATCTAGGAGGCTATGGAAAAGCTGGCAGGCTGTCAAACAAGGTTGATAGATGTTGCAGTCTCTTTCTCCTCGCTCTCTTCTATTCTCATCCCTCTTCAGTGTTGCCCCAATTTATTTGTTTGATAGGTAGTTTAGTAATTTTGACCTTTAATTTTATTTTAATATCTGTTAAAGTATGTGTTAATATCCGTTAAAGTATGTGTGTGCACGTGCTCCATTGCTCAGTCATATCTGACTTTTTGTGACCCCATAAAGTGTGGCCCAACAGCCTCCTCTGTCCACGGGATTTCCCAAGCAAGAATATTGGAGTGGGTTGTCATTTCCTCCTCCAGGGGATCTTCCTGACCCATGGATTGAAACTTTATCTCTTGCATTCCCCTGCTTGTCAGGTGGATTCTTTACCACTGCGCCACCTGAGAAGCCCAAATGTGACTTTGAGTAGTTGAACTAATTAATAATTAAACTAATTCTCAATTTTAATATATATTATTTGTCTTTTGGGGGAATATTTTTTATCTCATTTTATATATATTGTAAAATTTATTTTTTTCTTTGTTTTCTCCATCTTCAAGAAGTTTCATGGATTGCATCCCACTTTCATAGTAGTTTGTAGATACTATTCATTTTTTAGGTACCAATATGGGTTTCCTCGGTGGCTCAGTAGGGAAGAATCTGCCTGCCAATGCAGTAGACATGAGTTTGATCCCTGGGTCAGGAAAATCTCATAGAGAAGGAAATGGCAACCCACTCCAACATTGTTGCCTAGCAAATCCCATGGCCAGAGGAGCCTGATAGGCTACAGTCCTTGGGATTGCAAAAGAGCTGGACATGACTGAGCAACTAAACAACAACAAATTATAAATAGAGAATTCAAATATAAATTTTATTTTTTTATTTTGGTAGATAAGCATTTGACTTCCATTTGTAAACTTGTGTGATTATTTTTTTTATTCTTAAAGTTCAGATTTTTTAAAATTCAGAAGTAACATGATCTGCTGTGAATTTTTATCAGTCTTTCCGCTTTGTTTCTCTTCATCTTGAGGACTTTTTTTTCTATTCATAGCTTAATTTTATTTCTCTGCATCTATGCCTTCATTTAAAACAATGCTACTATTATTTATACTTCATGTGCATTAATATATCCTCCAACCTCCTCATCATTCTTTTCATTACATCCATTCCAGTTTTGCTCTGTGATTTAGATATTTCTTCAACTCGATATTTCAATCCATTAACTTACGTTACAACTATTTCTGTCTCCTCATTCCATTAATCTATTGACTTTTTCAGCTGGTAAATCATGTTTTTCTGTTTGTTTGTTTTTTGCTTTAGACTTAAAAGATTTTTTTTTCATGCCACAACACATTTTTCTTAATTTGCATCATCATCATCATCATTTTTCAGTTCCAGTTTCTCTTAAGTTCAAGAGCCTCTTCATCAACTCTGTTTTGCCGGATATCCTTCTGTTTAACTCATCTTTCTCTCCTTAGGCAACTCGATCTTTCTGAGGTACTAAAAGAAAGCCTGTTTCCTTCTTCTTTTCCATCTTAGGAAGCAGAAACAACAGAGTAACTCCTTCAGACTTTTAACTGCCTTCCTGGGGCCAGAGAGACTAGGCAGAGTCAAGCTGCCAATAATATTCTATTCCCAATGGCACCTGCAGGTCTCTTAGAATAAATTTATTTCCAGATAGTGAATTGTGGCTTTGCAATATAGTATCTCTTTTAAACTGGTCTCCAAACATATCCCCTCCCATAGATCAGAATACCTATTCTCAGAGATTCCAGAATACCTGAATGAAACACTCCAAAGTCCTCAGAAATCATTTGGTTTAAAAGAGAAAGATGGAGAGAAACCAAGGAGGAAGGAAGACGTCCTTTTCCAGTTAGTTTTGTTCTCAGAATCCTTTTACATCTATCTCAGTAGATCTGTTATAACTGAAATGCAAAACATAAATTCAAGAATACGTTAGTAACCTTCCTGAAGGTAGAGAATGAGTTTTATAACATTAAAAAAATTTCTTCAGCAAAGGAATGTAGGAGGTAAATACATATCTAATTCATTACAGAGGCCAGTATTTCAAAAGAGTACACATGAACATCACTTTGTGTTTTATAATATTTTAAGAAATTGTTTGTTAAACCTCTGATACCTATGCTATCTGAATGTGAAGCAAATTTCTTTCTCATAAAATATAAATCCCTTTAACTTTTGCTTTTCTACGAAAGGTTAATAATTTAAAGGAAACTTATATGTACAGACAACTATTTATATGTAGAATTTTTGTATTCTGACTTTTATTTCAAGCACAACAAAAACATGAAAATATTATATTTAAAATACATTTTGTATANTGAAGAATAGTCCTCAGTATTTTTTTGAAAAATGAATTGAGTATGTAAAACTCTTTCGCTCATTTAAATTATTTATTTATTTATTTACTGGATGTGCATCGTGGCTTGCAGAATCTTAGTTTCCCAACCAGGGATTGAACTCGCATCCCTTGCAGTGGAAGCATGGGGTCCCAACCACTGGATTGCCCAGGAATTCCTTGAATAATTAAAAAAAAATCATTTAAAAGTATTTCTTTATAGATTTTTTTTAAAATTTTTATTTTAACTTTAGTTTACTTTATATTACTGTATTGGTTTTGCCAAACATTGACATGAATTCACCACGAGTGTACTTTTTTTGATCCATGAAATTGGAACTAATAGTATTTTTGAACAAAACATTTCTGCCAATTCACTAAAATTGCTCTATCTACTGCAGGGAGTCACACAGTGAAGAAAAAAATGTCTCCTATTGTAGTTGGTGCCCACCCAAGAATCTGAATGTAGCTTGCTTATAGTGGTGAGGTACTCTCTCATTAGTTTTCAGAAGCATACCACTGAAAAGCAATATGTCAAGAACTACACTGCAAAAAGCAAGATAGCAAGAAGAAAGAAACTGTGATAATGTTGTGGGAACTTTATTTCTACAAATACTCAGGGTTTTCAGTATAAATTTATGTGGAAGCATCTAATGAAACATAAAAATAGCTCTACAGATTATGTTTAATCAACTAGGATCTGCTTTTGGATAGCGTAGGTAGTTACAACGGCTATTAGAGGATGTGGAGGAAGATAAAGATTTTCTCTTTGCATGTGTGATTTTCTAAGGTTGCAGAAGCAGGAGAGAAAATAATTCAGAATTTGAGTGTGACTACATTCTTAATTATATTAATTCTTATTATTCTTAATTGCTCTAAACTGTTTTATAACTGTGCTTTTTTACCGCCATAGGGATGCCATAGAGAATTTCTCTGAAGCCTCAGAGGGAAAAAAATAAGAGAAAGTGGTTGAAGTACTGTTTTCTCTCTTCAATAAAATTAGATTTTGTATTTCAAGATTTTATTTAAAGGAAAAAAATCCACCATTAAAAAGCTTAAAAACACTGCTCAGGAGGGCCTGGTAATCTCAAATGAGAGAGGTCATGGTGACCAATTCCACTAAGAGACTGTTCAGATTGAGTTGAATAAGTATAAAACCTATGGTCATAAGTACACATATTAGAAAGCTAAATTATTAATGTGCATTTTGAAGAGTTAAATGAACTCCAATTAGATCAAATTTATTTTTCCTGGAAAGTGATTCCAAAATAAAACCAATTAACTCTTTCTTGCAGGAGGATGTTTGAAAGTGTTATTTAGAAATGTTTCATAGGATTATTACAAGATTGGTTATTAGTTTTCCCACTAAAAATTAAGTCATTTATATCCAAATTATGTAGACTAAAAAAAAAAAAAAAAACTACAGAGAATGCCATATCCACTGAAGAGTAGCACAAATATAAGATGTCGCTCTCAGATATGGAAAGGCAGAGAGCTTTCAACAAACAAAAATGATTTCATTAACTGCAAAGCAGTTAAGTATCTTGAATTGGAGAGTTTCTTAGTCTAAAGCAAAACTTTAGTAGATATCAGTGGCAGAACAAGGAAACAAACAATGATACTTAAAGGCTTTATTTTGAGCAAGAACATAAGCAGATAGACACTTAAGTCTATTCTATCTAACATAGTGGCCACTAGTCACACGTGGCTAGTGAGCCCTGGAAATGTGATCTGTCTAAATGGAGGTGTGTATGAAGTATAAAATATACACCAGACTGACTTCAAACATTTACTATGAGAGAATAAAGTAAAATATCTCATTAGTAACTGTATATTGATTACACATAGAAGCAATAAAGACATATTGGTAAAGGATTTATTACTTGTGTCTTTGCAAGGCTAGAAAAAGAATACAGAAGAACATATTGATGATTATTTTATATGACATATAAGAAACTATGTGTAACTCAAATGCTAGAATTTGGTTCAGTCACTCTCAATAAATATTGTGTTATTTTTAATCTTCTCTGTAAAATGAGTCTTTTGGATATTGAGTTGGGCAAAACTTACCTGGTTATTAGAATCAAAATGTTCAAGTCTACAATGAAGTAAATGATGTGAACAATTTACTGCTAGATTTTGGTCAAATGAGACCATTTCGAAACTGTTTACAAGGGGTCAAAGTTTTAATACTAACGCCAGAGCAATATATAGCACTTTTGTGTTTCTCATTAAATAAATTAAATTGAACAAATTTTATTGAATATGATTAGGCATATTGCATATGTCCTTAGAGTAAGTGAAATTAAGTAACATCTCAATAAATGCACAGTTAATTCATTTTTGCAATAAATATATTTTTTGGAGAATCTATAGTATTTGTGGCATTGCTTTAAGAAATATAATGTTAAAAGGCCAAATGTATTGCAGAGCAAAAGAGGTCACGATAGGAATCAGAGTGGAAAGTCCCATTTCTATTACTTAAAAGATACTCTGTGACATTCATGAAGTATTTACTTCATGTGTGTTGGGTATTACTATGTGTTCGGTATTAAAGTTTTATATTTATTAGTTGTTATCATTATAGCAGTTTTATGAATTAGGTACTTTTATTATCATCATTTCATAGATGAGAAAATTCAGGCTAAAAGATTAAGTAACAATTCATAGCTATTTAGATGGATGAGGAAGAATTCAAACTCAGCAGACTGGCTAAAGCAGCCAAATGTCTAACTCTCTGTATATTAGGAGAACGAAATTTATGAGGGAGGGTACACCATTAGTGAGTAGTAAAACGAAAAAGTGCATTGTATCTCGAGAATATGAACTCGGATTCCTTGGTTGCAACAAAATCAACTCTTGCTAGCTTAAGCAGTGATGGTTGTTTTGTTTTGCTCTTTGGAACGATATTGGTCTGTTCACAACATTCATAGAAATGCTTGAGAAGGAAAGACAGAAACGAACAACATCAGAGTTGCTCTGGGTGTTCCAGATTTTGCAGTTATTAATATACCCTTGATTTTTCCCTTGCACAACTCTAATAACTTTGAAACAATATCAATAAAGATTTGAAGTGTTTGTCTCTAACTGTGGCAATTATATACCCTTGATTTTTCCCTTGCATAACTCTAATAACTTTGAAACAATATCAATAAAGATTTGAAGTGTTTGTCTCTAACTGCGAACCTTTAGTGAGATAAACTATAAGGATGAAAATAACTGCAAAGAAACTTTGAATTTTATATAGTAGATTTGGTTGTAGTAGTGGTGTTAGTGTATTAGTGTGTAATTATGCACAGATGCACGTGTGGAACTGTACTTTAAAATAACTGTCAGATGTAGGAAAACAAGTGTTAAATATATTTGGAATGAAGGTTCTCATAATTTAAGAAGGGTGATACAAATATTGAATGCTAGAGAGTTAGGGAAGACTCAGAATGTTGGATTTGTGTTGGTGGTATCTATGTAAACTCATGACTTAAATTCTTAGCTTTGCTCACTGAGGGAGCCTAGAAACCATTATATCTCACTATCAATACATACAACTAGAGGTTAGATCTTCATTTCTAAATACTGTTCTCCACTAAAAGAAACCAAGCATTGTTAGAGGCTTAACAGCTTTCACAACTGGGACAGGGAAAGGACAAGAGAAGATTGATCTGTTGTATTCTGGTGAAAACAAGGAGGTATTTAAAGATTGATAGAATCAGAACAAAACGACAGAGAGCCAGCTTAAGGGGGCATCCATTGGTCAAACTGGATCAAATCAGCATCAGAAAATAATAAGGATAGTATAATAATACATGGGGGCTTCCCTGGTGGCTCAGAAGTTAAAGCACCTGCCTCCAATGCGGGAGACCAGGGTTCGATCCTTGAGTTGGGAAGATGCCCTGGAGAAGGAAATGGCAATCCATTCCAGTATTCTTGCCTGGAAAATCCCAAGGACGAAGAAGCCTATTGAATTCAAGGAAATCATGTGTCCTGTGTAATACTAAAAAAATGATGGAAGACATGAGACTTTACAGAAAAATGCCACTAACCCACATATGAGGAATCATACAATTAGGAAAAAAATCATCATTTTGTAATTACAGTGTAATATTTAATTTAGGCAGCCATTATTGCTTGATGCCCAAATGCTCATGAAAAGGAAAATTTACACAATGTTTAATGCTTTTATTAACGTGTACATAGGGCTTCCCTGGTGGCTCAGAGGTTAAAGTGCCTGCCTCCAATGCGGGAGACCCGGGTTCGATCCTTGGGTTGGGAAGATCCCCTGGAGAAGGAAATGGTAACCCACTCCAATATTCTTGCCTGGAGAATCCCAAGGATGAAGAAGCCTGGTAGGCTACAGTCCATGGAGTCGCAAAGAGTCGGACACGACTGAGCGACTTCACTTCACTTCACTAACGTGTACATATTATTTTAGTATTTCTTATATTCAGATCATTTTCAATTTACTGTATCATAAAATTAATTCCTTGAGAGCTACATGAATTGAGGGAGGTATATTCAATGACTATTTTGTAGTTTTTGGAGACTTGATAAACCATGACAGTAACTATATTCAACAAAAGCAAAAAAAAAAAAAATCCACAGAGAATGATTACTGCCAGATTGCCTAATGAAATATGATAATGATATTATCTTCTACTGCATTTATTTCTTTCAGAAGGAAGAAGCCTCAGACAGAGCTGTAATTCATAAGGCAGAAAAAAAAATAGAGGTTTTAATAGAACAAATGTTCACATAGGTAATGTAATCATTAGTCAACTAGCTTGGGGTCCCTTTTGAGCCATATGAACTCACTAGATTTTTGAATATGTGAGCTAGTAACCAAGCTATCTGAGCATTAAGTTTTTAAAAAATTGAAAGTTATAATTTATTCTTTAAATAATTACTGTTTTAATGAAAGAAATTTTGATGTACATTACATTTGATAGATCAAAAATAAAATTTTTATGCAAGCATTTTTGTCATGTTTATAAATGTGAATATTTAGTTTAAGGAGACTGTAGTGAGTGAGGAAGGGCATGATGGACTGTTGTAAGTCTGGATGAAAGTGATGGCCCCTGAACTCAGAAAATATCAGTAGATAGAGAATGTTGGAGACAGTGTGTAGATGAAAAAATTATTGAGAAGACAGAGATAAATGCACAAGCAACTTGTCCACAGTAGTTTAGATGTGCAATGTCTGATATAATCTTCCTCAGTTATATTTTGATATTCTTATTTATTTGTTGTGTCATGCTCAGTATTCTTGCCTAGAGAATTCCATAGACAGAAGAGCCCAGTGGGCTACAATCCATCGGGTCACAAAGAGTCAGGCATGACTGAAGCAGCTGAGCACATTCTGACTTAATATAGGATTAAGAGATGAGAAAGTGTCAAAAGAAAAAAAAAAAGAACAGTCTGTTCTAGACTGAATCTTAGTTAGGTTTGGGCACATTTTCTCTTTCAACAACTTGTTGCTATCTACACAGCTGTTCCATTTCTCTCTCATGGATTTCTGTGGCTTCTCTTTCACTTTCCTGTTATAGTGTAGAATTAGCTCAAAAGACATAGAAGATAGATAACAAGATCCAGAGGATTCCATTCTCTTAATGCCAATACTGCTGTCAGTTTAGATGGAATCTAAGTTGTAAAGACTACTGATATACTTTTTTTAGGTCAGAAACCTGTTCTCCAACCAAATTAATACTAGTTTATGTAATTTTAATTTTATGTAAGTTATTTAGCTTATGTAATTTTAAGTAATGCCATGTGCTTGATAGCAGGTGTCTTAGCCTTAAATATAGATAACCTGAATAGTGTGTGGATATACTACCATTCATTCATGCAGAGAAGTAGGAGTACTCAACTAATAATGGGATCAATGGGCTGAATTATTCAATCAAAGATAGAGTTTTAGCACTTAAGTTCATCTACATCTGTTTATAATCACAGGAAATATAAGGAATGTACGTTTTAATAAACATATCTGGTCTCTAACATTGATGATAAAATGTAAACACTGGTTATTCTTAGGACATTCTTTAGGAAAAAAATCTCTTTAAAACTCAATAATAATTTACCTCCACTTTTCCCCTAAGAATATAATCAATTCATGATTGTAATCATATTTTTAGAAAATTGGGGGATAGTTGCTTTACAATGTTGTGTTAGTTTTTGTTAAGTAGTACTACATGGATCTTTTTAGCCTTCTCTTTGCTTGTCTATAATGTTCCATTCCATCTGTAATAAACCTAGACTTCGCCATCAGACATTAATTTACTTACCTATTCAATTTCATTACGGGCTTCCCTGGTAGCTCAGACAGTAAAGCGCCTGCCTACAATGTGGAGACCCAGGTTCGATCCCTGGGTCGGGAAGATCCCCTGGAGAAGGAAATGGCAACCCAAATCCAGTACTCTTGCCTGGAAAATCCCATGGACTGAGGAGCCTGGTAGGCTATAGTCCATGGGGTCGAAAAGAGTCGGACACGACTATATAAGTATAATTTCATTATACTTGTATAGAAATTTCAGAACTGTTAACTTGCTGTGATAAAATAATTTTACCATTTAGAGTACGGGTGTTTATGTGTTCTTTTTTTACCTTTAAACATACAATTTCCAGTTATTTCCAAAGGTGCTTAGCTCAGAACTTTCTCTCCCACCCTCACATATGAGGTTATTTAATATATTTTTGAAACAGATTCTTTTGTTACAGACTACATTCCACTGTGGGATTCTCCCAACCTTGTAAACAATTTTAAAATTTGCATATGTTAAGATTTATNCCACCCTCACATATGAGGTTATTTAATATATTTTTGAAACAGATTCTTTTGTTACAGACTACATTCCACTGTGGGATTCTCCCAACCTTGTAAACAATTTTTAAATTTGCATATGTTAAGATTTATTCTATACTTATAAATTATCATGGGTTTAGACAAGTGCAAAGAGTCATGTTATTCAGTACCACAGTATTATATATCAGAGCTTAACCACTCTAAAAACATCCTTCTTCCTCAAAACCCTGACAACCATTTCAACTACTGATTTCTTTATCAGATTTGTAGTTTGCCTTTTTCAGAATGTCATAAAAGTGAAATCCTGTGGCACTTTCAGACTGACTTTTTTATAAAGACTTTTTGATGTGGACCATTTTTAAAGTCTACTGAATTTGAATTCACTTCTGTTTTATAGTTTGGTTTTTTGGCCCTAGGCATATAGGATCTTAGCTCCCTGACCAAGGAATGAACCTATACCACCTGCACTGGAAAGCAAAGTGTCAACCATTGGACCACCAGGGAAGTCCCTAGACTGACTTCTTTCACTTAGCAACATGTGTTTAAAGTCACCCATGTTTTTGTAGGGCATGATAGCTTATTCCTTTTTATCACTGAATATTATCCCGTCATGTGGATATCTCACAGTCTGTTTATCCACTTTCTTGTGGAAGTGATTTCTTCCAGTATTTGGTGATTATGAATTAAGCTGCCATAAACCTTTATGTGCTGGGTTTCATGTGGATATGAGTTTTCAAATCAGTTGTGTAAGTTTCTGGGTGAGCCATTGCTAGATCACAGTAAGAATATATTTAGCTTTGTAAGAAGTTCCCAAACTGTCTCTCAAATTGGCTGTACCATTTCACATTCCCGCCAGCAAGGAATCAAAGTTCTTGTTGCTCTGTATCCTTGCCAGCAATTCTATTGTTATCTGTATTGTATCTATTCTAACATTTGTGTAATGCTTTATTTTTGGAGAAAGGATCTGGACTCTTGAGTAGCTAAGTCATGTGGCTTCATGCCCGTGTGACTGATTTCCAGTAAGAACTCAAGACATCAAGGCTTGAGTGAGATTCTCTTGTTGGCAACACTCCTCATGTGTTTTCACATATTTCTGGAAGAATTAAGGGCAGCCCTGCATGAATCCTTGGGGAGGACACCTGGAAGCAAGTGCCTGTTTTCTCCGGAACTTTGCCCTGTGTTGTCTTTGCATTTGCTGACTTTTATCTCTAGTCTTTCGCTGTAATAAACCTTAATGGTCAATATAACAGCTCTTTCTGAGTCCTGTGAGTCCTTCTAGGGAATCACTGAGCCTGAGTGAGGTCATGAGGACTCCATCACAAGTCCTTAACATTAATCATAAATATTTTGATTTCTTTTCTGGTAACACCAACATGTGTGTAATATCTGAGTCTAGTTCAGTTGATTGTGTTGTCCTTTCTGACTGCGTGTTTTTGCATACCTAACGACTTTTGTTGAGAGCTGTATCTGTTGTGTTGAGCATGTGTGTGTGTGTGTGTGTGTGTGTGTTAGTCACTCAGTCTTGTCCGACTCTTTGCTACCACATGGACTGTGGCCTGCCAGGCTCCTCTGTCCATGGGATGTTCCAGGCAAGAATATTGGGGTGGATTGCCATTTCCTCCTCCAGGGGATCTTCCCAACCCAGAGATCGAATCTGGTCTCCCGCATTGCAGGCAGATTCTTTACCGTCTGAGCCACGAGGGAATCCCTGATGTATTGAGTAATAGGACATAAAATGAATAGGCTTCGAGTGGGAGGATTAATGTTCATCTGTCTTGCAGTGGAGCTGTGTTTAGTGTTTGTTGTAGCGATATGTACCACAGCTTCAAAATCCTGTAATGTCCTTATTTTAGTCTTTTATCCTGGCCTAGAGGCTTCTCTGTGTATAATTTTTTTTCTGTTCTTTTAAAAAATATCTATTTATTTATTAATTAAAGGATAATTGCTTTACAGAACTTTGTTGCTTTCCGTCAAACCTTAATTGATCCTCAGAGGAAGTCAGCTTTGCAGCTGTTGCTTTGCAGTTGTTGCTATTATTACACAGGAGCCCTTTTGCTAGCATGGTAAGGTATAGGAGAGGGAAACTTTCTGTAATCTTTTGACTAAAACTCAGTCTTTTCATGAGACTTTGCCTAGGGCTGTGGCCTTCACAAGTGTTCTTGATCCTCTTCCACATTACATTAAAAAAAAAAAAATTTGTCCCTTATTCCTTCCCTGAATAAATAATTCCTAATTTATATCCTTAAGGCCCCATTTCCTGTTGATTTTAGGTATTCCCCATAGGTGAGATAGGAAGATGGGAAAAGCTGGAAAGAAAGTGAAAAGTGAAAGTGAAAGTTGCATCTGATTCTTTGTGACCCCATGGACTATACAGTCCATGGAAATCTCCAGGCCAGAATACTGGAGTGGGTACCCTTTCCCTTCTCCAGAGATATTTCCAACCCAGGGATCAAACCCAGGTCTCCTGCATTGCAGGTGGATTCTTTACCAGCTGAGCCACAAGGGAAGCCCAGGAATACTGGAGTGGGTAGCCTATCCCTTCTCCAGAGGATCTTGCTGACCCAGGAATCGAACCAGGATCTCCTGCATTGCAGGTGGATTCTTTACCAGCTGAGCTATCAGGGAAAAGCTGGAGCAGGCAGGAATTCCCTTCATCCTGCTGAAACAGGATTTCAGAATTGTGCTTCAGAATTCTTACCCCAGGAGAGACAGCTTCTGTCTGGAGAAGGTTTTGGGAGTGTTTTCTGGAGAAGGGAATGGCAATTCACTCCAGTATTCTTGCCTGGAGAGTCCCATGGACAGAGGAGCCTGGCGGGCCACAGTCCATGGGGTCACGAAGAGCTGGACACGACTGACTAACACTACTACACCTCATGGTGGATACTCTTCTCACCCTGACAGAGCCTCAGGGAGGTCTTTCCTGGAACTTCACAATGAATACCAGGCATTCATTCTTGGGGGCTTCCCTTGTGGCTCAGAGGTAAAGAATCGGCCTGCCAATGCAGGAGATGTGGGTTCGATCCCTGGGTCAGGAAAATCCCCTGGAGAAGGAAATAAAATACCACTCCAGTTTTCTTGCCTGGAGAATTCCATGGACAGAGGAGCCTGGAGAGCTACAGTCCATGAGGTTGCAAAGAGTTGAGCTCTACTGAGCAACTATACAGCAACATTCATTCTTGGAGGGGAGCCCACACATGTGTGAGTTCCTCTGAGACTGTAGCCCTACTCTCATGATAGTCCATCCTCAGTCGCCAACAATTATTACCATATGTTTCTTCAACTTTAAAGCTCTGTATGCTTCTGTGCCAGGTAAGCAAATCTTGGTTGCTGTATCTCTCTGGATACACAGCTCTCTCCACATTTGGGAGACCTCTACCTTTGCCCTATGACCTCAGTTCTCTGATAGGTCCAAATCTTGTTGTCAATTTTTAGTTTATCCAACTATTCCTGACTGTAAGGATAGGAGTGAAGACTTCCAAGATCTTTGCTTATCACACGTGAAACTTGAAGTCTATTAGTGAACTTTTAGAACATCTGTTTTCTATATTTCTGCCATGCTTTTGTGTACCATCAAAGTAATGATTCTTGCTATGCACTGTTTTTTTTAATGCTTATATCACAACACTGAAGTACTTTATAGTGTGTTAGTAAACATTATCATGTTTTTAAATGATTAAGTGAAATTAGAATAGACTATATTTTATATAGGATTATTAAATGTCTTCTAAAATGGTACTGATGAACCTATTTGCAGGACAGCAATGGAGATACTCAGTCATGTCTGACTCTTTGTGACCCCATGGACTGTAGCCCACCATGCTCCTCTGTCCACAGAGTTTTCCAGGCAAGAATACTGGAGTGGATTGTAGCTGATAAAGAATCCACCTGCAGTGCAGGAGACCCCAGTTTGATTCCTGGATTGGGAAGATCCCCTGGAGAAGGGAAAGGCTACCCACTCCAGTATTCATGGGGTTTCCTGGTGGCTCAGATGGTAAAGGGTCCATCAGTTATGCACGAGACCTGGGTTCATTCCCTGGGTTGGGAAGATCCCCTGGAGGAGGACATGGCAACCCACTCCAGTATTCTTGCCTGGATAATCCACATGGACAGAGGTACCTGGTGGGCTGCAGTCCATGGGGTCACAAAGAGTTGGACATGACTGAGTGACTAAGCACACACAGCAATGGAGATGTAGAGACAGAGAACAGGCTTGTGGACCCAGTGGGGGAAGGAGAGGGAGGGATAAATTGAAAGAGTAACTTTGAAACATATACACTACCATGTATAAAGTAGATAGCCAATGGAAATTTGCTGTATGACACAGGGAGCTCAAACCTGGTGCTCTGTGACAACCTAGAGGGATGGGCTGAGGTGGGAGGTGGGAGGGAGGTTCCAGAGGGAGGGGACATATAGATACCTATGGCTGAGTCATGTTGATGTATGGAAGAAACTAATACAGTAGTGTGAGCAATTATCCTCTAAAAAAGTGTCTTCTAGAAAGTTTATGTTGAATCATGTAAACTTGAAATAGAAATAGAAAAGGTGTTGCGTGATTAATAATTTGTTTTACTTATCATGGAAGTAAAGGAATGGACAGGGTTGTTTAGTGAGAAATACAGTTATAGTTTGCAAATGCACATAGTCCAGAGGAAGCAAATGAGGTTCTTTTATTTGAATCACATTTTGGCAATACCATGCCAGATGGGAGAGTGCAAGATGTAATTGCATAAAGTAGCAAGAAGGTTAAGAGGAAAACAGGACTTACCATATAAACAAAAATTGGTCAAGGGAAGATGATATCAAATACTTGGTGGATAAAGCTAGCCTGCTGAGGATCTATTGTTTCAAAAATAGCCTGTTGGCTGAGTCATCTTATCTGTGGCTCAGTGTGCTTTGTAATCCTTAGATGTGTTTCATAAGCAGACATAACCGTTCAATACAGAAACATAATTCTATTATGTAAGGAATTTTGATTTTTAAAAATTTGATATAATTTTAGTCTTTTCGTTTTTATATTTGAAACTTTATTACTAATCTACTAATTAATAATACACTTA
>SJYQ01004510.1:247183-267280 GCA_006410935.1 Redunca redunca
CTGACCTAAAAGAAAGACACAAACAAGAATTCCAGTTATGTTTTTCTCACATGAAAGATATTTATATTTTATTACTTGGTAATGTTGATATCTTTGCTAGATAATTCCATAAGAAGACCTAGATCATCTCCATCTTTATGCTAGGTCATTCTTATATGATAATCTGTATTCATGATTGATAAAGCTATAGACTGGTGTTCTCATTCAAGGCATAAAAGTGTAACCTTCTTCCAAAAATAAATCAAGCAAGAAAAATGAAGTAGCATCTATATATGTTTATCAGGAAAGTAACAGCCTTCTCACTGGAATTGTTCCTGGTGCAAGGCTATGTCACAGATTACCTTAGGTTTGAAAGGAGACTAAGAAATGATACTTGTCTTTGCTAGCTGCATGGTAGAGACAGGCAATGATAAAGAGGTTTAAAGTGTTTCATAATGCGTTTTGGGTCAACCACTCTATGTTATCAGCCAAATAAATCTGAGAGGAAATGAGCTATGAAAATAAGATGTTCATTGACTTATGATTTATTATTCCAAATGATATTTACTTTCATTATTTTAAATGTACCCTTATTTTTAGTAGGTCAAATGACTACACACAGAGAGCTGTATGACATTTCTCAAAGAATCACAGATAAATAATTTTTTTTTAATGTAGAGGTAACATGGGCCATCATGAATCACATATTAGTACACAATTTCCATAATTTGTTCTTCTCTCATGTATGACTCATCTCTGAAGCTGGGAAACATTTTTATCTATTAAGAGTAAACTGAATTATATGAAGGATGAAATAAAAAGCACACACATAAATAGACTTAGATTTTAATGGATAGTCACAAGAGTATTCTAACAGAGTGTCTACTATTTGACAGGCAGTATCCTAGGCACAGTGGATAAACTCTGTAATGGTATAGATATGATCCCTGCTTTCCTACAGCTTATTATTCAATAGAACAAATAGGTGAATAACTGTTTTAGGAATTTACACACATGATAAATAATCAAGGCCAAACTGTAATGTAGGCATTGTTAATCCCTCTCTTTGTGTAAGGGGGAAAAATGATGTTTAGGATTAAAAGTGACGTAGACATCCGTATGTCTTCTTTGGAGAAATTTCTATTTAGCTCTTTGGCCCATTTTTTGATTGGGTCGTTTATTTTTCTGGAATTGAACTGCATAAGTTGCTTGCATATTTTTGAGATTAGTTGTTTGTCAGTTGCTTCACTTGCTATTATTTTCTCCCATTCAGAAGGCTGTCTTTTCACCTTGCTTATAGTTTCCTTTGTTGTGCAGAAGCTTTTAATTTTAATTAGATCCCATTTGTTTATTTTTGCTTTTATTTCCAGTATTCTGGGAGGTGAATCATAGAGGATCCTGCTGTGATTTATGTCAGAGAGTTTTGCCTATGTTCTCCTCTAGGAGTTTTATAGTTTCTGGTATTACGTTTAGATCTATAATCTATTTTGAGTTTATTTTTGTGTGTGGTGTTAGCAAGTGATCTAGTTTCGTTCTTTTGCAAGTGGTTGACCAGTTTTCCCAGCACCACTTGTTAAAGAGATTGTCTTTATTCCATTGTATATTCTTGCCTCCTTTGTCAAAGATAAGATGTCCATAGGTGTGTGGATTTATCTCTGGGCTTCCTATTTTGTTCCATTGATCTATATTTCTGTCTTTGTGCCAGTACCATACTGTCTTGATGACTGTGGCTTTGTAGCAGAGCCTGAAGTCAGGCAGGTTGATTCCTCCAGTTCCATTCTTCTTTCTCAAGATTGCTGTGGCTATCCGAGGTTTTTTGTATTTCCATACAAATTGTGAAATTATTTGTTCTAGCTCTGTGGAAAATACCACTGGTAGCTTGATAGGGATTGCATTGAATCTGTAGATTGCTTTGGGTAGTATATTCATTTTCACTATATTGATTTTTCCAATCCATGAACATGGTATATTTCTCCATATTTCTCCAAAGAAGACATACAGATGGCTAACAAACACATGAAAAGATGCTCAACATCACTCATTATCAGAGAAATGCAAATCAAGACCACAATGAGGTACCATTTCACACCAGTCAGAATGGCTGCGATCCAAAAGTTTACAAGCAATAAATGCTGGAGAGGGTGTGGAGAAAAGGGAACCCTCTTACACTGTTGGTGGGAATGCAAACTAGGACAGGCACTATGGAGAACAGTGTGGAGAGTCCTTAAAAAACTGGAAACAGAACTACCTTATGACCCAGCAATCCCACTACTGGGCATACACACTGAGGAAACCAGAATCGAAAGAGACACATGTACCCCAATGTTCATTGCAGCACTGTTTATAATAGCCAGGACATGGTAACAACCTAGATTCCCATCAGCAGATGAATGGATGAGAAAGCTGTGGTACATATACACAATGGAGTATTACTCAGCCATTAAAAATACATTTGAATCAGTTCTAATGAGATGGATGAAACTGGAGCCTATTATACAGAGTGAAGTAAGCCAGAAAGAAAAACACCAATACCATATACTAACACATATATATGGAATTTAGAAAGATGGTAATGATAACCCTGTATGCAAGACAGCAAAAGAGACACAGATGTTTAGAATGGACTTTTTGACTCTGTGGGAGAGGGAGAGGGTGGGATGATTTGGGAGAATGGCATTGAAACATGTATACTATCATGTAAGAAACGAATCTCCAGTCTATGTTCAATACAGGATACAGGATGCTTGGGACTGGTGCATGGGGATGATCCAGAGAGATGATATGGGGTGGGAGGTGGGAGGGGGATTCAGGATTGGGAACTCATGTACACCCGTGGCTGATTCATGTCAATGTATGGCAAAACCAATACAGTATTGTAAAGCAAAATAAAGTAAAAAAAAAAAAAAACAACGAATACTGGAGTGGGGTACCATTCCCTTCTCAGGGATCTTCCCAACCAGGGATCAAACCCAGGTCTCCTGCATTTCAGGCAAGTTCTTTACCATCTGAGCCACCAGGGAAGCCCTATAGTAGATATATAAAAAGCATTTAATAATATGCTACATCCATTCTTCATGTAAATATCTTAGTCACCTCCTCAATTTGACAAACAGCATCTCCAAAATTATACAGATTATATCATACTTAACGGTGAAAACCTGAACACTATTAAGATTAGAATCAAGGCACATATATCCACTCTATTGCTTCTATTTGATGTTATGCTGGAGGTTCTGGCCTCCACATAGGAGAAGAAATAAAGAATAAGAAATATCCACAAGGAAATTGGAAGGCAAATAGCATGATGGCCTATACAAGAAATTTTCTGAAATGTACGTTTATAAAAAGTTACTAGAATTAAGCCGGTGCAGGAAACAAGTGATGCAGATTCAATCCCTAGGTCAGGAAGATTGCCTGGAGTAGGAAATGGCAATCCACTCCAGTATTCTTGCCTCGAAAATCCCAAGTGACTTAGCATGCACACATGCAGAATTAAGCAAGTTTTCCAAGGAAAGTATGTGCAAGATAAATATATAAAACAATTCCATATCTATATGTTGTTTGTGTGCTCAGTAACTCAGTCATGTTCAGTTCTTTGTGACCCCATTGTCTGTAGCCCACCAGGCTCCTATGTACATGGAATTTTCCAGGCAAGAATACTGGAGTTGGTTGCCATTTCTCCTTACTCCGGGGGATCCCCTTGACCCAGAGATCAAACCCACATTTTTGCGTCTCTTGCTTTGGCAGGCAGATTCTTTACCACTGTGCCACCTGGGTAATCAAAATTCAGAAATCAAGACTAAAACAATAAAATAAAATAAAATAAAATATAGAAACACTTCTAGAATATCAAAGTAAGAACTTCGGAAAATCTGCTCTTCAAAAAAAAGCAATGATAAGTGGAAATTTTGTGAAAATTAACTTTTTTAGAGCACTGGAAATTAATCAAAGGCTTACAAAAATACAAGGACCATTTACTCAAGAAAAATGACTAAATTTCATTAACAGCCTTCCTATCTTTTCTGAGAATGACAGGAATGAGGAAGGGAATGTCAGGACATTTTGTTGTGCTGCTAAGGATTCTTGCATAACAGAATACATAATAGCAGCGTTGATAAATGCATGGGGCAGTGCCTTTCAATAAGACGTTAAATTATATGTAGTAGAATACCTTCTTAAAAGATAATTTCAGATTTTCATTTCTAAGTAATCTCCAACCCTTTGAGACCTCATGGATTGCATCATGCCAGGCTTCCCTGTCCTTCACTATCTGCCAGAGTTTGCTCAAACTCATGCCCTTTGAATGAACGATGCCATCCAACCATCTCATCCTCTGTTGTCCCCTTCTTCTCCTTCTCTCAATCTTTCCCAAAAGCAGGGTCTTTTTCAGTGATCCAGCTCATTGAAGGGAGGGGTAAATTAAGAGTTTGNAAAGAATCTTAAAAAGAAATTATATATATATATATATATATATATATATTCACTTAGTTGCTTCAGTCATCCAACTCTTTTCAGCCCTGTGGACTGTAGCCCAGCAGGCTTATCTGTCTGTGGGATTCTCCAGGCAAGAATATTGGAGTGGATTGCCATGCCCTCCTCCAGGGGATCGTCCTGACCCAGAGACCAAACCCACATCCCCTGCATTGTAGATTCTTTACCCCTGAGTCACTGGGGAAGACTATATGCCTGAAACTAAGCAACTAAAATTTTTAGAAAAATATCCAGAGCATGGCAAATGCCAAACAAATGTTCATTTCAGTTCATTTCAGTTCAGTCGCTCAGTCGTGTCCAACTCTTTGCGACCCCATGAATCACAGCACACCAGGCCTCCCTGTCCATCACCATCTCCTGGAGTTCACTCACGTCTATTGGGTCCGTGATGCCATCCAGCCATCTCATCCTCAGTTGTCCACTTCTCCTCCTGCCCACAATCCCTCCCAGCATCAGAGTCTTTTCCAATGAGTCTACTCTTCGCATCAGGTGGCCAAAGTACTGGAGTTTCAGCTTCAGCATCATTCCCTCCAAAGAAAGCCCAGGGTTGATCTCCTTCAGAATGGACTGGTTGGATCTCCTTGCAGTCCAAGGGACTCTCAAGAGTCTTCTCCAACACCACAGTTCAAAAGCATCGATTCTTCGGCGCTCAGCCTTCTTCACAGTCCAACTCTCACATCCATACATTACCACAGGAAAAACCATAGCCTTGATTAGACGGACCTTAGTCGGCAAAGTAATGTCTCTGCTTTTGAATATGCTATCTAGGTTGGTCATAACTTTTCTTCCAAGGAGTAAGCGTCTTTTAATTTCATGGCTACAGTCACCATCTACAGTGATCTGGAGCCCCCCAAAATAAAGTCTGACACTGTTTCCACTGCTTCCCCATCTATTTCCCATGAAGTGATGGGACCGGATGCCATGATCTTCGTTTTCTGAATGCTGAGCTTTAAGCCAACTTTCTCGCTCTCCTCTTTCACTTTCATCAAGAAGCCTTTTAGCTCCTCTTCAATTTCAGCCATAAGGGTGGTGTCATCTGCATGTCTGAGGTTATTGATATTTCTCCTGGCAATCTTGATTCCAGCTTGTGCTTCTTCCAGTCCGGTGTTTCTCATGATGTACTCTGCATAGAAGTTAAATAAGCAGGGTGACAATATACAGCCTTGACGTACTCCTTTTCCTATTTGGAACCAGTCTGTTGTTCCATGTCCAGTTCTAACTGTTGCTTCCTGACCTGCATACAGATTTCTCAAGAGGCAGGTCAGGTGGTCTGGTATTCCCATCTCTTTCAGAATTTTCCACAGTTTCTTGTGATCCACACATTCAAAGACTTTGGCATAGTGAATAAAGCAGAAATAGATGTCTTTCTGGAACTCTTTTGCTTTGTCCATGATCCAGTGGATGTTGGCAATTTGATCTCTGGTTCCGCTGTGTTTTCTAAAACCAGCTTGAACATCAGGGAGTTCACAGTTCATGTATTGCTGAAGCCTGGCTTGGAGAATTTTGAGCATTACTTTACTAGCATGTGAGATGAGTTAGTTATAAAAAAAAGAAAAAACCAACAACCTGATGTGGAGACTCAAAACCTAGCAATTGTGTTTATTTTTACTTTAAAATAACATCCTATAGGTTTGTAATTCAGATCATTTATTGAACTCCTGAATTACATAAGCAAAATAGAGATAATTTTATGATTGTTTTCTGAAGTTCTTACTGCTAAAATCTAAAAAGCTGCAGAAAGATAGTCTCAGTATATTGAATCTGTAACACATTATATTCTAGGAGCTACACACTTGGAATTAAACTCAACTTGACATTTGTAAACTTTATTAAATTTACTATCAGTCAGAACATTCTTAGAACAGAACATTTCCATTGAGTATAGCAAACTATTTTAGTTTGGCATTTAGGACTCAATTACTTTGGAAGGCCATTTGCCCATAGAAGTTGACTGATTCATTCACATTCTGTAGCCAAAGATATCAAAGCTTTTTAAAAATGAACTCCATTCTCACTCTGATTGTTTATTGAACATTCTTTATCATTAAACATATCTCTGAAACAATAACTTCCTTTGAGATTACTTTTACTCTAGAAAATACAGCAAATACTAATGTACTTAATTCAATTAGTGACACCATGAGAACTCGATTTTATTGCCACTATGAGACAGGTAGTATTCAAGCATCCTTAGTGGAATAATTAGCTTATTGGTTCTATGTGCTCTATCAATAATTAGATTTGTTATATTGCTATTTCCATGGGAAGAATTTGGGCTAAACTGAATGCCCAGAGAATGCTTTCTTCATCCAGATCTTTTAAATATTTTACTGCCCTTTTGAGCATTATAATACTTTAATTTTAATTTTCTTTGAAAGCAGTCCAAAGTTTTCATGATGAATCTTCAAAAATGAATGACACCATCACATAAACTAAACTTTATGGAGAAACGTAACTGATGTATAAACTGAAAATTAAAGCAAATAAAGCAAATAAAATTTCTCTTTCCTATGATCTTATTTTTCACAAAATTCCATTAGATTACTTTATCTTCCTTCTAGCCTACCACCTATTAAAATAATCTCTTATGCTTTTCACTGTCATACAAAAATCTCTGCACTGGCTCCCTATAATCAGATTGCCTCTTTTCTTTAGGTTTCTGCCTCCTTCAAGCTCAGTCATATCTGATTCTTTGCAACTCCATTGACTGTAGCCTGTCAGGCTCCACTGTCCATGAGATTATCAGGGCAAGAATACTGGAGTGGTTGTCATTTCTTCCTCCAGAGGATCTTCTCAACCCAGGAATTGAACCTGAGTCTCTTGTGGCTCTTACATTTGCAGGTGGATTCTTTACCACCGAGCCACCTGGGAAGCCCCCTTCTGCCTCCTTGGTAACACTCTATTTTCACTACTCTTTACTCTGTTGCTTATGAAAGGAAAAACTTTTGTGTCTTATCAAGAAGGTAATTTTTTGTCACATTTACATATTCTGTATCAGAGTTTTAAATGTTTCTTGTGCTCTGGACCTCTTTGAAAGCCTAGAAAACCTATATCCTTCTTGAAAAAAAATATTTTTGAATTAATTTATTTCTTAAGAGCAGTTTTAGGTAAGCAGAAAAATTGAGGGGAAACTATAGAGTTTTCCCATATGTCCCTTACCCCTACACTTGTAGAGTCTCCCCAATATCTGCCACCAGAGTGATACATATGTTAGAATTGATGAACCTACAATGCCACATCCTAGTTACCAAGGTCTGTAATTTACATTAGGGTTCAGTTTTTGGTGTTGTACATTCTATGGGTTTGGACATATGTGTCCATCATTATGATATCATACAGAGTAATTTCACTGCCCTAAAAATCCTCTGTGCTCTACCTATTCATCCCTTTCATACCCTCCACCCCCCAGGCAGATATATATATATATTTTTTTACTCTCTCCGTTGTTTTGCCTTTTCCAAAATATCAGTTCGGTTCAGTTCAGTCGCTCAGTTGTGTCCAACTCTTTGCAAACCCATGAATCGCAGCATGCCAGTCCTCCCTGTCCATCACCAACTCTTGGAGTTCACTCAGATTCATGTCCATCGAGTCAGTGATGCCATCCAGCCATCTCATCCTCGGTCGTCCCCTTTTCCGTCTGCCCACAATCCCTCCCAGCATTGGAGTCTTTTCCAATGAGGCAACTCTTCGCATGAGGTGGCCAAAGTACTGGAGTTTCAGCTTTAGCATCATTCCCTCCAAAGAAAGCCCGGGGCTGATCTCCTTCAGAATGGACTGGTTGGATCTCCTTGCAGTCCAAGGGACTCTCAAGAGTCTTCTCCAACACCATAGTTCAAAAACATCAATTCTTTGGCACTCAGCTTTCTTCATAGTCCAACTCTCACATCCATACATGACCACTGGAAAAATCATAGCCTTGACTAGACGGACCTTAGTCGGCAAAGTAATGTCTCTGCTTTTGAATATGCTGTCTAGGTTGGTCATAACTTTTCTTCCAAGGAGTAAGCGTCTTTTAATTTCATGGCTGCAGTCACCATCTGTAGTGATTTTGGAGCCCCCCAAAATAAAGTCTGACACCGTTTCCACTGTTTCCCCATCTATTTCGCACGAAGTGATGGGATCGGATGCCATGATCTTCGTTTTCTGAATGTTGAGCTTTAAGCCAACTTTTTCACTCTCTCTTTTCACTTTCATCAAGAGGCTTTTTAGTTCCTCTTCACTTTCTGCCATAAGGGTGGTGTCATCTGCATATCTGAGGTTATCGATATTTCTCCTGGCAATCTTGATTTCAGCTTGGGCTTCTTCCAGCCAAACGTTTCTTATGATGTACTCTGCATAGAAGTTAAATAAGCAGGGTGACAATATACAGCCTTGATGTACTCCTTTTCCTATTTGGAACCAATCTGTTGTTCCATGTCCAGTTCTAACTGTTGCTTCCTGACCTGCATAGAGGTTTCTCAAGAGGCAGGTCAGGTACTCTGGTATTCCCTTCTCTTTCAGAATTTTCCAAAACATCATATAGTTGAAATCAGACAGTATGTAGCCTTATCAGAATGGCTTCTTTCACTTTATAATATGCATTGAAGATTAGTCCATATCTTTTCATGACTCATTTGTTTTTAGAACTGAATAATATTCCATTGTCTTGATGGACCACAATTTATCCATTCACCTACTGAAAGGCATCTTGGTCACTTCCAGATTTTGGGCAATTATGAACAAAGCTTCTATAAACATCTGCATTCAGTGTAGACATGTGTTCAACTCTTTTGGGGAAATACTAAGAAGTACAATTTCCAGAGCATACTATAGGAGTATGTTTAGTATTGTTTGAAATGGTCAAACTGTCTCCCAAGGTGGCTGCACCATTTGCATTTCCACTAGCAATGCATGAGATTTTCTGTTGCTCCACATCCCCACTAGTGTTTGATGTTGTCAGTGTTCCAGATTTTGACCATCCTTATAGTTGAAAGGAGAAGAAGTCAAGTAGGATGCGGTGGTTGGATGGCATCCCCAATTCGATAGACATGAACTTGGGCAAACACTGGGAGGTGGTGAGGGGACTGGGAAGCCTGGCATGCTGCAGTCCATGGGATCACAAAGAGTAGGACACAACTTGGCAACTTAACAACAACAATAGTTGTGTGGTATCTCACTGCTGTTTTAATATGTGTTTCCCTCATGACATATGATGTGGAGCATCTTTTAATATGCTAATTTACTGTTTGTATATCTTCTTTGGTGAGGTGTCTGTTAATGTCTTGGCCCATTTTCTAACTGTTCTAATTGTTTCTTATCTTTTGTTTCAATTTTCTTTGTATATTTTGGATAACAGTTCTTTATCAGATGTAACTTTTGCAAATATTCCTCAAAGTCTGTGGTTTGTCTTCTAATTCTCTTGATATTGTATCCATGTGTTCTACTATTGCTGGATAAAGTAGTTTATAGGTCCAGTTTAATGATGATGCTATTGAGTTCAGCTGTGTCTATACTGATTTTGTGCCTCCTGGATCTGTCCATTTCAGAAAGAGGGGGGTGTTGAATTCTGCAGTTATAATAGTGGACATATCTATTTCTTTTTGTACTTTTTAAAAATTTTACCTCCAATAGTTTGATACTCTTTTGTTAGGTGCATGGATGTTAAGATTGTTCTGTCTTTCAGAGAATTCACCCATTAATCAATTTTTCATTATGTAATGCTTTTCTTGATCCCTGATACATTTCTCTGTGTTGGAAGTCTGCTCTATTTGAAATTAATATTATTCCACCTACTTTGTTTTGAATAGTGTCAGGTATATTTTCCTCCATACATTTATTTGAGATCTGTGTGTGTCTATATATTTAAAGTGAGTTTCTTGCAGTTGTTTATTTCTTTCTTTCTTTTTTTTTTTAGTCTACTCTGGTCTGTCTTTTAATTGGTATACTTAGATCATTGGTGTTCAATGTGGTTATTGACATAGTTGGATTAATATCTACTGCATTTGCTTTCTATTTGTTGTCCTGGTTCTTTGGTTCTATTTTTGTCTCCCACTTTTCTGCTTTTTGTAGCTTTTCATTAAGCATTTTATGATTTCATTTTCTCTCCTTGCTTAGCATAAAAGTTATGTTTCTTTTTTTTTTTTAACCTTGTTTTGGTGGTTGCCTTTGAATTTGCAGGGACTTCCCTGGTGGCTCAGACAGTAAAGAATCTGCCTGCAATGTGGGAGACCCAGGTTCCATTCCTGGGTCAGGATGATTCCCTGGAGAAGGGAATGGCAATCCACTCTGGTATTCTTGCCTGAAGAATGCCATGGACAGAGGAGCCTGGTGGGTAAAGAGTCAGACACAACCAACCAAATTCTGAGGAAGAAGTCAAATTTGCAATATACATTTCAGTTAATCCATGTCCACTTTTGAATAACCTTATACCACTTCATGGGTAGTTTGAGTACCTTATAATAGTGAAGTAGTTCCAATTCCTTCCTCTCATACCTTGTATCCTTCTGTCATCCATTTCCTTTATACACACACAGACATGATGTGTGTGTGTGTGTGTGTGTGTGTGTGTGTGCATATGTGCATACAAACGAAATACCTTGCCGGAATCATTATTTTGAACAAACTGTTGTCTTTTAGATCAGTTACAAATAAGAAAAAAAGGTTTTATTTTACTTTTACTTAATCCTTATTCAATGTTCTTCCAAGTGTCTCAACTATATTATTTCTCTACTCTTTAAAGAACTTTTAATATTTTTTTGCACACAAGTCTATTGGCAGCAGACTCCCTCAATTTTTGTTTGTCTGAGAAAGTCTTTATTTCTTCTTCAATTTTGAAAGATAACTTTTCAGGGTACAAAATTCTAAATTGGTGGGTTTTTTTTCCCTCAACACTGATAGTTTTTCATTCTATTCTCTTCCTACTTGCGTAGTTTCTGAGGAGAAGTGGGACGTAATTCTTATCTTTGTTCCTTTATAGGTATTTCTGGCTTTTTCCAGGATTGTTTCTTTGTGTTTAATTTTCTGTAGTTTGAAAATTATGAGCCTGGGTGTAGTTTCTATGTTTATCTGATTGGTGTTCTCTAGCTTTCTGGCTCTGTGGTTTGGTATGAAGCGTCAAGTGTTAGTCGTTCAGTCGTGTCCGACTCTTTGCGACCCCATGGACTGTAGTCTGTCAGGTTCCTCTGTCCATGGAATTTTCCAGGCAACAATACTGGAGTGGGTTGCCATTCCCTTCTCCAGGGGATCTTTCTGACTCAGGGATCAAACCTAGGTCTGTCACATTTCACGCAGATTCTTTACTGTCTGAGCCACTGTGGTTTGGTGTCTGACATTAATTTGGGGAAATTCTCAGTCATTATTATTTTAAATAATTCTTTACTACTTTCTCTCTTTCTGGTATTCCCATATGTGTATATAGCTCATTTTGTAGTTGTTTAACAGTCCTTAAATAGTTCACTATTTATTTAAATATTTGTTCTCTTTGCTCTTCAGCTTTTGAGGATTCTACTAATATATCCTGTAGCTCAGAGATTCTTTCCTTAGCTGCATGTAGTTTATTAATAAGTCCATAAAAATCATTCTTTATTTCTGTTACAGTAGTTTGGATTTCTAGCATTTATTTTTTGGTTATCTTGTAAGGATTTCCACCTTTATGCTTACATTGCCCGTCTGTTCTTGCATGCTATCTACTTATTTGTTAGTCCTTAGAGAATAATACCCAAGCTTTTGTTTTCAACATCCCTGCCTCATCTGGTTATTATGTGTCTTTTATCCCTTCAAATTGTCAGTGTTTTGCCTTTTGGTATCTGTTAGAATTTTCTTGATAACCAGACATAATGTACTGGGTAAACCAAACTGCTCTAATTAATAATATGGTAGTGAAGTTGGGGAGGGAAGCATTTCTCTATTTCTATGATTAGGTTTTAGTCCTTTATTGAGCCTATGCCTCTTGACCGTGAACTTCATACGAATTTTTCAAGTTTTTCCCTCTCCTTTAGGAAGGACAGAAGGGTAAAATAAGCTGGAGCTGAGTGTTTTCTTTCTTCCATGTAGAAGGCTAGAGATTACAGAAGTTGGGTATTTTTCCGCTTCTGTCTTAGTTAGGTTACTTAGATTCCACTCTTTTTTACATCATTTGGGCCAGAGATACAATGGTATTTTAATTTGGTTATAGAATCAAATCAAGGCTTTTTAAAGCCTCCTCTTCACAAATTTAATTCTGCATCTACTTCCCGCATTCTTAGCCCTTAGATTAATCCCTTGCTTTACCTGAGAAGACTGACTTTGCCTTATTCTTGAAACCTTTTTATTTGAGAAGACAGTTGTCTTCTCAGAAAGATGGAGCACAGTTGTAGTGTTAAGTTTATGGGGACAGGATATCAGTGACCTGGATTTGGATACTTTAGATAAATTGTCAGCCCTCTGAATTTCAATTTCTTTTTCTATAAAATGAGATTAAAATTGTATTTTAGCTTATACCATTGATGTTAATATTGAGATAGTGTTGTGAAAGGCTTGACACAAACTGGGCACAGAGTATGCTGCTGCTGCTGCTAAGTCACTTCAGTCATGTCCAACTCTGTGTGACTCCATAGATAGCAGTCCAGCAGGCTCCCCCATCCCTAGGATTCTCCAGGCAAGAACACTGAAGTGGGTTGCCATTTCCTTCTCCAATGCAGGAAAGTGAAAAGTGAAAGTGAAGTCACTCAGTCGTGCCTGACTCTTCGTGACCCCATGGACTGCAGCTTTCCAGACTCCTCCATCCATGGGGTTTTCCAGGCAAGAGTACTGGAGTGGGGTGCCATCACCTTCTCCGGGGCACAGAGTATAGTTCTTACTGAATGTTAACAGAATGTTATGTTAACAGTAATCATAATGATGCAAGTAGTATGATCATCTCCTTCCAATTCATTCAACATACCACTTGTAGATTAATTTTCCTAAGGTACATGTTTCGTCACCCATTCAGTGATTCACAAATGTTTTAGCTCACAGGCACTTCATGAGTCACTGCTCAAGATGCTGGATAAGAATGAATATCTTTTCTTTATTTAGAAATGAATAAAATAGAGTTCTTCTATTAAGTGGATTACAAGCTATGGCCTCATTTTAAACTTTCACTAGCTCCCAATTCCCTGTGAAATGGATTCTGAAGGTCTCACATTTAAGGTTATCCACCATATGCTTATTAACCAGCAATCTGACCTCCTCTTTTACCACTACTCCTCTGAGACAATAAAAATGAGTTACTTCTACCTCAAATGATTTTAAAGCTTTCCATATTTAAAAGTATGGCCTTTTCATGTCCTCTTTCATTTCTGCTTTAAGATCTATAACCATTCTTCAAGTACTATTTTATCCTTTTTTGAATTCTATAACTAAATACAAACTTTCATTTCTCTGAAACTACCCCTCACCAATATCATTGTACATTTTTGATGGCACTTGCCTTATTTAGTTTTCTGACTTAATTACTTAATACTCATGTTTGTTTTATGCCTTTCAACCTACATCAGCCATTATTATAAACTCCTTGAGAGCTGTAACTATACTTTTAAAATTTTTGTGAGCTTTTTAGCACCTAGCAAAATGAATCTAAATATAATAAGAATATTTTATCATTTGAATAAAAACCAATATATTCAGTTACTGCATTAATATCATATTAAAAGTAAAATTTTGTCTTTTTAAATATAAGCCTATGAAGAAAAGGGGTAATTTTCTTCTCATGTAGTTAAAGTATGCTATTCTTGATGGATGGTAAAGAGCATTACTCACCCACTAATATCCATTCTTCTTTTTTTCATCAATAACATAATTTCTAGCTGAGTACATGACTGCCCAACTAAAGGCGAGATTTCTCAGTCTCCTTTGCTGCTAGGTATGCTGATGTAACTGCATTCAGGCCAAAGAAGTGTAAACAAAAGTGATGTGTATGACTTCCAGGCTGTGTTTTTAAAGAGAAGGTAGGTGCTGTCCCGTGTCCTTGCTCCATTTTCACTGGCTGAAGTGTGGTTGTCTTTGCCCTCTATTATGTATTGTGCACTGGCATTACACATTGACCAGACCTCCCCAATGGCAGAATACCTGGTCTACCATAAAGATCAGTTTTTCATCTGACACCAGCCATGTAGCTCCTTAGAAGATAACAGTCCTTTCTCAATCCAGTAAGGGGTCACAATGACCCACCACTTGCCTTGTACATGCAGATATCTTTGGTGAACTTTTATGCACAATGCCGGTATATCATTTCCCTTAAAGATAGCGATTGGTACAGAACAGACTGTGCCAGATGACCTGGGGATAGAGCCACACCTAATGAAAGTCCTTAGCTTAACTATTCACTTATGACCTGATTAATGTTGCTAGCTGTATTCCTTGTATTTTGTCTGTTTTATAAGATTATCATTTCTTTCATTACCAAATACATAACTGAGCATCCTATTAAAATAATGATGAATAAGCAACTTGAAATGATTGATCAAATATATAGCTTATAATATCAGTGATTTTAATAATGTAACCTTAGATATGGGAAGAAGCAAGAAGGAACCAGTTTCTGTATCATAAAAGACCAGCAAAACAGGTAGCCCAGAGGCTTTGGCTACTGTTAACAGGACCTGGTGCAGTAATAGCACACTGAGTGATTTATCAATGAAATCCCCCCTTGATCTGGGAATGAGAATTCCTAGTACCATGGGACAAATTGGTCACAAAATGCCTCCCAAACTTGGTTGAAATTAAGACCAGAAGGGAGGGGATTATAACAGTGTTGCCCACCATCTGGTTCTGCAAGAATCAAGTAGCCAGTGCAGTCACTGACCTAACTTTCTGCTGCTGCTGCTAAGTCGCTTCAGTCGTATCCAACTCTGTGCAACCCCACAGATTAGTACACCCTAAATTTGGAAAACTCAGCAGTGGCCAGAGGACTGGAAAAGGTCAGTTTTCATTCCAATCCCAAAGAAAGGCAATGCCAAAGAATGCTCAAACTACTGCACAAATGCACTCATCTCACACGCTAGTAAAGTAATGCTCAAAACTCTCCAAGCCAGGCTTCAGCAATACATGAACTGTGAACTTCCAGATGTTCAAACTGGTTTTAGAAAAGGCAGAGGAACCAGAGATCAAATTGCCAACATCTGCTGGATCATGGAAAAAGCAAGAGAGTTCCAGAAAAACATCTATTTCTGCTTTATTGACTATGTCAAATAAACATAGTCTATTTCTGCTAAACAAACATCTATTTCTGCTTTATTGACTATGTCAAAGCCTGTGACTGTGTGGATCACAGGAGAACCCAGGATCCACAGGAGAACCCAGGTCTCCTGCATTGCAGGCAGATTATTTAAAGAAGTCAAGAGGACAGTGCTAAGATGGTGGAGGAATAGGACGGGGAGACCAGTTTCTCCCTCACAAATTCATCAAAAGAACATTTCAACACTGAGTAAATTCCACAAAACAACTTCTGAATGCTGGCAGAGGACATCAGGCACCTGAAAAGCAGATCATTGTCTTCAAAAACAGGTAGGAAAAAATATAAAAGACGAAAAAGGAGACAAAGGAAGTAGAGAGAGAGCTCCATCACGGAAAGGGAAGCTTAAGAAGAAAGGTTTCCAAACATCAGGAAACACTCTCGCTGCCGAGTCTGTGGCGAGCCTTGGAAGCACAGAGGGCAACATCAGTTCAGTTCAGTTCAGTCGCTCAGTCGTATCCGACTCTTTGTGACCCCATGAATCGCAGCATGCCAGGCCTCCCTGTCCATCACCAACTCCCAAGGTTCACTCAGACTCACGTCCATCGAGTCAGTGATGCCATCCAGCCATCTCATCCTGGGTCATCCCCTTCTCCTCCTGCCCCCAATCCCTCCCAGCATCAAAGTCTATTCCAATGATTCAGCTCTTCGCATGAGGTGGCCAAAGTACTAGAGTTTCAGCTTCAGCATCATTCCTTCCAAAGAAATCCCAGGGTTGATCTCCTTCAGAATGGACTGGTTGGATCTCCTTGCAGTCCAAGGGACTCTCAAGAGTCTTCTCCAATACCACAGTTCAAAAGCATCAGTTCTTCGACACTCAGCTTTCTTCACAGTCCAACTCTCACATCCATACATGACTACTGGAAAAACCATAGCCTTGACTAGATGGACCTTAGTCGGCAAAGTAATGTCTCTGCTTTTGAATATGCTATCTAAGTTGGTCATAACTTTCCTTCCAAGGAGTAAGTGTCTTTTAATTTCATGGCTGCAGTCACCATCTGTAGTGATTTTGGAGCCCCCCCAAAATAAAGTCTGACACTGTTTCCACCGTTTCCCCATCTATTTCCCATGAAGTGATGGGACCGGATGCCATGATCTTCGTTTTCTGAATGTTGAGCTTTAAGCCAACTTTTTCACTCTCCTCTTTTACTTTCATCAAGAGGCTTTTTAGTTCCTCTTCACTTTCTGCCATAAGGGTGGTGTCATCTGCATATCTGAGGTGATTGATATTTCTCCTGGCAATCTTGATTCCAGCTTCTGGTTCTTCCATTCCAGCGTTTCTCATGATGTACTCTGCATAGAAGTTAAATAAGCAGGGTGACAATATACAGCCTTGACGTACTCCTTTTCCTATTTGGAATGATTCCTATTTTTACGATCATTCTTTTTTTTGTTGTTGTTGATATTGTTGTGTGATTGTTTTTTCTTTTCTTTTTCCTCTACTTTTTAAAAAAACATTTTTAAATTTTTAAGTCCTCTATTTCTCCTTTATTTTTTATTTTTAAAACCTACTATTACTTAAAAAGAAAAGACCCTATTTTTAAAGCAAATGCCGTATATCCTCTTTTTGTGGCTGTTGTTATTTAATAATTCTTGTTGCTTTTTTTTCTTCTCCTTCTTATTCTACTTTTCTTTAATATTGTATTTTTGAAAATCCAACCTCTACTCTAGATTTTTAATCTTTGCTTTTTGGTATTTGTTGTCAATTTTGTACATTTAAAAACCCAATCTTCAGTACCCAATTTTACCTGAGAGTGAGATTACTAGCTTGACCACTCTCTTCTCCTTTGGGCTTTCCTTTTTCTCCACCAGGTGGCCTCTGTCTCTTCCCTCCCCCTTCTCTTCTCTACCCAACTCTGTGAATCTCTGTGTGTTCCAGACGGTGGAGAACAGTTAGGGAACTGATTACTGGCTAGATCGGTCTCTCTCCTTTTCATTTCCCTCTTTTATCCTCCTGGCCACCTCTGTCTACTTCCTCCCTCTCCTCTTCCCTGTATAACTCCGTGAACACCTCTGAGAGGTCCAGACTGAGGAGTGCACATAAGGAAGTGACTACTGACTAGCTTGCTCTCTCCTCTTTTGATCCCACCTTATCTCATTCCAGTCACCTCTAACTAACCACTCCCTCTTCTCTTCTCCATGTAACTCAGTGAACCTCTCTGGGTTTCCCTCAATGTGGAGAAACATTTCAACTTTAACCTAGATGTTTTATCATTGGTGCTGTATAGAGGGATAAGTCTTGAGGCTACTGTAAAAATAAAACTGAAAACCAGAAGCAGGAGGCTTAAGTTCAAATCCTGAGAACATCAGAGAACTCCTGAATCCAGGGAACATTAATTGATAGAAGCTCATCAAACGCCTCCGTACCGACACTGAAACCAAGCACCACTCAAGGGCCAACAAGTTCCAGAGCAAGACATACCATACAAATTCTCCAGCAACACAGGAACACACCTCTGAGCTTCAATATACAGGCAGCTCAAAGTTACTCCAAAACCATTTATGTCTTATAACCCATTACTGGTCACCTCATTGCACTCCAGAGAGAAGAAATCCAGCTCCACCCACCAGAACTCCAACACAAGCCTCCCTAATCAGGAAACCTTGACAAGCCACGGATACAACCCCACCCACAGTGAGGAAGCTCCATAATAAAGAGAACACAAATTCCCAGAATATAGAAAGGCCACCCCAAATGCAGCAACATAACCAAGATGAAGAGACAGAGGAATACCCAGCAGGTAAAGGAACAGGAGAAATGCCCACCAAACCAAACAAAAGAGGAAGAGATAGGGAATCTACCTGAGAAAGAATTCCGAATATTGAGAGTGAAAATGATCCATAATCTTGAAATCAAAATGGAATCACAGATAAATAGCCTGGAGACAAGGACTGAGAAGATGCAAGAAAGGTTTAACAAGGACCTAGAAGAAATAAAAAAGAGCCAATATATAATGAATAATGCAATAAATGAGATCAGAAACACTCTGGAGGCAACAAATAGTAGAATAACGGAGGCAGAAGATAGGATTAGTGAAATAGAAGATAGAATGGTAGAAATAAATAAATCGGAGAGGAAAAAAAGAAAAACGAATTAAAAGAAATGAGGACAATCTCAGAGACCTCCAAGACAATATGAAACACTCCAACATTTGAATTGTAGGAGCCCCAGAAGAAGAGGACAAAAAGAAAGAACATGAGAAAATCCTTGAGGAGATAATAGTTGAAAACTTCCCTAAAATGCGGAAGGAAATAATCACCCAAGTCCAAGAAACCCAGAGAGTTCCAAATAGAATAAACCCAAGGCAAAACACCCTAAGACACATATTAATCAAATTAACAAAGATCAAACACAAAGAACAAATATTAAAAGCAGCAAGGAAAAAACAACAAATAACACACAAGGGGATTCCCATAAGGATAACAGCTGATCTTTCAATAGAAACTCTTCAGGCCAGGAAGGAATGGCAAGACATACTTAAAGTGATGAAAGAAAATAACCTACAGCCCAGATTACTATACCCAGCAAGGAGTTCATTCAAATATGAAGGAGAAATCAAAAGCTTTACAGACAAGCAAAAGCTGAGGGAATTCAGCACCACCAAACCAGCTCTCCAACAAATGCTAAAGGATATTTTCTAGACAGGAAACACAAAAAGGATGTATAAACCCGAACCCAAAACAGTAAAGTAAATGGCAACAGGATTATACTTATCAATAATTACCTTAAACGTAAATGGGTTGAATGCCCCAACCGAAAGGCAAAGACTGGCTGAATGGATACAAAAACAAGATCCCTATGTATGCTGCCTACAAGAGACCCACCTCAAAGCAAGGGACACATACAGACTGAAAGTGAAGGGCTGGAAAAAGATATTCCATGCAAATAGAGACCAAAAGAAAGCAGGAGTAGCAATACTCATATCCGATAAAATAGACTTTAAAACAAAGGCTGTGAAAAGAGACAAAGAAGGCCACTACATAATGATCAAAGGATCAATCCAAGAAGAAGATATAACAATTATAAATATATATGCACCCAACATAGGAGCACCACAATATGTAAGACAAATGCTAACAAGTATGAAAGGGGAAATTAACAATAACACAATAATAGTGGGAGACTTTAATACCCCACTCACACCAATGGACAGATCAACTAAACAGAAAATTAACAAAGAAACGCAAACTTTAAATGATACAATAGACCAGTTAGACCTAATTGATATTTATAGGACATTTCACCCCAAAACAACAAATTTCACCTTTTTCTCAAGTGCTCACGGAACCTTCTCCAGGATAGATCACATCCTGGGCCATAAATCTAACCTTGATAAGTGCAAAAAAATCAAAATCAATCCAAGCATTTTTTATGACCATAATGCATTAAGATTAGA
>SJYQ01004510.1:296129-313654 GCA_006410935.1 Redunca redunca
CATATTGAAAAGCAGAGACATTACTTTGCCAACAAAGGTCCATCTAGTCAAGGCTATAGTTTTTCCAGGAGTCATGTATGGACGTGAGAGTTGGACTGTGAAGAAAGCTGAGTGCTGAAGAATTGATGCTTTTGAACTGTGGTGTCGGAGAGTCCCTTGGACTGCAAGGAGACCCAACCAGTTCATTCTAAAGGAGATCAGTCCTGGGTGTTCATTGGAAGGACTGATGCTGAGGCTGAAACTCCAATACTTTGCCCATCTCATGCGAAGAGTTGACTCCTTGGAAAAGACCCTGATGCTGGGAGGAATTAAGGGCAGGAGGAGAAGGGGACGACAGAGTATGAGATGGCTGGATGGCATCACCGACTCGATGGATGTGAGTTTGAGTGAACTCCGGGAATCTGTGATGGACAGGGAGGCCTGGCATGCTGCGATTCATGGGGTTGCAAAGAGTTAGACATGACTGAGTAACTGAACTAAACTGAAGGGAAATATTGTCATAGATGTATATATGTATATATACACAGACATTAATCTTTGAACTCTACACTCTTCCTAAATTTTGTCACACTTTTAGTATAAAAGAGAGCCATAGGAAAAAGACAATTTCAGTCAAAAATTTTGTCATCTCAATTCATTATAACTCTACTTACCTCAAGAACAACACAAATGAGTAAACAAATACAATTCTTCTGCTTTGATATTATTTTCTTGTGAGTTGTTTTAATAAAGTATAATTGTGATAATCAAAATCCAGAATGAAATTATAGTGATTTAAAACTGCTGCCAAGATGGGCATTATATAATCTTGGCAATCTGGGACTGCTTAGCATTGTTTTTTATTAAGCAAGAGCTATAATTAGTGCTATTTTGCAAAAAAAAAAAAAAAAAGGCTGATGGTGACTTTGCACACCCTGCCAAGTTAACCTGTCATTCTATTCTTCAGTTTTGCTCTATAATTTTTATTAATTTAAATCAAGTCTCTATAATGATAAAAATTAATCTTTTTAAAAAATCCGCAAAATATGTGGTAAGGAGTTAAATAAACATAATTCTCTTGGAAGAGGAGGAACACTTTTGCGAAAGCCTTCTCAAGTATTGTATGATATATCCTTCTAGATAGAATGGCAGACAGATTGTCTTCCAGTTATAATAATATTAATACTGCTCCCTTGCACTTCAGTAAGCCAGAGAACAGCATGAATCATTTTAAGCAATGTCCTGTCAAGAATAGTTTTATATTATTTTCATAGAAAAAGATACATATTTAGAGGATAGCTTTGGATAAATTCCTTTAAAAATAAGGGGGGAAGAAAGAAAGTGCGTCTCATTAAATGCTACATGAAAGTGAAAGTGAAGTCAGTCTTGTCCGACTCTTTGTGACCCCGTGGACTATAGCCTGCCAGGATCTTCCATCCATGGGATTTTCCAGGTAAGAATACTGGAGTGGGTTGCCGTTTCCTTCTCCAGGAGATTTTCCCGACCCAGGGGTTGAAGGTGGCTCAGAGGTTAAAGCGTCTGCCTGGAATGCGGGAGACCCGGGTTCAATCCCTGGGTCGGGAAGATCCCCTGGAGAAGGAAATGGCAACCCACTCCAGTACTCTTGCCTGGAGAATCCCATGGAGGGAGGAACCTGATGGCCTACAGTCCATGAAGTTGCAAAGAGTCGGACATGACTGAGCGATTTCACTTCACCTCACTTCTCCTGCATTGTAGGCAGGCACTTTGCCGCCTGAGCCACCAGGGAAGTTACTACATATGGCATATGAAATGCTACATATGTCACATTAAAAGCCCAGAGTTCCCTTCCTTTCTGTACTAAAACTATATCCAGAGCTTAACTCCAAAAACAAAATCTCTCTCCTTATGTGGAAGATATTTATTAGTATAATTTGAGCCATTTTTGAGTGAACTGAATCTTTATGCATTTTAAAAAGTTTTTAACAAATTTAATGAATGATTTGTTACTACTGTATTTTCAGATTGATCCAAAAATCTTTCTAGAAGAAAGAAACACAACTGAGCTCAGCAAATAAAAAATGAATATTTATGAAGCACTCCAAATTATGGTAATAATATAATGCCTTGTGGAGCAATGCATTTTATTTTTTTAATTGAATAAATTTAATGTGTAACATTGTAGAAGTTTAAGGTGTACAGCATGGTACTTTGATGAATTTATATATTGTAATATGATCACAATAGAGATATTTATCATATTACATAATTATACTTATATAATATATATAACTGTCTATTGTGCGTTAGATCTCTGTGTCTTATTTANTCTCTGTGGCTTATTTACTACTAATTGCAAGTTTGTGTTCTTAAACACTATCACTCTTCTTCCCTCCACTTCCTTTTTCTACATTTCCATCTTAAACACATCAGTAAGCCCTTTTTGTGTCTCTCTGACTTCATTCTCTTATCTCTCTGGTAATTTAAATGCTCTTTTTCTCAGATCTAGTCTAAATTGCTTCTCCAGAGTGGGGACTTCCTGAATAATATTAACTGACTCAGTTTTCCAAAATATAAAATTTTTAGTGTTGGTTCTCTCAACACAATTATGTAGTTTGTTGTTTTTCTAATTGTTTTATGTGTTATCCTAAATTAATAAAATATTATGAACTTCATGAGGGCACAGTTCATTTCTTATTTTTTGATATGTTCATCCTTACCTAGGAACTCATATGACAAAGTTGATCTTTGAATAACTATTTTGTGACACAATAATGACTTAATCTTTACCATAAGGAAACAGTGGCCTTAAATAAAACATTAAACCAGATTGACTTAATAGAGTTAGGCAGAACATTCCATTCCAGCAGAGTACAATAGCCATTCTTCTCAAATGCACATGAAACCTTCCCAGGGATAGACCATATGTTGGGACACGAATCAATACATTTACAAAGACTGAAATCATATCAAGTATCTGTTCTGATCAAAATGATGTAAAACTAGAAATCAACTACAAGAAGAAAGTTGGAAAAATCACAGTTTGTGAAGACTGAACAGTATGTAACTGAACAACTATTAGATCAATGAAGATCAAAGATCAAAGAAGAAATAAATGGAGACAGATGAAAATAAAAATGTTACCAAAATCTATTGAATACAGCAACAGTGTGACTAAGAAGGAAATTTATAGCAATACAATCTACCTCAAGAAAGAAGAAAAATCTTAAAACAATCAATTTAACCTTACACTTAAAGGAACTAGGGAATAAACAACAACTGAAAGTCAAATTCAGTAGGAAATAATAAAGAGCAGAATGAAAATAAATTAAATAAAGACTAAAAAAGAATGGAAAAGATCAGTGAAACACAGATTTGGCTCATTGACATCCTTTAGCTAGACTCACTATAACAGGAATGACTGAATATGGAAGGGAGACTTGCATACTGAAGGAGTACCTGGAGTGTCAGTAAGCATTAGTAGTGGGACTGAATTTGTTTAAACAAGTTATTTTTAACATGAAATACAAAGTCAAATATATGTTTCTAAGACTAAACTTCCTGAAGGCATTGTGATGTGATTAAACACAAAATTTTCAACTTTAAACTTTAAAAGGTTAAGTGTAGAGGAATTGTGCATTCACTGTGCTGAGAACAGTGCTCTCTTTATTATGGAGAGCTTATACATTTGTCAAATACATGCAGGATGACCAGCTCTCCCAATTTTCCTAGGCCTGTTCTAGTTTTAGGTGCTGAAAACCCTTAGTCTCAAGAAAATTGGGATGGTGTTTAAGTATATGAGACAACTTGGGAAAGAACTTGAGTTCAAATTCAGGTGTCAAGTTCTGCAGTCAATACAGTCGTCATGATGCTGCACATTTTCAAAAAAGGCATCAAGTACACAGTAGCAACAACATAATTACCTGTACTCATAAAATAGTGATGTATTTATTACTTCTTTATGTTTAATTCTATAACCATTTCTGTTTTATTTTCCACATTATGAAATCATAACGTATGAGAGATTCAAAGAAGGAAAATTGAGTTAATAGGTGATTAAATTCATGTGGGGTGGAGGGAATATGTTTGAAATTTACATATCATGTTATTGGCAAGATAGTTAGATACATAATCTTTCAGGAATAACAGGAGCCTCTCTGTGGCAACCCAAGTGTCCATCTATTGATGAAGAGGTAAGCAAAATGTTATATATACTATACAATTGAATGTTATTCAGTCTTAAAAAGGAAGGAAATTCTGACATATGCTACAACATAGATGAAGTTTGAGGATATCATACTAAGTGCAACAGACCCTTCACAAAAATTTACACACTGTGTGATTCCACTTATGAGAAACAGAATCATAGAGACTGAGTAGAATGGTGGCTGCCAAATGCTGGGGGGAAGGGACATGGGAAATTATTGCTTAATGGATACAGAGCTTCAATTTTACAAGATTAAAAGAGTTATGGAGATGGATGGTGGTGGTGATTGTTATAACATTATGAACGTATTTAATGCCACTGAAAATAATGTTAACCAAATAGTAATAATAATTTTAAAAGGGTGATATTCCATAGCATTTTTTTTGGTATTCTATTTGTTTGAACTAAGTCGCTAGACCTACCCTTTATTCAATGGGAGAGCATTACAGAGGACTGTGAATAGCAGGAGATGAGGATCATGGTGGGGTGGGGGAGCAACTTTAGACTCAACGTAATATACTCTATCTTTGGGTTATATGAAGGATGACAACACTGTCTTTCTGGAACATGCATTTTAGCTCCTGTCTCAACAATGTGATATTAAGATAAATAGATCATAAGTTCAGAGAATGACTACAAATACAGTGAGATTGTACAGAACTGGCTGTTGGATGAACCAGTTGGATATATTAACTATATCTGTGCAATACCAAAATTACCTTTTCTATTGAGATTTCTAGCAGTAAGTACATAACTAAATCTAAATTAAGTGAAGGGTTGAAATCTGAAAATCACTTTCAGATCTTATGTTTCACATTGAAGGTATTTAAATATCAATTGTGTTTAAGCCTCAATTGTTTGGGTTTCTTTAAATAATAAATTCAGCTAATTCTGCAAAAATGAATATTATGTATAAAATTAACTGAAACATNNAGTCCACTCAAACCCATGTCCATTGAGTCAGTCCAATGAGTCATTTTACCCATTAAACATTTGTAATTCATAACTAAAACACTGGGGACAACAATGTTTGTGAAAAAACAATGCTTATAATATATATATGTCACATATATATGTATATGTGACCTCTGAAGAAGTATTTATTTTTGCTACGTTTCTAAAATATTGAATGATCTGTATTTCCTAGAAAAATATTACTTCTCAGTTTATAAATGTGGTGATGTAAATCCATTTAAAGAGTTAAGAAACACTAACATTAAACTTAACCCAAAGAGTTAAGAAATACAACATAGTATTTTACTAATCACGTTTCTGTGAGGCAGTAGACAAATGAAATTATTGCAGCAACTGTTTTCATAAGATTTGCTTATGTCTGTACACATTTTAAAAGGAACAAAACTTTCCAAAATAAAGATTGATCATTGAATAATGCTTAGTGCTAATTATTATAAGGTATGAAAATAATGTTTTACTTTTGAATCAATATATTGAATAAATAACAAGCTTTGACTTTATCGGACTTCCCTGGTGGCTCAGACAGTAAAGCGTCTGCCTGCAGTGCCGGAGACCCGAGTTTGATCCCTGGGTCGGGAAGATCCCCTGGAGAAGGAAACAGCAACCCACTCCGGTACTCTTGCCTGGAAAATCCCATGGACGGAGGCTATAGTAGGCTATGGTAGGCTATAGTCTGTGGGGTCGCAGAGTCGGACACGACTGAGCAACTTCACTTTCTTTCACTTTCACTTTTAACTTTATCATATTCAGGGATTTCAAGAGAATGTTTTAAAAATCAGAAACACCCATAACAAACCCTCACAGCCATTTATCTTATCTAGAACTCAAGAAATTCCATTTTAATGAAAAATACACTGAAACAGATCACACTGTGCCTCACCTTGATGCTTTCATTCTCTGAATTCAGAATTATTTGCCTATGAGGCCAGGTTAGATAGAGTATTACTTTTAACTTTGAAGGAGAAAACGATTTATAAAAGGTCAGTTGAGTAGCACATATTGGGAAAGTAACTGAAAAATCAGCATTATTTTAAACACTCGTGAATACGTTATCAAACTGAACTTGGATCTCCTGCATGAATGTAGTAAGTCAGTCTACTGCTGCTGAGTTGAAGTGAAAGAAAGTGCAGTGTTTATTACAGGATACCAGGCAAGGAGTCCAGGTAGCTAATGCCCAAGAGAGTAGAACTCCTCAAGCTTTCAGGGAAAGGTTTTTTAAAGACAGGGTAATGGAGCGGGTTGTGTGGTATGGGATCAGACTTTGGACATTCTTCTGACTGGTTGATAAAGAGGTAGTCATTGTAATAGGGAGTCAATATCATCAACCATCTGTCCAATCACTCTGGGGTCTTCCTGCTTGTGAGCAGCAAACAGTTAACTTCTTCCACCTTGTGGGGGTTTCAGTATCTGAAAAACAGCTCAAAGGATTGGGTTCAGAATATTATCTATAGCCCTTGAAAAGGAGCTAAAAGTCGTTGACTTTTTGCATGATTAACATTATTTTGAGTGGATTTCTAGATACAAATCTGAGTTGCTAGTTGTACCCATGAAGATAGGAAAACCTGGAGTTGATTATATCAATACATCTTTAGAAGTTAAATCCATGCTTCCTACTACAGATCATTCTCCATGCAGCAGGCAAAGTAATGTTCTTAAACATGCAATAAGATTTACATCAACCTGCTACCTTAAAATGTTCACTCTCCCTTGTAATTAGATTAAAATACAAACTTGTTGCTCTGGTGAGAACAATTCTAGCCTGCCTTTCCAGTCTCTGACAGTTTCTCACTCCATTTTACCACCATCTTTTTACAGTAAAACTGATCTGCTTTTGAAATACCCAAGTTCATATCTTTTCTTTCTTTCCTGTGGGTTAGTTTCCACAGCATCTTGCAATTTTCATTATAACACCCATAATAATAAACCATAGCTTGTGTTTATTTGTATCTTTCAGAAATGTGACTCTAAATAGTAGTACATTCCCCCCAACTATTTACTTAATAAATATCTTGGAAATAGACATACAGGTGTCCATTTCATCTGACCCTGGAAATTCACATAATAATGTCAAGAAGGTATTGTGACATATTTGTAGAAACTATGAAGGACACAGGACTTATTTCTAAATAAAATTTAGCAGTTATAGATAGAAGAAAGTAAATGGGTATATCAAACATGGGGGAAGATATTTTATGTATTGTCAATGACTTTCTGGTAGTATTTTGAGACATATATGAATATTGCTATGTGCTCTGTCACTCAGTCATGTCTGACTCTTTGTGACCCTATAGACTATAGCCCACCAGGCTTCTCTGTCCATGGGATTTTCCAGGCAAGAACACTGGAATGGGTTGCCATTTCCTGTCCCAGGGGATCTTCCTGACCCAGAGACTGAACCCATGTCTCTCTCCTGCATCTCCTGCATTGGCAGGTAGAGTCTTTAATACTGAGACACCTGGTAAGTCCATATATGAGTAGAGTTCTCTCTATTATGGAAGGGATGCTATGGTAGAAACATGGAACTCATTGGTTTTAGGGCATTCAACTCATATATGAAAGTAGAGCAAGCTTATATATTTAAATGTAAAAGCTTTAAGAATAGTTTTTTTGTAACTAACTGATTCTTTGGAGTTATTTGAAGTAAAAATAAGCATATATCTGGGGTTGCAAATATCTTCTTTGGTGGTTTAAATTGCTTCCAGTGAAAGAAGTGTTCTTAATGTGAATTTGCTTATACATAAATATTTCTTTTGTGTTCATAGAGTTAAATGGTATGCATTCAATCATGAAAGAGACTTGGTCCTTGTTCTGTGATAAATTACTGTCTAATGGAGGAGTTGAAACTTGTAAACAAATCCATTACTATAAGTTGTGTGAAGTGCTGTAATAAAGCATGATGAGAGTGCAGCTGAAGACACAAAAAGTAATATCAACAAACCATCCTAGAATCATCACAAAGAGAAAATGATGCCTTCAATTTCCCATGTAATATGGATTCATTACCCAGATTTTCCTACCATAATCATACATTTGCTATGACACATTACTTCTCCTGAAACATGTGTTTGCAAGCTTTTCTTCCCCCTAGAGTGATGCTCTACTTCTATATTTTTCCTAGTAGACTGTAGAGTATCACAGAATAATTAAAAATCTGTCTTTTGAATCAGAGTCCCTAAATTTAAATCTGCCACTTATTAGCTCAATTTCCTTATGACCCTGTTTCCCCATTCTTAAAATGGAGACAATAGTAGTCCTTAGAATACATGCCTGGGATGAAAATTAAATAAGTTATTGTCAGGTAGGGTACCAGGAATTTATGAAGGACTTAGTACCCGCTGATAATCTTATGATTATTGTTAGAATGAGAGTTCCTTAAAGAGAGAAACAATATCATATTTAAGGCACATCCCTTGTATATGCACCAGTGCCTTTCTGCTAATAGAATAAGTATTCTAAAATGTACCTGGTTTAGAAGACCTAAAATTTTAGCTGAAATTAAAAAGTATGTCTGTGTGTTTGTGTGTGTAAATGTCGTACCCTAAATTACCCTGGCATGCCCTATATTGAATGACAAAAGTAAGCATCCAACAGCTTACTTATTCAAAATCAGGATTGTTTTATATTTCATAGGGTACAGCTAATAATGATGACACTGAAAGCCCATTCAACTACACATGCATAACTGACTCTGAGGCCTGCTACTGTGTGTGGTCGTCCTTTTTCAAGGTGGATGTGGCTGATAACATAAAATGGTGATGACACCTTCTAGTTTGTACCTTGATGGCTTTGGTGTTTTAAGTGTCACTTGTTTATACAAGGAGCTAGCCTATGGTTCACTCTCAAAACAGGATCCAAGTAAACAAGATGTGAATCACAGAGGCCTATGTTTAGCTACTTCTTACAATGACTACTCTTATTCTCTCCACATGAAGGTGCATTTGTCAGGAGCCTATTTCATTCAAGGTGGTCATAGGCTGTTTGTTGTTTAGCAGCCACAAGTCCACTCATTGTTTTAGCATTAGTACTTTAATCTGTTGTGGTGAAATTATCCTAGATGCTCCAATGAAACTTAGTCTTTCCCCAGTACTAACTGTGGAACTTATGACCTCTGTTGTGTTGTTCAGTGCCATCTCCTGCTGGTCGTGATAGTTTGACAGATGAAGGACATGGCCCAGGTCAGCCAATGAAGTCAATGGAATCCAATTTCAGAGCTTTTCCTTGAGTTATTGGGGAAAGGAAACTTCCCCTTATCAGATGATATAGGCAAGAGAAGGTGTCCCAGATGGAACTGTGACCAATATTCTATAAATAATGCAGACCTGAGAATAGAGACTATTTCAGGGATACAGTTTAGAAAGATTGGAGATGGCATACTTATTTTATGTTTAAATAATTTGAGACCTCTATCAATCCATAATTAATACACATTGTACTTTTCAGTTTGAAACTAATAAACATTTTTTTTCTCTAAGTAAATTTCACCTAGCATTTTCTACATGTAACAAAAAATATACTGATACTTTGCTGTTGTTGTTGTGATTCTTAATGTCTTAACTTCTTACTCTTGCTTTAATGAAGCAAATATGAGTAATACTATGAATTAGCTTTCCAGGTGGCTCAGTGGTAAAGAATCTGCCTGCCAATACGGAAGATGTAGGAGATGCAGGTTCGATCCCTGGGTCAGGGAAAATTCCTTTGACCAGGTGGCTCAGTGGTAAAGAATCTGCCTGCCAATACGGAAGATGTAGGAGATGCAGGTTCGATCCCTGGGTCAGGGAAAATTCCTTTGAGGAGGAAATGGCAACCTGCTTCAGTATTCTTGCCTGGGAAATCACATGGACAGAGGAGCCTAGTGGGCTGCAGTCCCTGGAGCTACCGAGTCAGACATGACTGATAATATGCGAGAGGTTCAAGGGCTGCCAGGTTATTACCTGCTTTTGCCTGCATCAGTAAATATGCTAACAGTTGCTCTGCATTCGTATCTGCTAAGGTGAAATACCAAAACATAACAAAAAAAAGTCCCATACAATGGTTACTAATATTAATTTTGTGGTTGTTGTTGTTTAGTCACTAAGTCATGTCCTACTCTTTTGCAACCCCGTGGACTGTAGCCAACCAAGCTCCTCTGTCCATGGGATTCTCCAGGCCAGAATACTGGAATGCGTTGCCATTTCCTTCTCCAGGGGATCCTCCTGACCCAGGGATTGAACCTGCATCTCTTGCATCTCCTGAATTGGCAGACAGGTTCTTAACCAGCTGAGCCATTGGAGAATGGCAAGAATATATTAGAAATATGTAAAATACTTTAAAACCAATGTACTTTAAACATCTTTGCAAGACTTACACTTATCACTTCATATATTAACATTCAAAATCCTTGCTTTGTTTGAACTAGTAAAAAGAAATAACAGGTAATAGTTATCTAAGAATTAATTTTTTTAAGTCATTGACATGGCCATTTTTAATGACACACTTGTTTTCTAAGAATTTTATGATAATGCATTCTTTCTGGAACAGTATTACTTACTGTGTTCCTGTGTGCCTTGCTAGTTACCAAAGCTCCACCTAGATCAGATACTGTAGTGATTTTGCCTGTCCTCAAATGGCCTATAATTACATGCATCTCAATAACTTCCATAGCTTTTAAACTACCAGTGTTAAAACATAATGAGTCATTGTTTCATGATTTTACTTTAAGGTTTGCTAGAGTGAGAGGGTAATTGGTAGAAAGATGTTTGAAACAGAAAAAGGGAAAATATAAATAAAATCACTGTGAACATCTTTAGGAAGCTAATTAAAGAAGATCAAAAGTGACCTCACAAGAATGGTATTTCTTTTTCTCATAAATACTATGAGATGACTAAAAAATATTTTGTGTCTTTTTCATATCAAAATAAAATAATGTTTCTGTTATAGTCTCTTTTTTATAATATACCCCCTTTTCACCATCTGTATAAACTGACATTTACTGTGATGTTACCCTTTATATTGGGAAAACCCTGTGGCTTACTGTATGATGTGTGTTTTGGAGGGGCAGAGAAGCTTAATGGTATTCTTTGTTTTGTGATTTAAATTAAGTCTTAGTGTTTCCACTAAATATTTCCAAACTGAAACATGAATTCCCCAGTTTACTAGGTGCCCAATATGCTACTGGAAAAGAATGGAGAAATGACTCCAGAAAGAATGAAAAGACAGAGCCAAAGCAAAAACAGAACCCAGTTGTGGATCTGACTGGTGATGGAAGTAAAGTCTGATGCTATAAAGAACAATATTGCATAGGAAACTGGAATTTTAGGTCGATGAATCAAGGCAAATTGGAAGTGGCCAAACAGGAGATGGCAAGAGTGAACATCGACATTTTAGGAATCAGTGAAATAAAATGGACTGGAATGGGTGAATTTAACTCAGATGATCGTTATATCTACTACTGCGGGCAAGAATCCCTTAGAAGAAATGGAGTAGCCATCATAGTCAACAAGAGTCCAAAATGCAGTACTTGGATGCAATCTCAAAAATGACAGAATGATCTCTGTTCATTTCCAAGGCAAACCATTCAATATCATGCTAATCTAAGTCTATGCCTTGTCCAGTAATGCTGAAGAAGCTGAAATTGAATGGTTCTATGAAGACCTACAAGACCTTCTAGAACTAACACCCCCCAAAAGATGTCCTTTTCATTATAGGGGACTGGAGTGCAAAAGTAGGAAGTCAAGAAACACCAGTAACAGGTAAATTTGGCTCTGGAGTACAGAATGAAGCAGGGCAAAGGCTAATAGAGTTCTGCCAAGAGAACGCACTAGTCATAGCAAACACCCTCTTCCAACAACACAAGAGAACACTCTACACATGGACATCACTAGATGGTCAATAACAAAATCAGATTGATTATATTCTTTGCAGCCAAAGATGGAGAAGCTCTATACAGTCAGCAAAAACAAGACCAGGAGCTGACTGTGACTCAGATCATGAACTCCTTATTGCCAAATTCAGACTTAAATTGAAGAGAGTAGGGAAAACCACTAGACCAATCAGGTATGACCTAAATCAAATCCCTTACAATTATACAGTGAAGTGAGAAATAGATTCAAGAGGTTAGATCTGATAGAGTGCCTGATGAACTATGGATGGAGGTTCATGACATTGTACAGGAAACAGGGATCAAGACCATCCCCAGGAAAAAGAAATGCAAAAAAGCAAAATGGCTGTCTGAGGAGGCCTTACAAATATCTGTGGAAGGAAGAAAAATGAAAGGCAAAGAAGAAAAGGAAAGACACCCATTTGAACGCAGAGTTCCAAAGAATAGCAAGGAGAGATAAGAAAGCCTTCCTCAGTGATCAATGCAAAGACATAGAGGAAAACAATAGAATGGGAAAGACTAGAGATCTCAAGAAAATTAGAGATACCAAGGGAACATTTCATGGAAAGATGGGCTCAATAAAGGACAGAAATGGTATGGACCTAACAGAAGCAGAAGATATTAAGAAGAGGTGGCAAGAATACACAAAAGAACTGTACAAAAAACATCTTCACGACCCACATAACCACAATGGTATGATCACTGACCTAAAGCCAGACATCCTGGAATGTGAAGTCAATGGGCCTTAGGAAGCATCACAAACAAAGCTAGTGGAGGTGATGGAATTCCAGTTGAGCTGTTTCAAATCCTGAAAGATGATGCTGTGAAAGTGTTGCACTCAATATGCCAGCAAATTTGGAAAACTCAGCAGTGGCCACAGGACTGGAAAAGGTCAGTTTTCATTCCAATCCCAAAGAAAGGCAATGCCAAAGAATGCTCAAACTACCGCACAATTGCACTCATCTCACACGCTAGTAAAGTAATGCTCAAAATTTTCCAAGCGAGGCTTCAACAATACGTGAACCATGAACTTCCAGATGTTCAAGCTGGCTTTAGGCAAGGCAGAGGAACCAGAGATTAAATTGCCAACATCCGCTGGATCATCAAAAAAGCAAGAGAGTTCCAGAAGAACATCTATTTCTGCTTTATTGACTATGCCAAAGCCTTTGACTATGTGGACCATCACAAACTGTGGAAAATTCTGAAAGAGATGGGAATACCAGACCACCTGACCTGCCTCTTGAGAAACCTATATGCAGCTCACAGGAAGCAACAGTTAGAACTGGACATGGAACAACAGACTGGTTCCAAATCAGGAAAGGAGTACATCAAGGCTGCATATTGTCACCCCGCTTATTTAACTTATATGCAGAGTACATCATGAGAAACACTGGGCTGGATGAAGCACAAGCTGGAATCAAGATTGCCGGGAGAAATATCAATAACCTCAGATATGCAGATGACACCACCCTTATGGCAGAAAGTGAAGAAGAACTAAAGAGCCTCTTAATGAAAGTGAGAGAGTGAAAAAGTTGGCTTAAAGCTCAACATTCAGAAAACCAAGATCATGGCATCTGCTCCCATCACTTTATGGCAAATAGATGGGGAAACAGTGGAATCAGTGACAGTCTTTATTTTGGGGGGGCTCCAAAATCACTGAAGATGGTGACTGCAGCTATGAAATTAAAAGACACTTACTCCTTGGAAGAAAAGCTATGACCAACCTAGATAGCATATTCAAAAGCAGAGACATACTTTGCCAACAAAGGTCCATCTAGTCAAGGCTATGGTTTTTCCAGTAGTCATGTATGGATGTGAGAGTTGGACATAAAGAAAGCTGAGTGCCGAAGAATTGATGCTCTTGAACTGTGGTGTTGGAGAAGACTCTTAAGAGTCCCTTGGACAGCAAGGAGATCCAACCAGTCCATCCTAAAGGAAATCAGTTCTGAATATTCATTGGAAGGACTGATGCTGAAGCTAAAACTCCAATACTTTGGCCACCTGATGCAAAGAACTGACTCATTTGAAAACACCCTGATGCTGGGAAAGATTGAAGGCAGGAGGAGATGGGGACGACAGAGGATGAGATGGTTGGATGGCGTCACTGACTCAATGGACATGAGTTTGGGTAGACTCTGGGAGTTGGTGATGGACAGGGAGGCCTGGCCTGCTGCAGTCCATGGGATTGCAAAGACTCGGACAGGACTGAGTAACTGAACTGAATTGATGCTGCTGCTGCTGTCACTTCAGTCGTGTCCGACTCTGTGTGACCCCATAGACGGCAGCCCACCAGGCTCCCTCATCCCTGGGATTCTCCAGGCAGGAACACTGGAGTGGGTTACTATTTCCTTCTCCAATGAACTGATGCTAGATATGCTAGAAACTTACAAATATTATTTCTAATCTACCCAACAGTCTGAAAGGTGTGGGTCATTGTCATCCATGCTTTTCACATGAGGGAATGAATTCTGACATCAGATAAGTGGAGGATGTAGGATTTGAACCTATATCTATCTAACCGCAGAGGCCTCAGATTGTGCCCCACCCCCACACGTCTGTCTTCCTCTGTGTGAAGGAACAGTCTGCTTTCAGTGCCTGGGGACTGAAACTCGAGGAAAGGATAAAAATCCTCAAAGGAGGATGAGAATGAAGCAGAAACTCCAGCTTCACATCGAAACCAAGCAATCATGTCTTATTTCCACTTCCCTGAACGTATAGTTCAGGTACATTCAGATTGAAAAACAAGAAAAAAGCACAACCAGTGCTTGAGAAATGTCAAGTATTACATTTCAGTGAACGTGTACAGAACAATCAAAAGGCTGAACACCCCCAAACAGACGCAGACCTTCACCAAAGTCTCCTTTGGAGACACACCGCCAAGGTGTGGAAAGAGAGGCTCGTGTCTGCAGCCCAGCTGATTTTTCTAGAGTACAAGTTCCATACTTCCAAAGTCTGCCTTCACTCCAAGGAGAAAATATAATACTTATTATCCCTGGCACATTTATAGAGGGGTTTACGCTTTCTCTGTGTCACAAATCATTGCATTTGATGCTCACTTCCACCCTTAGAGGTGGGGGTCGTGGCAGGGGTTACCCTCCCCACACAGGCATGGACAGCAGAAAGCCAAGTGGGCTGCCCACTGCGGAGTCCCTGGGGACCATAGGGGAGCCATCAAGTCCTCTCTTTTCTTTATTATCCTCCTAGCAGGAGTCCCACTGTTCCTTTGCAAGCCTCCAAATCACAGAAAAAATGTGACAATTCGAGATCCCGCCAAAGAGCTGGGGTGAGAACAGGAAAGATGGTCAAGGAAGAAGAAGGACCATGGTGAGAACTCAGAAGATAAGCTTGGGTCACTAAAGTCATGGTGGGGTCAATTCAGAGACTCGATTGCAACTTTTGCCCCAGGGAAGGGACACCGGAAGTGAGCAAGAACAGCAGAGCTCCTCCAAGGAGACAGGACCACAAGCCTGTTGAAATTAAATATTCTTCCCACTTGCAACACCTTTTCCCTGGGACCCCAAGCTTGCCCTCAGCAAAGACAGTGTCGGGCCCTGAGAGAGCTGGAAGGCTGGCAGCAACTGGTCCCCTCTGGTGTGCCTGTGGCCAGAAGATCTTAGATGCAAGCGCTTCTCTGAGGTCACGTCCTCTAACGAATTAAGGTTAACAGCTAAACAGCTAAAGAAAGACCACTGAACTTGACTCTGCTACCACTCTGCTTCTAAGTAAATACTTTGGGGATTGCCTCATTCAGTCATCAAATGCCAGTATTTCCTCTGAACAACAAATTGATGGCAGGCGATAGGCCTCCAGAATACGAGCGGACCTAGACTTCCTTCAGAGGGTCAGACCTGCTTTTGCCTTATGCAAAACCCCCAGGACACAGAAAAGCTGAACAGTGACACTTCAGAAAATTCTGTGGGCTTAATGATTCCCAACTACATGGTCACAGGCTCCTGCAGCAACGGAGCCCTAGAACTTTGCCCTCTTCCCCTGTGGTCTGGGAGACCCCTCCATGTAAAAGAATCCCCTGTAGCCTACACTTCTATTGGGGGGGGGGGGGTTACTCTGCTCCTGTAGAAGGAAAGAAGAGTGGAGCTATTTACATGGTCATTTTTGTTACAGTATTGAAAGCCTTGAAATGATCACAAAAGGAAAACAGGAAAATATGCCTCCTAAAAAGAGCTGAGGCAAATTATTATAGCAACCGAATCCTAAAAGGAATTTTCAAGCAAAAATATGGCTTATGTGAAGTTGTTATGGCAACTGACATTTAAAAGTAACTGGATTTGGGCAAGTTTCTTCCTCCACCCTCTCTGCAAAGTCTTGCAGGAACTTCATGCTAAAATTATGCTTTAATTTTAATTAGCCAAATAGGTCATAAATATAGCTTATTCCCAAATCCTTACAATGTCTACCCTGTAAGCAGCTGATCTACTAATGAGGAAATGTTACTACAAAACCCACTTACCATTAAAAAATCCGATCCAATATTTTTCTAATATAATTTATCAGTTTAAACACACTGCATAATGTGATATTCTGTAGCATTCCATTAAGATGATAAATAGCAGTGGTGGGGGGGTGGGAAAAACCAAGAGATTAAACATATCGCAAGCAGTGTACGTGTATTTAAATAACCCCGGCCGTTGCCAAGGAAAGCACACTGTTCACTGTTCCCATCCTCACATACAGTCTAAACTCAGCCGCGTATCCCTGACTGTAAGGGTATTAATAGGACAGAAGAAGGGGGGCAATAAGAAATGACAGGCAACTTCAGAAGAAATAAAATTTCTATTAGGCTTTGTTATAAGATTACATCAAAGCAATTCATATGTTTTAATCTGCAGAGAGAAAAAGCAGCTACTTGGGGTTTGTGCCTGGGGGCCGCCTCTGTGTATCACCACACAGTTTGCATAATGAACAATTTTCATTCAATCAGGATCTCAGCAAAGATAGCTCCCACTCCAAAGGTCCTAGACAAGGGCTCCTAGTTTTTATTCTCTAGCTCCCCCTGCTGGAGGATCAGCATCTAACAGGGAGAAAAGGATGGCGGGGCTGCTTTCTAAGCCCCTGCACTAAATTCAGGTCCTTTATCAGAGACCTGACTTTATAAACACCCGCTTCTCCGAACGGGAAGGACCTAGGAAGATCCTGTGAAAGATACCACCAGCGTGCACCTCCTTTAGCAATTCCTGGAAGAGGAGAGAGACTGGTTTGTAGCATGAAAAACCCTTGCCCTTTCCACTCTCCACCGAGTTAGGGATTTTAGAAACTTCTATAGGCATTCTGGCCCAAACACAGGGGTCGACTGAAGTTGCTGGAAGTTGACTGGTGGACATGGACCCGCGTGTACAACTCCTCATGTTATTCCTACCTGGCTAACCATCTTTCAAGTTTCCCAGCTGTCCAGGTCTTCATAAAATAAAATGGGGCAGGAGCGGGGAAGAAGCTACCCAAATGGAATTGCATTTTCATGCACAATGGAAAACGTGAAAGCTGAACAAATCGTTTTGAAAAAAAAAAAAAAAA
>SJYQ01004510.1:314429-333034 GCA_006410935.1 Redunca redunca
TGTCTCTCTCTCTCTCTTCCCTCCCTTTCCTCTTTACTCTAATTTCAGGCTGAATTCATATCTGGAGCGGGGCAGCTCACCACGTCTACTTACTTGTCCTGGCTTCTAAGACCTGCGCGAAAGGGAGCCCAAGGCAGGACACCCTTCGATATTCAAGTGGGCGCCGGTGGCCTAATGTAGATGGTGCAAATCTCTTGTCCTGAGATTTTATTGGTCTTCCCCGTAAGCCAAGTTATTCAGCCTCCTTTCTCCACTATATTTCTAATTAAATAAATAAGTTTTTCCCTCGCCTATCCATCTCCCCTTCAAATCACCCTGGATCCACCGGGGCTGGACCCCGGCACTTTGGCATTGCCTTTCTTTGGGATTGAAATGAAAACTGACTTTTTTCAGACCTTTCAGGTCTGACCTAAATCAAATCTCTTACGATTATGCAGTAGAAGTGACAAACAGATTCAAAGGATTATATCCGATAGACAGAGTGCCTGAAGAACTCTGGATGGAGGTTCGTGGCATTGTACAGGAGGCAGTGGTCAAGACCATCCTCAAGAAAAAGAAGCAAAATTGTTCTCTGAGGAGGCCTTGCAAATAGCTGAGAAAAGAAGAGAAGCTAAAGGCAAAGGAGAGAAGGAAAGATATACCCATCTGAATGCAGACTTCCAAAGAATAGCACAGAGGGATAAGAAAGCCTTCCTCAGTTTCAATGCAAGAAATAGAGGAAAATAACAGAAGGGAAAGACTAAAGATCTCTTCAAGAAAACTAGAGATACCAAGGGAACATTTCATGCAAAGATGGGCACAATAAAGGACAGAAATGATATGGACCTAACAGAAGCAGAAGATATTAAGATGTGGCAAGAATACACAGAAGAACTATACACAAAAGATCTTCACGACCCAGATAACCATGATACTGTGATCACTCACCTAGACCCAGACATCCTGGAATGCGAAGTCAAGTGGGCCTTAGGAAGAATCACTATGAACAAAGCTAGTGGAGGTGATGGAATTCCAGCTGAGCTATTTCAAATCCTGAAACAGGACACTGTGAAATTGCTGCACTCAACATGTCAGTATATTTGGAAAACTCAGCAGTGGCCACAGGACTGGAAAAATCAGTTTTCATTCCACTCCCAAAGAAAGGCGGTGCCCAAGAATGTTCAAGCTACTGCACAATTTCTCTCATCTCACATGCTAGAAATGTAATGTTTAAAATTCTCCAAGCTAGGTTTCAACAGTACGTGAAACATGAACTTCCAAATGTTCAAGCTGGATTTAGAAAAGGCAGAGGAACCAGAGATCAAATGGCCAATATCCTTTGGATCACTGAAAAAGCAAGAAAGTTCCACAAACAACACCTACTTCTGCTTTATTGACTACACCACAGCCTTTGACTATGTGGATCAAAACAAACTGTGGAAAATTCTTAAAGAGATGGGAATAACAGACCACCTTCCTTGTCTTCTGAGAAATCTGTATGCAGGTCAAGAAACAATAGTTAGAAGGGGACATGGAGCAACAGATTGGTTCCAAATTGGGAAAGGAGTGTGTCGAGGCTGTATATTGTCATCCTGCATATTTAACTTTAATGGGGGGCTGAATGAAGCACAAGCTGGAATCAAGATTTCTGGGAGAAATATCAATAATCTCAGTTATGCAGATGACACCACTCTTATGGCAGAAAGCAAAGAAGAATTAAAGAACCTCTTGATGAAAGTGAAAAAGAAGACTGAAAAAGTTGGTTTAAAACTCACCATTCAGAAAACGAAGATCATGGCATCCAGTCCCATCACTTCATTGCAAATAGATGGGGAAACAATGGAAACATGACAGACTTTATTTTCTTGGGCTTCAAAATCACTGCAGATAGTGATTGCAACCATGAAATTAAGATGCTTGCTCTTTGGAAGAAAAGCTATGACCAACCTAGAGAGCATATTAAAAAGCAGAGACGTTACTTTGCCAACAAAGATCCATCTAGTCAAAGCTATGGTTTTTCCAGTAGTTATGTATAGATGTGAGAGTTGGACTATAAAGAAAGCTGAGTGACAAAGAACTGATGCTTTTGAACTGTGGTGTTGGAGAAGACTCTTGAGAGTCCCTTGGACTTCAAGGAGATCCCACTAGTCCATCCTAAAGATCAGTCCTGGGTGTTCATTGGAAGGACTGATGCTGAAGCTGAAACTCCAATACTTTGGCCACCCGATGCGAAGAACTGACTCATTGGAAAAGACCCTGATGCTGGGAAAGATTGAAGCTAGGAGAAGAAGGGGAGAGGATGAGATGGTTTGATGGCATCACTGACTTGATGGGCATGAGTTTAAGTAATCTCTTGGAGTTGTTGATGGACAGGGAAGCCTGGCGTGCTTCGGTCCATGGGGTTGCAAAGAGTTGGACATGACTGAGTGACTGAACTGTACTGACTAGTGTTTCCAAGGGGTGCTTAGTGTGGCATGGAATTACAACACTTGCATTGCAACAACTATTGCTACATTCTCAGAGCTGTTACTTCAAGGGTCCAAGTACTTGAGAGTTTTCTACCCTATTTGCTTCTATGGTCTCTTGAATAAACCTATTCCACATACCCGTATACCTTGCTTTGGCCTATGAATGTTGTTGAAGTGTTTCCTCCTGTGTTCTTATAATCAAACATGGGCCAATGGCAGAAAAATCAAGAGAAGTCAAGCCAGACATAGCTAGGTCAAGAAAGCTAAGCATCCTGTACCTAATATTAAGTAAAATGTAAATATTTCTGAGGAATTCAGCTAGAAACTTATATCCTAAATAGTACCAGAGAAAGAAGTCTTGCTATGACTAAAAACTTATAACTATGATTTTCTATCTATCTTTAGATGCTTGTGGCTGAAACTCTAATTGAAGATTTATGTGGCTGCTTCTAAAAATAGCTCAAGTAATTAGTACTGATGTTTACTAGAATGAGCCTAAGTGTAGCACAAGGCAAAAAAATATCCACATTAGCTATTTTTTTCAGAGAGAATTAGCTCTCACATTCTTCCTTCTCCCACCTTAATCCACCCCATCCTCTTCCAAAAAATCACTATGCTTGACCCCAGTGGAGACTAGTTTCCATGTCTGTTAAGCCACATCATCAGTAACAGGGTAACAAATGTCTGTATATATTTTCACTTGGCACTAAAAGTTTGTCCTTTAAACAAGAAAGTCTAACTATGGCTTAGATATACCTACTTGCTGATACTATAGTAATGCCCCCTCAGTAAAGCTACTCTGCTTTAGTAATATATAATCTTCAAGTTCTACGTGTTAATTCAAAAAATATTTATGGTATCTTCTTCATTCTTAACCTCTGAAAATTATTGCAGTGAAAAAGAATACTTTAACCCCCCTTTTCACAGAATTTCCCCCGTTTGCCTAGATTTGCTAGAAAGTATATTTTCTAAGTAATTGTTGAATGCTAATGACATGCCAGGTTCCAAACCAAGTAGACTCCACTGCACCAAAAACCAAAATAAAAAGAGAAAAAATTATGATTATTTTAGTAGATAAAAAAGCATTTGGCAAAGTTCAATATAATTTATGGGAAAAAAATAAAACTCTCAGCAGAGTAGGAAAAAAAAACCCAGACTCTCCTCACTCTGACAAAGGATGTATATGAAAACATGCAACTCACATGATACTTAGGTCTGAATGCATTCTTCTTCAAATTTTGATGAGACTTTGATTTCCAGTAGAAGTAGTAGAATACAGAGCTTAAGAAAATGACTGTGGAGTTAGATACCCAGGGTTTGAAATCAAGCTCTACCCTTGCTACTTTTGTTAATCTTTGACAAATTATTTACACCAAGTTTTAAATTCTTTTTGTGTGAAATGGAAAATAATAACATAAAATGCTTCATTTATTACTGGTTATGTTTTTGAATAAGAAAAATACTTGGTTTGGAGCCTGGGATGCCATTAGTGTTCAATATGTTACTTAGAAAATATGCTTTCTACCAAACTTATGCAAACGTGGGGAAAGACTATGAGAAAGGGAGTTAAAGAAATCAGTGTATAAAAGTCGAGCAAGTATTGGACTTTTTGTTTTTGTCTCTCAAAGTGTTATTTTTATATAGATTATACTCCACTAAATGTCACTCCAGATAATGGCTATTATTCCCTGTGCTATACAATATATCCTTGGAAACAATATTGTAAATCAGCTATGTGTGCTTAGTTGCTCAGTCGTGTCGGACTGTGACACCATGGACTGCGCCTGCTAGGCTCCTCTGTCCATGGGAATTCTCCAGGCAAGAACACTGCAGTGGGTTGCCATGCCCTCCTCCAGGGGATCTTCCCAACCCAGGAATTGAACCGGGGTCTCCTGCATTGCAGGCGGATTCTTTACTGTCTGAGTCATCAAGGAAGCCCACTCAAATGACTGAGAACACTAATTTTTTAAAAAATGCATGCACCTGTAGATAATTGCCATAAGAATATTTTAAAGTAAAAGTGATTTACCAGATGTTCTAACCTCTTAGGATATGTTATTGGTTGAAATGTGTTCCCCCAAATTGATAGGTTGAAGTCCTAACCTGCAGTACCTCAAAATGTGGCTTTATTTGGGGATGGGGTTTCTAAAGAGGTAATTAAATTAAGAGGTAATTGGGGTGGACCCTAATCCAGTATGATTGATTTCCCTATGAGAAGAAGAAATTTGAACTTAGAAAAAAATACAGAGCAAAAACCATGAGAAAGTATATGGAGAAATTGCCATTTACAAGTCAATGAAAAGGAGCCTTGGAAGAAACCAACGCAGCTAGCACCTTGATCTAGAATTTGTATCCTCCAGAACTGCGAGAAAAAGCAAAAATCTGTTGTTTAAGCTATCTAGTCTCTTTCTCTCGGAGAAGGCAATGGCACCCCACTCCAGTACTCTTGCCTGGAAAATCCCATGGACGGAGGAGCCTGGTGGGCTGCAGTCCATGGGGTGGCTAGAGTCAGACACAGCTGAATGACTTCACTTTCACTTTTCACTTTCATGCATTGGAGAAGGAAATGGCAACCCACTCCAGTGTTCTTGCCTGGAGAATCCCAGGGACGGGGGAGCCTGGTGGGCTACTGTCTAAGGGGTCGCACAGAGTTGGACATGACTGAAGTGGCTTAGCAGCAGCAGCAGCAGCAGCAGCAGCAGCAGTCTCTTTCTCTAGTATTTTGTTATAGCAGCCCTAAAGGTGAATTCAGGAAACATTTTCTTGAACTTGTTTATTAGGTAGCATATTACCTGTCATAGATTTCAGATTCTGTGATGAAATTCAAGTGAGGGAGGCTAATCATTTTTTATGCCTCAAAGGCACATTTTGTGGTACTGTATATGTTTATTTACTTGCCTTAATGAAAATAAATGGTATTCTTTGACACTGGGTATTTAATCGAATTTTATCCAGTACTGGAAATTTGCTTGCTTCAGGTAGTTTGAGGAATCAATACTGTATCTGAGTAGGAATTTCTATAAATTCTATCTAATTTATTACCTTACCATAAAAATGTTTAGGAAGATCAATGTCAAATTTGTTTATNGTACTATGATAATAAAACAAAATGACAGTAAAAATAACATTTTAAAAATCACTGCAATTCAGTGTTGCTAGCTGGCTTCTTCCTTTTCTTTTTTTCATTGAAAGAAGCAAAATAGTTGCGACATTAGGAAATTGATTTATCTTTCTAATAATTGACCTGTAGGATAAATAAATCAAGAGAAAACAGTCCTCTAATGTGAAGTAAAGTTCTTAAGAGAGTTAGACAAGCAAAGAAAGGCATATACTTATAATGACAAGATAGAAAAGAGTAGATTAGGTAAAAGAGAAACACAAAAAAGAAAAATTTGGGAATCATAACACCATTGTTCTTAGAACGTGAATGTTTTGAACCCAGCCCTTGCCTGGCTTCCCTGTGTGAATGAACAACTAAAGTCTAAATTCCAGAAAGTAGTCAAGCCATGTCTGAGAGGTACTACTAATATAATGTCCATCACCATTCATAAACATCTCAATAGCTAGTAGCACCTCATGCTGTCTTGAGACCAAGAATAAGATTTTATTTTTATGTAAAACATAAAATGTATGTTTATTAATTCCACATTTGTCATAGAATCTGTGTATTTTCTAAATGTTTAATAAACGTGGTCAGTGCTTGAGGTTGCATTAGAAAACACTGGAGTGATTTCTTTCCTTTGCCCTCAATACTTGTAGCTAATTCAGGGGCCGAGTGGAACAGTATCCATTATAAACAACACCGTTTTATAAACAGGCACTTCAAATGCCACAGACATCTGAATTAGCATTTTCTTCCATTCCATAATTGCTTAATTATTATCAATTAAGTGTGTGTCACAAGCATATGGTAGCTTCCCATCTGTTCATTTCTTCCTCTCAATTTGTTATTTTCATTAATTTAGTTGATGGTGAACGTATTTAACCAAATCAAACTAATTAATAACAATCCGCTAGGTCAGGGCCTTTCTCTTTGTATGTCATGCTTGTTCATCAGTAGCTGACTTCTAAAATGTCATCAAATTTGAGTAGAGTAAAATATTTTGGAGATTGAAACTAAAGTTGTAAACTATTCAAAGATTCCTAAATTTAGGTCATTCCTAATTCCTGAGTAATATCACTTTGAATAATTTAAACCTTCCACATATAATTTCCCTTGAAGTTTTTTCAGGTTTTATTTTATGCAAATAAAAATATAAATTATTCTAGGTGGTATATTTTTGTCTTAAAAAACACATGAATGTCCCTTATAGTGCAGTATGGTGGGAAGAAACTCTAGCCTTGAGTACTAGCTCCCCCATAGTAAAAACTATTTCTGAATTTTCATATGGCAACCTACTTCTCTCTCTTCTGGTGAAGAAAAGCTATTAGATTACCGGATATGCATCAGTTACTAAATTCAGTGTCAAGGTAAATGTAGGTTGATGTATCTACTGGAAAACATGTAATTTTAAATATATTTTATGAAAGGCTTAGTAAAAAGTAATCATGAAAAGTAAAATGCTGACATTAGCTCAATATTGAGCTGAAAAACAATATTACATAGGAACCTGGAACGAGCTCTAAGAATCGAGGTAAATAGTTAGTGGTCAAACAAGAGATGGCAAGAGTGAACATCGACATTTTCAGGAATCAGTGAACTAAAATGGAATGGGATGGGTGAATTTAATTCAGATGGCATTATATCCACTACTGTGGGCAAGAATCCCTTGGAAGAACTGGAATAGCCCTTATAGTCAACAAAAGAGTCCAAAATGCAGTACTTAGGTGAAATCTCAAATGACAAAATGATCTCTGTTCATTTCCAGTGTAAACCATTCAATATCACAGTAACCCAAGCCTATACCTCAACCAGTAATGCTGAAGAAGCTGAACTGAACAGTTCTATGAAGACCTACAAGATCTTCTAGAAATAACACACAAAAAAGATGTCCTTTTCATTACAGGGGACTGGAATGCAAAAGCAAGAAGCAAAACTATACCTGAAGTAACAAGCAAACTGGGCCTTGGAGTACAAAATGAACTAGGGCAAAAACTAATAGACTTTTTCAAGAGAATGTACTGGTCATAGCAAACACCCTTTTCCAACAACACATGAGAAGACTCTACACATGGACATCACCAGATGGTCAACACCAAAATCAGATTGGTTATATTCTTTGCAGCAGATGGTAGAGAAACTATATATAGTCAGCAAAAACAAGACCAGGAGCTGACTGGCTCAGATCATGAACTCCTTATTGCCAAATTCAGACTTTAATTGAAGAAAGTAGGGAAAAGCATTAGACCATTCAGTTCAGTTCAGTTCAGTTCAGCCACTCAGTCGTGTCCGACTCTTTGCGACCCCATGAATTGCAGCATGCCAGGCCTCCCTGTTCATCACCAACTCCCGGAGCTCACTCAAACCACATCCATCAAGTTGTTGATGCCATCCAGCCATCTCATCCTCTGTCGTCCCCTTTTCCTCCTCCCCACAATCCCTCCCAGCTTCAGGGTCTTTTCCAATGAGTCAACTCTTCGCATGAGGTGGCCAAAGTACTGGAGTTTCAGCTTTAGCATCATTCCTTCCAAAGAACACCCAGGGCTGATCTCCTTTAGGATGGACTGGTTGGATCTTCTTGCAGTCCAAGGGACTCTCAAGAGTCTTCTCCAACACCACAGTTCAAAAGGATCAATTCTTTGGCGCTCAGCTTTCTTCACAATCCAACTCTCACATCCATACATGACCACTGGAAAAACCATAGCATTAACTAGATGGAACTTTGTTGGCAAAGTAATGTCTCTGCTTTTCAATATGCTATCTAGGTTGGTCATAACTTTCCTTCCAAGGAGTAAGCATCTTTTAATTTCATGGCTGCAGTCATCATCTGCAATGATTTTGGAGACCATTCAGATATGACCTAAATCAAATCCCTGAAAATTATACAGTGGAAGTAACAAAATAAGTTCAAGGGATTAGATCCAATAGACAGAGTGCCTGAAGAACTCTGGATGGAGGTACATGACATTGTATAGGAGGCAGTGATCAAGACCATTCCCAAGAAAAAGAAGTGTGAAAAGGCAAAATGGTTGTCTGAGGAGACCTTGCAAATAGCTGAGAAAAGAAGAGAAGTTAAAGGTAAAGGAGAAAAGGAAAGATATACCCATTTGAAAGCAAAGTTCCAAAGAATACCAAGGAGAGATAAGAAAGCCTTCCTCAGTTATCAATGCAAAGAAATAGAGGAAAACAATAGAAGGGAAAAACTAGAGATCTCTTCAAGAAAATTAGATATACCAAGGGAACATTTCATGCTTAGATGGGCACAATAAAGGACAGAAATGGTATGGACCTACCAGAAGCAAGAGATATTAAGAAGAGGTGGCAAGAATATACAGAAGAACTATACACAGAAAATCTTCATGACCCAGATAATCACGATGGTGTGATCACTCATCTGAGCCAAATATCCTGGAATGCGAAGTCAAGTGGGCTTTAGGAAGAATCATTATGAACAAAGCTAGTGGAGGTGATGGAATTCCAGTGGAGTTATTTCAAATCCTAAAAGATGATGCTGTAAAAATGCTGCACTCAGTATGCCAGCAAATTTGGAAAACTCAGCGGTGGCCACAGGACTGGAAAAGGTCAGTTTTCATTCTAATCCCAAAGAAAGGCAATGCCAAAGAGTGCTCAAACTACCACACAATTGCACTCATCTCACATGCTAGCAAAGCAATGCTCAAAATTCTCCAAGCCATGCTGCAACAGTACACGAACCGTGGACTTCCAAATACTCAATCTGGATTTAGAAAAGGCAGAGGAACCAGAGATCAAATGGCCAACGCCTGTTGGATCATTGAAAAAGCAAGAGAGTTCCAGAAAATCAGTTACTTCTTCTTTATTGACTATGCCAAAGCCTTTGACTGTGTGGATCACATAAACTGTGGAAAATAAGAAAAGAGATGAGAATACCAGACCACCTTCCCTGCCTCCTGAGAAATCTGTATGCAGGCCAAGAAGAAACAGTTAGAACCAGATATGGAACAATGGACTGTTTCCAAATTGGGAAAGGCATACGTCAAGGCTGTATATTGTCATACTGCTTATTTAACTTAAATGCAGAGTACCTCATGTGAAACGCTGGGCTGGATGAAGCACAAGCTAGAATCAAGATTAACCTCAGATATGCAGATAACACTACTCTTATGGCAGGAAGTGAAGAGGAACTGAGGAGCCTCTTGATGAAAGTGAAAGAAGAGAGTGAAAGAGTTGGCTTAAAACTCAAGATTCAGAACCTGAGATCATGGTATCCGGTCTCATCATCTCATGCCAAATAGAGGGGGAAACAATGGAAACACTGACAGGCTATTTTTTGGAGCTCCCAAACCACTGCAAATGGTGACTGCAACCATGAAATTAAAAGATGCTTGCTCCTTGGAAGAAACACTATGACCAACCTAGATAGCATTTTAAAAGGCAGATATGTTACTTTGCCAACAAAGGTCCATCTAGTCAAAGATATGGTTTTTCCAGTAGTTATGTATGAATGTGAGTATTGGACCATAAAGAAAGCTGAGTGCTGAAGAACTGATGCTCTTGTGTGTGTGTGTGTGTGTGTGTGTGTGTGTGTGTGTAGTAAAGTTTTATTAAAGTATGTCATGCGAGTGTATGTTCCTCGGTTTTTTGTCTCATCACAACAAAGATTTGGAGCAACGGACATTAAAGCCCTTGGCGCGTCACAGCTCTTGGGTCTTGACAAACCGTGTTATAGCTCTTAGGTAAATCAGTGTTACAGCTCTATTTTATTTAGAAGATAGCAGGAGAATGAGGGTATGCCAACCCAAAGACTCGAAGAGAAGAGAGTGGAGGAGCGCGTGGGGGAGGGAGAAAGAGAGAGGGAGAGAGGGAGAGAGAGAGAGAGAAAGAACACATGCACGCAGGAGAGAAAGAGAGGGAGAAAGCGCTTTGGCTCCTCTTTTTGCCAGGGTCCAGCCCCGGTGGAAGCAGGGTAATTCGAAGGAGAGACGGAGTAGGCGAGGAAAAAACTTATATAGAAATATAAAGGAGATTAGAAGAAATAATATAGTAGGAAAATTAAGTGGAGAAAAGAGGCTGAATAACTTGGTTTACGGAGAAAGCCAATAAAGCTCCAGACAAGGAGCTTGCACCATCTACGTGGGGCCGTCGGCGCCCGCTTGAATAGCGGAGAGTGCCCCTCCTTGGGCACTCTCTCTCACGGATCTTAGGGCCGGGGCAGGTAAGTAGACTTGGAGAGCCACTCCGTTCCAGATGGGAATTCAGCCTGAAGTTAGAGTAAAGAGGAGGAGGAAGGAGAAGAGAAAAGGGTGAGAGAAAGAGACATGGGGAGNGAAGAGTAGAGAAGCAGAGAACAAAAGCCGACAGATTTTTATTTTTGGGGGTTTGGATGCTCAGGAAATTCCAGGGGGAAAACCTGAAGCCGTCACGTCCTTGCGTTTGTCAGGCTTCCTCCCACATGACCTTGTCACGGGTGGAATTCCTCACCCTGGCTCACGGCACCTTTTATATGTTTCTTCCTCCACCTGGGCCTGCCCTATGCAAATGGGGCTTAGCCAGGAGTGCTGTTTGTTCTACCTGAAGTCCTCACTCTGGTCCTCGGACCTTCCTTTGACCTTCCTTGTCTTTTAGCCACCACCATTTTGCAGTCCAAGGGACTCTCCTTTTCCCTATTCTACCTACCTAACAAAGTATAAAGGAGATAGAGAAAGCTTCTGATATAGACATCAGAAGGGGGTAGAAAGAGTACCCACTTGCAAGCATTAGCAATGGAGTTATAAACTCTCCATTGAATCCAAAGAGTGTCTGGAGGTTGTAAAGACCAGACCTACTCCCATAATTTACATTTTAAGATACCAGGATTAGCCAGAAGGTTTAATCCAGAGACTGTCTTCAGGCAGGATACATAATCCTAAGGAATGTAGAGGGAAAAAGAAGTGTGTCCTTTCTTCCTCCTTGGGAATTCCAGACCCCTCTCTTCTTGGGGACCCCTAGACTTCTTATCAACCTGCCTAGGAAATGACTCTCTCATTTCCCCCTTTTCTTTTAGGAGAATTATGTTACCAAGGGAAAGGGGCATCGTTTTCATTCCATAACTACTTCCTGCTGTTTAGGGGTGTGGTCCCTAAATTGTTGAGGCAAAATATTCTTCTAAGCCTCATACTGAGGGTCTCTGATCCAGGGGCCCCAAGTAATAGTTGGAGGAGGCTGTGACACTCGTAGGAGCTTGGACAACCATTTGTAAATTAAAAGCTTTTAGACAGCTTGAAAGCCCCATTATACAGTTACAGACATAAGGCAAAATAGTCATTAAAACAAGTTAAAATCAAAATTAAAAGTCATGTTATGTCCATAGTTACATCAGTCCATCTTAGGATTGTTAGATGTCATCAGTTTAAGAAGAGGCATCACATTGATTGTTGTTGAAGGTATTTGCAGACTTGGAGAAAGTCTTTTCCTTGAAGTGGAGATGTCCACCATGGGAAGCCTTCCACTGATGAAGAGGGGAGCACTCCACAGACCTAGCAGTTAGACTGATTATGAAAGGCAGTGTAGGAGTGAGCCCAGGACGGGAAGGCATTGTCTTGAGGATCATACGGCAGACTCAGGACTTTTGGAGTCAGCAGAAGTAGGCTCACATAGATTATCAGGCCCATCTTTTGGCTCATCCAGACAGTCTCATTACAGAAGTGGATCAGGAAGAAAGTGGGCCAAGGGCTTCAGTAAGCACGAAGTAAGTTGCTCCAATGTCTAAAAGGAAATCAACGGAAAATCCACAGTTATTAATACCCGGGGTTCCTCAAGTGTAATTAGGACGGGAGCTTGTCTGGGGACCTCTGGGATCTTCCGTCCTGTTTGTCTTGAGAGTCCGACCCCTGAAACCTATGCGTCTGGGCACAGTCTCTCTTCCAGTGTGGTCTTTTGCAGACCGGACATGGAGCCGGGGGTGGCGTAGATGCCTGAGGGCAATCCCGATTGAGGTGCCCCTCCTTTCCACAGTAATAGCAAGCCCATCCCTTTTCACCTGGGTCCCTCTGGGCATTATTTTTTTTCAGGCTATTTAAGAACGGTTTTCATAGCCACTTCGAGGGCTTCCGCCTGTTCCTTTGTCTTTTTCTGCCTTTCTTTCTTTTCCTCATATTCCCTACCATAATAGACTGTCTGAGTCAGCTGTAACAGATTATCTAAAGACTGATTTGGTCCATATGCCCATTTTGATAGCTCACAGCAGATATCTGGAGCTGACTGAGTGAGAAATCTATCTTTTAAGGTCACGTTTCCCCCTTCACTTTCGGGATCAGTCTCAGTGAATCTGTGAAGGGCTTCTCTCAGTCTATCTAGGAATTTACCAGGGGCTTCTTTTTCCTCCTGTTCTATGCTTGCCAATTTGCCATAGTTTAAAGGCTTAGCACGTGCCTGCCTGAGTCCTTCAAAAATACATCTGACAAAATGACTCTGATCCCATCTTCCTTTAGCTGTGTTGTAGTCCTAGTCTGGTTCTCTAGTTGGGACTGCCTGATTTCCAGTGGGGAGGGTGGCTATCTTGTTCTCCCTCTTCCCTACTAATTGATTACCAAGCCCTTCATCTCCATAAGCAACCGCTTTTCCCAAAACTTGACTCTTTGAGTCGGGAGTCAGCGTTTGTCCCAAGATACACATCACATCCTTCCAAGTAAGGTCATAAAGCACAGTAACACCTTTAAAAGTTCTAATATATTTTTTGGGGTCCTCTAAATAGTCTCCCAGATCTTCCTGGATTCTTTGTATTTCTTGATAAGAAAAGGCTCATTAACTCTCATAGACTGATTATTTCTCCCAGTGGGTGCTTCATGAAGAGGCAACAGCTTGTGTGGCTGTTCCTCAGTCTCTCTGGATGCTCTGAGCATATGATCCCAGGTATAGATTGGAGAAACTTGCTTTTCTTTATCTCTTTGTCTCCTGTCCTCCATCTCATCTAGCAAAGTAGGAGGACTGGAGGGAGCTGAAACAGTCACACGCAAATCTATACATTTAGGACATAAGTCTGGCATATTTCACAGAGAGAAAAAAGGGCAACACATAGGCTACTTCTACCCATTTCCCTTGTTTTCTACAGAATCGGTCTAATTGTAAAATAGTATTATACTTAAGAGACCCTCCAACTGGTCACTGTTCTCCGTCCTCCAGTGGGTACTGTGGCCATGCAGTATCACATAGGAAGACCAGGTGTGTCTTCTTTAAGCCCTGGGAATCAAATCTATCCCAGTTTTTCAGGATACAGTTCAAAGGAGTGAGGCTGGAATTGTTAGCTCTCATCTTGTCCTAAAGAATCCCAGATGAGCTGCCAAGATGAAAGATTGTCGTTGAATCATGCAAAGACACCAGGATCCTTGGCCTCCGGAGGAGAATAATTCAATCTGGGGCCAGAGAAAAGGCTTGATCAGTCAGAGCTTTTGTGTAATAAAGTTTTATTAAAGTATAAAGGAGATAGAGAAATCTTCTGACATAGACATCAGAAGGGGGTAAAAAGAGTATCCCGAATTGATGCTTTTGAACTGTGGCATTGGAGAAGATTCTTGGGAGTCCCTTGGACTTCAAGGAGATCCAACCAGTCAATCCTAAAAGAGATCAGTCCTGGGTGTTCATTGGAAGGACTGATGTTGAAGCTGAAACTCCAATACTTTGGCCACCTGATGTGAAGAACTGACTCATTGGAAAAGACCCTGATGCTGGGAAAGATTGAAGGTGGGAGGAGAAGGGGACAACAGAGGAGGAGATGGTTAAATGGCATCACTGACTTGATGGACATGAGTTGGAGCAAGCTCTGGGAGCTTGTGATGGACAGGGAAGCCTGGTGTGCTGCAGTTCCTAGCGTTGCAAAGAGTTGTACATGACTGAGTGACTGTACTAAATGGAACTGAGTGTATATCTGTTAACTGGAGAAAGAAATGGCAACTCACTGCAATTTTCTTGCTTGGAAAATTTCATGGACAGAAGAGCCTAGTGGGCTATAGTCCATGGGGTTGCAAAGAGTCATAGATGACTGAGTGACTCAGTATGCACACATTTATCTGTTAACCAAGACATGCTTTAATTTATTCTTCCAATTTGGTAACCATAAGTTTGGCTTCTATGTCCGTGAGACTATTTCTGTTTTTTAAAGTTCATCTGCATCATCTTTTTAGATTCCATATATAAGTGATTTCATATGATATATATCTTTCTCTCTCTGACTTACTTAATATGATAATCTTTAGGCCCACCCATGTTGCTGCAAATGGCATTTCATTCTTTTTTTTGTGGCTGAGTAATATTCCATTGTATATATGTACCACATCTTCTTTATCCATTCATTTACTGATGGCCACTTAGGTTGTTTCCATGTCTTGGCTATTGTAAATAGTGCTGCTATGAGCCTTGGGGTGCATGTATCTTTTTGAATGAGAGTTTTTATTTTTTAGAGATATATGCCTAGGACTGGGATTGCTGGATCATATGGTAGTTCTATTTTTAGGTTTTCAAGGAACCTCCATATTGTCCTCCACTGAGGCTGCACCAATTTACATTCCCACTCACAATGTAGAGGTCTTCCTTTGTGGCTCAGTGGTAAAGAATCCGCCTACTACTGCAGGAAATGGGGGTTCAATCCCTGAGTCAAGAAGATTCCCCTGGAGAAAGAAATGGTAACCCACTCCAATATCCTTGCTTGGGAAATCCCATGAACAGAGGAGCCCGGTGGGTTACAGTCCATAAGGTCGCAAAGTGTTGGACATGACTTAGTGACTAAGCAGCAACAACAATTTTATATATATATAATAGTGCTTCATAGTATGGTTTACTGTGGTACATGTTGCATTGGACAATGCCTGGAAAATTTTTCAAATACTTATTGCATTTTTGCGATTCATGGGGTTGCAAAGAGTCGGACACAACTGAGCGATTGAACTGAACTGAACTGATTATTATTAATAATGGCAATTATGATACCCTCACAGACTTATGTGAGAATACATTATTTTCCTTTAGGCTATGAGTTCTCTGCTTGGATTTGCAGAACTACAACCCAGTTATCCTGATCTGACTGGATGATGCTGAAATTATACTAAGTGACTTGGGTCAAACTGCACTTTCCCACTCTAATTTAATTTGCTTATTATTGTTCAAGCATAATCAGAAACTTGGATTAGAATAAGGTGGGAACTAGCTTGGAAGCCATTCAAAAGCCTGTAAAACTCCAAATAGAAAGTAAATAAATGATTGAATTTGAAAATTGCCATATAAAAACTACTGCTGCTTTTCAGTGCATTCTTATCTCTCATTAAAAAAAACAAAACATACTTATATCTGGGGAATACACTCATGCCTCTCTAAAGAAATATTTATAAGAGTAGTAATAAATATGAAAACTATTTTGTGTGAGTACTGTGTTGAAGATATAGCAAAATGAACTTTAATTTAAATGGTGCCGATTCTCTTTCTTAAAGTTGTTTGGGCATCTTGCCACTATATTTCCCATTGTGATAATAACATAGCTAATGAAATAATTATTTGTATGAACAACCATCTTTCACTGATTTATTTTTGTTGTGTCATACGATTATATAACAATCATTCTGATTATTTTGTTTCTCAATGATATTTTTAATGAAATTTCACAGTCAAAGGAATTGATTATAGCCATTGGCATTAAAATAGCAATGAAATCATTGTCTACAGGTAGACATCACCTAGGTCTTTGAAAAAATTAGTTTAAAATAAGCAAATTAATATAATGAATGTTAAGTTGAATTTAATTCCTTGTATAGTTGTATGTGAATTGAGATTTTTAAAAAGTTATATAACTAATATTCAGTCTAGGAATGTTAAACACCTATTTCAGACACCCTCAAAGTTAAACAAAAGGCAATTGAGAATGCATGATTTAGCAAGGATGAAATATTAATCTGTGATTTCATTTGACAAGAAACTCCTGGTCTTTTGAAACTGTAAGATAAAATGCAGACATTTGTGACATAATGAGGCATTTTAAATGATTGACTCCACCAATAGCAAATAATAATTTTGTTTTTAGTGGTGGCTGTGCAGGCACAGGAGGGCCTAGAGGAGCTATCCCACGTTGAAGGTCAGGAATGGTGGCGGTAAGGAGATACCCCTCGTCCAAGGTAAGGAACAGCGGCTGTACTTTGCTGGAGCAGCCGTGAAGAGATACCCCACGGCAAGGTAAGAGAAACCCAAGTAAGATGGTAAGTGTTGCAAGAGGGCATCAGAGGGCAGACACACTGAAACCACACTCACAGAAAACTAGTCAATCTAATCACACTAGGACCACAGCCTTGTCTAACTCAGTGAAACCAAGTCATGCCCGCAGGGCAAACCAAGACGGGCGGGTCATGGTGGAGACACCTGACACAATGTGGTCCACTGGAGAAGTAAAAGGCAAGCCACTTCAGTATTCTTGCCTTGAGAACCCCATGAATAGTATGAAAAGGCAAAATGATAGGATACCAAAAGAAGAACTCCCCAGGTCAGTAGGTGCCCAATAAGCTACTGGAGATCAGCAGAGAAATAACTCCAGAAAGAATGAAGGGATGGAGCCAAAGCAAAAACAATACCCAGCTGTGGATGTGACTGGTGATAGAAGCAAGGTCCGATGCTGTAAAGAGCAATATTGCATAGGAACTTAGAATGTTAGGTCCATGACTCAAGGCAAATTTGAAGTGGTCAAACAAGAGATGGCAAGGGTGAACATCGACATTCTAGGAATAGCGAACTAAAAAGGACTGGAATGGGTGAATTTAACTCAGATGACCATTATATCTACTACTGTGGGCAGGAATCTCTCAGAAGAAATGGAGTAGCCATCATGGTCAACAGAAGAGTCCGAAATGCAGTACTTGGATGCAATCTCAAAAACGACAGAATGATCTCTGTTCATCTCCAAGGCAGACCATTCAATATCACAGTATTCCAAGTCTATGCCCCAACCAGTAACACAGAAGAAACTGAGGTTGAACAGTTCTATGAAGACCTACAAGACCTTTTAGAACTAACACCCAAAAAAGATGTCCTTTTCATTATAGGGGACTGGAATGCAAAAGTAGGAAGTCAAGAAACACCTGGAGTAACAGGCAAATTTGGCCTTGGAATGTGGAATGAAGCAGGGCAAAGACTAATAGAGTTTTGCCAAGAAAATGCACTGGTCATAGCAAACACCCTCTTCCAACAACACAAGAGAAGACTCTACACGTGGACATCACCAGATGGTCAACACCGAAATCAGATTGATTATATTCTTTGCAGCCAAAGATGGAGAAGCTCTATACAGTCAACTAAAACAAGACTAGGAGCTGACTGTGGCTCAGATCATTAACTCCTTATTGCCAAATTCAGACTTAAATTGAGGAAAGTAGGGAAAACGGCTAGACCATTTAGGTATGACCTCAATCAAATCCCTTATGATTATACAGTGGAAGTGAGAAATAGATTTAAGGGTGTAGATCTGATAGATAGAATGCCTGATGAACTATGGAATGAGGTTCGTGACACTGTACAGGAGACAGGTATCAAGACCATCCCCAGGGAAAAGAAATGCAAAAAAGCAAAATGGCTGCTGGGGAGGCCTTACAAATAGCTGTGAAAAGAAGAGAGGCGAAAAGCAAAGTAGAAAAGGAAAGATATAAGCATCTGAATGCAGAGTTCCAAAGAATAGCAAGAAGAGATAAGAAAGCCTTCTTCAGTGATCAGTGCAAAGAAATAGAGAAAAACAACAGAATGGGAAAGACTAGAGATCTCTTCAAGAAAATTAGAGATACCAAGGGAACATTTCATGCAAAGATGGGCTTGATAAAGGACAGAAATGGTATGGACCTAACAGAAGCAGAAGATATTAAGAAGAGGTGGCAAGAATACACAGAAGAACTGTACAAAAAAGATCTTCATGACCCAGATAATCATGATGATGTGATCACTAATCTAGAGCCAGACATCTTGGAATGTGAAGTCAAGTGGGCCTTAGAAAACATCACTATGAACAAAGCTAGTGGAGGTGATGGCATTCCAGTTGAGCTCTTTCAAATCCTAGAAGATGATGCTGTGAAAGTGCTGTA
>SJYQ01004510.1:337516-349394 GCA_006410935.1 Redunca redunca
CGATTATACAGAGTGAAGTAAGCCAGAAAGAAAAACACCAATACAGTATACTAATGCATATATATGGAATATAGAAAGATAGGGATGATGACCCTGTATGTGAGACAACAAAAGAGACTCAGATCTATAGAATGAACTGTTGGACTCTGGGGGAGGGAGGGAGGGAGAGGGTGGGATGAGATGGGAGAATGGCATTGAAACATGTATACTATCATGTAAGAAACGAATCGCCAGTCAATGTCCGATGCAGGATGCAGGATGCTTTGGACTGGAGGGATGGTATGGGGTGGGAGATGGGAGGGGATTCGTGTTTGGGAACGCATGTACACTCGTGGTGAATTAATGTCAATGTTTGGCAAAACCAATACAGTAATGTAAAGTAAACCAAAGTAAAAATAAAAATTAAAAAAAAAAAAGAGTCCTTTGAACTGGAAGGAGATCAAACCAGTCAATCATAAAGGAAATCAATCCTGAATATTCACTGGAAGGACTGATGCTGAAGCTGAAGCTCCAATACTTTGGCTACCTGATGTGAAGAGCTGACTCATTGGAACAGACCCTGATGCGAGGAAAAATTGAAGGCAAAAAGAGAAGGGGGTGGCAGAGGATGAGATGGTTAGAAAGCATCACCGCCTCAATGGACATGAATTTGGGAAAATTTGGGGACATAGTGAAGGACAGAGGAGCCTGGTGTGCTGCAGGCCATGGGATCACAAAGAGCTGGAAATGAGTTAGCAACTGAACAACAAAAAACAAGTGAATGTGAGTTTTTATCATGAATGTGAGTTGAATATTAGCAAATGCTTCCTTATCTCTCAAGATGAGAATGATTTTCTTTTCCCTCTTTTTGGTGATGGGTTTAGTCACCAAGCTGTGTCCGACTCTCGTGACCCCATGGACTGTAGCTGCCTGGCTCCTCTGTCCACGGGATTCTCCAGGCAAGAATAGTGGAGTGGGTTGCCATGCCCTCCTCCAGGGGATCTTCCAGACCCAGGGATCAGTCCTGCATCTCCTAGGTCTCCTGCATTGGCGGGTAGGTTCTTTACCACTAGCACCACCTGGGAAGCCCAAATTCCTCGTCCCCTTTAGTGATTATTCTTCCCATGCTTCCCAGGCACATCCTGTCTGCAGACAACCATTAACATACTTTTTGTCGGTGTATAGTCTCTAAAATCTCACTTAAGTGATATCATAGACTACGTGCACTTTTTGGTCTAGTTTTCGCTTTCCCTAGGATATTTACTTTGAGATTCATCTACACAGTTACAGTTACTGATAGTTCATTTTTCTATATTACTAAGTATTATGAATGTGCCACAACATGTTTATTGTTTAATCAGTTGAAAGACCTGAGTTATTTTCAAATTTAGGTTATTAAAAACAGTCCACCTTGAAGTGTCATATATTACACCATATTATACATATCATAAGAACCTTGAAGTATTTTACTTCTGTTTCTTTTCTCTCTCAGCCTTTCTGTAATTGTTTTCATATATTATCTACATTGACTTTATTGTTTTTATTTCTGCTTAAAGGTCAACATTTGGAAAAGAGACTTGAAGATTCATATTTCCATCTAGAGTAATTTTCTTTCTTCCTAAAGAATTCCTTTGCTATTGCTGGTAGAAAATGAATCTTTATTTCTCCTTTGTTTAAAAAATGTTTTTCACTGGTATTGAATTGTAGTTTTCATCGTTTGTCCTTTAATACTTTCTTTAAAGATAACTGGCCACTGTCTTCTTGCTTGGATAGTTTCCGACAAGAAATCTTTTTTATTATGTAGTGTACCTTAGTGTATCTTTTTTCTCTTGCTGGTTTTAAAATATTTTCTCTTGTTTACTGCTTTTGAGAAGTCTGCTTATCATGTACTTTGGTGTAATCTTATTCCTGTTTCTTGTTCTTAGGGTTATTAATTCATGTAAAGAAATATCTTAAGTGAATTTAGTGAATTCATTGTTGCTTATAAATAACTGAGAAATTAATCTAATAATATTTTGCAAAAAATTCTTCCTTGGAAGTTATAGATAATATCCTAGAATTGACAATGTAAGCTAATAGGAGGAAATAATTTCAAATATAAGCTTTTCACTGTACGTTTAGTTTCAAATATAAGCTTTACACTGTCCATTACTGAGACTGCACTGTGCCTCAAAATAGTCTGCATTAAAGGAAGAATTTGTTACATATGTGTTATTAAAAGGGGAAGGAAATAGTCTGAAACATTCTGAAAGCTGCTGCTGTTTAAAAGCAGGTGTTCTATTCATGTATGTATGAGTATGTGTGTGTTAGAAATAACCCACGGTAGTATTTTCCAAAACAAAAAAGACTGATTATGAACAAATAAAGATTATAGAAAACATAATTCCTCAAGTCCCTGTAACTTTCTTCTAAGGTCTTGTGAATGTCAATCCATTGAATTGTATTGTGGCTGTGTTTCCATTAATTATCACCTTCATTAGTCACTCAGCACACAATGATTGCAGCCACTCTGATATGAACAATACTCAGTGTTGTAAGGCAAATGCCATTAAGCATCATCTTTTTCAAGTCTAAAAATAAACTCAAAAAGCAGCCAGTTTTGAATCTGTGATTTTCCTAAATTCTTGATTCCTTGGAAATCATTCTAATGTCCTAAGAATAACCCTAATGTCCTAAGGATAATCACTTTTTTCAAGGGTAATGAATCAGAGGTGTAACATGTTCTAGATTTGACTGGTTTCTGTTAAATAAATATTAAATTTTTAGGGCAAATCTTAGGTGGAAATAGTATATGATCTTTTTTTATATCATTAAGTTTGATCTCATAATATTTTGTTTAGAATATTTGTGTCTATGTTCATGAGAGATGTTGATCTGCAGTTTAGTTTTCTCCTTCCAGTTTTATTGTGATATAGTCAACGTACAGCCCTGTATAAGTTTAAGATGTAAAAAATAAGGATTTGACTTGCCTAAACCATGAAATGATTACCACAGTAAGTTTAGTGAACATCCATCGTCTTATATAGTGTGTGTGCTCAGTCCTGTCCAACTCTTTGAGACCCCATGGACTGTAGCCCACCACTCCTCTCTCCATGGGATTCTCTAGGCAAGAATACTGGAGTGGGTTGCCATTTCCTCCTCTAGGGGATCTTCCCGACTTAGGGATCTAAACCATATCTCTTATGTTTCCTGCATTGGAGGCAGGTTCTTTACCACTAGCACAACTGGATTACAAATTGTCCAGGCAATAATACTTGAGCAGATTGTCATTTCCTATGCCGGGGCATCTTCCTGACTCGGGGATTGAACCTGTGTTTCTTGCATCTCCTGCATTGGCAGGTGGATTCTTTACCGCTGTACCACCTGGAATCCTACACATCTTAAAATACAGGTGCTCAATTTTGAGTTAAAAAATTTTTAAACAGTTTGATTACTTTTTTTATAAGTGTGGAATCACACTGTTTTTCTAAGCTCTTTGTAAACAGGCTTAAGCAGGAGGAAAAGGTGAAAGTAAAATGTTGGAATAAACTTCCAACATGTTTCTAAAGTTAGTTCTAATTACTTCACTGCTCCTATTTTTATTTCTCACTTTCTTCTAAAAACCTGCCTAGTTTTGTCTGCACATGTTGAAACTAGGGTGCCTTTGTGGTTCTGTCTGAAAGTACACATCCTTCCTACTGTTTTTTTTTTTTCTTTTCTGCATTTCTTGGTGTCTCTTGCTCCTTCTCAATTCACAAGTCTGATCTCATATATATTTTATAGAAATAGACAAGACTCTGCAGTCAATGGCATACTCCAGTTTATCTCATGGTTACATGTTTGTTTTAGCCATTACATCCTTCAACTTGGGAATCAAAAGAAAGGGCAGTGCTCACCCTGGAAGCACATATGCCAAAATTAGAATCATACAGAGATTAGCATGTCCTCTGCAAAGATGATGTAAATTTGTGACACATTTCATATTTTCCCACCTATATGAAAAGATGCATCATACATCATTAGGGAACTGGAAAATTTTTTTAAAAAATGAGATTGTTTCCAAGACATATATATTAGAATAACCAAAATTCAAAACACTGCAACGTCAAATGCTGGCAAGAATGTGGAGCAACAGAGAAAATACAGTCATGCTGGTGGGAATGCAAAATTGTACAACCCCCTTGAAAGACTGTTTGGCAGTTTTTTCTAAAAAATAAAACATATTCCTACCATAAGCTCCAGAAATCACATTCCTTGGTATTTACCCAAATGAGTGGAAAGCTTATGCCAAGATAGAAACCTGCACGTGGATACTTAAAACAGTTTTAGTCATGGAACTTCAGCAGGTGAATGGATCAACTGGTCCATCCAGACAATGGAGTATTATTCGCTGTGAGCTATCAAGTGAGCTATCAAGGCATGACAAGACACAGGGGAAACTTCAATGTATATTAGTAAGTGAAAGAAGCTGGTATAAAAGACCACATACGATAGTGAATCCAGCTATAAGACATTCTAGAAAAGATGAAACTATAGAGATAGCTAAAAAAGTATAAAAGAAAAAGATCAGTTGTTGCCAGGGGCTAGAGGGGAGGAAGGGGTGTCAGTGGAACACAGGGGATTTTTAGAGCAGTGAAACTATTCTGTAGAATACATGCCACTACATTCATAAACATCCACACAGCATATAACACCAAGAATGGTACAAATGAACTTATTTGGAAAACAGAGATAGACTCACAGCTGTAGAAAACAAATTATGGTTACCAGAAGGGAAAGGAGGCTAGGAGGGGTAAAGTGGGAGATTGGGGTTGACACATACATGCTTTTATATACAAAATATATAACTAATAAGGACCTTACTGTGTAGCACAGGGAACTCTACTCAGTATTCTGGAATGACCTGTATGGAAAAAATCTAAAAAAGAGTGAATATATGTATATATATAACTGAATCACTATGCTGTACACTCGACACTTAACATTGTAAACCAACTACAATCTGATAAAATTTAAAAAAAGAGTGAACCCTAATGTAAACTGCAGGCTTTGAATGATGGTTATTGTTCTATTCATTGACTCTAAAACGGTGACACAACAGATTGATTCCTCTCTTCATGGGGTTCTGATCCTAGTGAAGATTGAGCCAATAAGATATATAATAAAAAAAAATTAAATGAAGTGCCTCGTTTATATTTTATACTCCCTTCTTGTGCAAACAATTTTTTCTTGTTCTCTCTCTTCTTTGCACTCACACAAATGCATACACAGAAATTCACACATTAACGCATACACACAGAGCTGTGCATGTACCTATGAGCCTGGTTGAAGGACCTCAGAAGAATAATGATTCTAGGGATACAACCTCTGCTACTTTATGCCATGACTAATTCCCTTCTAAGTGACTTATTTTCCCTTGAGATTCTTTGGAATGTATTGATCCTTGGAAAATTGGTGTTTTATAATAGATAAGAGTAAGAACAGGGGCATATAAATTGGAAAGGCGACTGGATGACTATTTTCTATGACCTGGTCTAACTTTGAAAATGTAACCCTCAGTTTGTTAAGTCTCAGACAAAAGTATTATTCCAATACATTTTTAACATTACAACTCTGTTTAAAGTACACCCTGTTCTTCAAGGGATACACTTTAAGCTCTTTGTCATTTGTGAACATGACTCTGAACAGTTACACTAACAAAATCAATAAACTTTAATTCCTTAACAGTACAAACTGTTATAATGCTAAGTGGAATAATTTATTTTCTTCTTTACTTTGAGATTTTTTAATGAATTTTTTGAAGGCCTGTGGTAAGTTATATAATAAGACATGTCAGAAATCTTGAAAAATCTCATAATGAGAGCTAATCTACAAAAAAATGCTTTCTCCATCGATGCAGATACTGTGTCCTTCCATGGTGGACTGGTGAGGTGTCAAGTCCCCAGCCTGAGGAGCAAGCTGTGGGCAGCAACTGAGAAAGATGGTGATGAAGGGGGGACGAGAAACCCTGTTCCCTTCTCCACTCTCTCTCCACCAAGATAGAGTCTCCACCAGCCATGGCCTGTCAGCTGTTTCCACTGGGGAGTGACCTAGCCGGATTGAGCAGAATTACCATGATGTTCCCCTGCTTTTCCACTAGAAAACCAGTCTTATGTGCCAGGCTCAGTTTTCTTGAGGGTTAAGGCTGAGGATGGGTTTCCCTGGTGGCTCAGATGGTAAAGAATCTGCCTGCAGTGAAGGAGACCCAGGTCAAATCCCTGTGTTGGGAAGATCCCCTGAAGAGAGAATGGCTGCCCACTCCAGTATTCTTGCCTGGAGAATCCCATGGACAGAGGAACCTGACAGGCTACCATCTACGAGGTCGAAGAGAGTCAGACACGGCTGAGCAACTAAAATCCAAGGGCCGAGGATAGTCAATCGTCTACCTTGTTTTCAGTAAATGTAAATTGATCCTATAAACAAATCAAAAATAAACAAGTACATAAATAAGTAAATAAGTAAGAATGAAAAAGCCCTCTTAATTCTATTTCCACCTTTTCTCCAAATCTCCCTTTGAGCTCCATTCCAGTGGTCATCCTATTTATATTTTTACGATACATTATTCTTAGAATATAATGGTGTGCTCACTCAGCTGTGTCTGTCTCTTTGTGACTTTTGGACTGTAGCCTGTCAGGCTCTTCTGTCAAAGGGGTTTTTCAGGCAAGAATACTGATATTGGGTTGCCATTTCCTCTTCCAGGGGATCTTCTTGACCCAGGGATAGAACCTGTGTCTTTTGCATTGGCCGACAGATTCTTCACCACTGAGCCTTTGGGGCAGCCCAGATATAGTGGTAGTGTCCATAAAATCCTATCACTCCTGGTTAAACAAAATATGACCATATATTGATAGTTTTATTTTTACCCCTTCCCCAAAGAAAATGGCATTGTACAAATAAATGTAGCAATGATACCAGCATATTTTTTAAAATGCCAGAGTCACTAATTTCACAAGCGATTTAGGGTGGAAGCACTACTGAAAAATAAGATGGAGTTAGATTGGGTGTTTCGCCTTCATCCAGTTCTCAGTTGATTGTCTCTTTTTCTGTTGCCACAGTCTTCCTAATCAACAGCAGTTCCTGCTCGTGTGATTCAGAGTTGAGGAAATCAATTTTTCTTTTTAACATGAAGGTCACAGAATGCTTTAAAAATCCATTCACCTGTTTAACAACTTCTCTCTTAACTTGGCTGGAAAAACAGTTGGAGAGCCACCTGGCTTTTCTTCAAAGCATCGTAAGGCAGCATGCTCCATGGAGAACAAAAGTGAGTATTCTGTTTTAAATCAAACATCCAGACATTTTCTCACCCAGTAAAAGAAGCTGAAGATTGATTGCTTATTAGTGTCCTAGGGCCATGTTCATAAATTTGCACAAACTGGTGACGTGAAACAATAGTAATGGAATCCATCAATTCTGGGAGCTAGAAGTTTGAAATCAAGGAGCCATCAAGATGAGGCTCCTCTGAAGGTTTTCGGGGAGAAGCTTTGCTTACCTCTTCTGGGCTTTTGGGGGTTGCTGGCAGGCCTTGGTATCCCTGGCTGCAGCTGTACCACTTTACTCCCTGCACAGGGCCTTCTTCCTCTGTGACTGTACATTCCCTGACTTTTCTTTGAGGGACACTAGTCTTTTAGGGACACTAGACTTTGGACCCACACTAATCTAGTATGACCTGACTATAACTTAAATAATTACATCTGTGAAGACCTTACTTTCAAATAAGGTGACATTCTGAGGTTATGAGTAGACATCAGTTATGGAGGAACAATATTATTGGGTTTTCTAGGTGACTCAATGGTCAAGAATCCACCCACCAAAGCAGAAGATGCAGGAGACATGGGTTCAATCCCTGGATTGGGAAGATCCCCTGGAGTAGGCAATGGCAACCCACTTCAGTATTCTTGCCTAGAGAATCCCATGGAGAGAGGAGTGGTGGGCTACAGTCCATGGGGTCTCAAAGAGTGAGACATGATTGAGCAACTGAGCATGCACACGCATTATTTCCCCACTACAATTCTCAAAGTAAGTCTGTAACAGGTAAGTCTGGTTGCCAGGAAACTCAGAATAATAAGCAAATTTCTTGTCCTCCATGTGGGAAAAAGTGTCTACCAGTTGGGATTAACTTGGGAGTAATTTCAACTTCAAAGGGAAAGTAAGCATCACCATAAAAGCTAAGAAAATGTTCACTTGTGCCTGAAAACATAACAGGATAACTTTATTCTGTTAACATTTTATAGAGGTTTAATATTAAAATATATTGAATTGGATTACTAATAGAGTAAGAAATGGTTTGGTATCTACATATACCTTATTCACCTCTGGAAAGCATAATAGTTTGCATGCTCATTATCTGCATATAGATTTTCTTTTAATCTTTCCGTTTGTCTAATTATCTTAGGCACGGTCCCATTGCTAATAAGCATATGGTCATTCCAGTTTATCCAAAGGCATTTGAAAGAAATCACACGGTAAATAGAAATCCTCACTTTTTCTAGAATGTGAAAATATTCAATTTGGGATTATCAGAATTAAGATAGGAAATCTTGCCTTTAAAAATTCTTTAGCCATTTTGTCAAAATGATCCAGGTTATTTACTCCAGATAATGGAAAGAAGATATGATTCTGGAAATTATACAAATCCAAATCGTCCCTTGTGCAGTGCATCAGTAAGAAAAGATTTTGTGACACCTACTGGTGGACAGGAATTTTACTGCATGGTTCTGGAGGATAAGAACCACTTTGACAGCAACAGCAAAATACTCACTTGCTTTAATTTTCTGAAGTAAATTGAAATCAGGTTCTTAGTTCCTGTCAATATGGTATGAATAGGAAAGCCAGCTTCCCTCTCCTTATTTCCCTCTGCACCCAAAATGTGTGCAGGGGATCTGGGATCTTTGAAAAGTCCAGAAGGTATTAGGAATTTCTTGTGCTTGTTGGTACTGCCGGTACTTATGGACATGCTCATGCTCATTGTCCGCTCAAGAATGGTCCTGTGGAAGCTTTTGCTGGCTTTTCTCTGTTCCCAATTTAGGCTCAGGAATCTCCTCAGAACCTCAATCCCAGTGTCTTATCCTGAGCTTCCCTGTGAGCATCAGGGCACTGTCCCTTCCTGAGGTCTGGTCTCCTCCGTTGAAGGAGAGGTGGTCTAGTCTTGGAAACATGTGTCATCTTGATAACACATCCCGTTTCTAGTTTACAGTGATTCCTTTTTCTGTTCCCCAGGAACTGGCACTTTCACAGCTTTCCCTTCCATTCTTGCCTTCATCTTTCCTGCTCTGAGATATTCCTTGTTGTTTTCTACATAATGTGAGTTTCTCTCACCTGAGAGAGAGGGTTCTGATAAGAAATACCCAGACCAGTTAATTTTTTGCTTTTAGTTAATCTTTTTATTTTTCAGATACTTGTAGATTTGGGTTCAATTGTAAGAAATACTTGAGAGAGATTCCATGCGTCCCTTACCCAGTTACACGTATGGTAGCGTCTTGCAGAACTTCAGTGCTTTATCGCAGCCAGTGCTGCGTGATGTCAGTGGAGTCGAGACAGAGCACGTTCCGGCACCACGGAGTGTCCTCTATGATGCTGTTGTAGAGTCACATCCACTTTCTTCTCGTCCACCCCCTGTCCATCTCCCATGCCCCGATTAACCCATTATTAACCCCTATTAGTAATCTGTCCCTCATTTCTATCACTTGTTACTTCCAGTATAAATGGAATAATTATTTAATCTTTTGTGAACTGCTTTTTTTTTCTTTCTCATGGAGTGTCTCCTTGGAAATTCATACAGATTGTTGCTTGTGTTTATGTCAATATTTTGCTCCTTTCTGTTGCTAAGTCGTACTCTAGATCCATGAGTTTGTTGAGGTACTTACCTACTGAAGGATATCTGAATTACTACCATTTTGGGGCTAGTAATAATAATGTTTCTTCTATAGACATTTGTGAACAGGTTTTCCATGTTCAGCTCTCTGTGATAAATGCCTACGAGTACAATTTCTAGGTCATATAGTAGTTGCATGCTTAGTTTTTAAGAAACTATTAACTGTCATTCAAGGATTGCTGTACCAGTTTTCATTCATACCAATAATGTATGAGAGAGCCACCTTCTCCACATCCTTGTCAGTATTTGGTGTGGGCTTTTCACTTCCAGTCAGAAGGCAGATGTCTGCCTTCAGTACAACTTCTGTCTTCAAATTAGCACTTGTGCACATGAGATATCTGATGTAACTGTTATTCTGTTTTACCTCATTAAGACTATCACAGAAAAGATAATCTCCTCCATGTGTTATTAACATGCCTTGAGGAGTTAAGTTTTAGTCATTTTTGTACCCTCAAATCCTGACAATAAGTTACATATTTGATGAACTAATTCATTGATCTAATAAGCATGAGTCTATGGACAGGACTTAATGTTTAAATATTACTATACCTAATATCTGCCTAGCACTTCAGGGATCACTATAGGCTTCAATTTAGATGACTTAAGTTGACATTTGTAGAAAACCTGAGAGGGAGGCATTTCTAACTCTAGTGTCAGGAACTAGTTCTGCCACTTATTTGTACAATGATCTCAAATTAGCCAAAGAATAGTACCTCATGGTTCTTAACTGTCTAAATGTTGAAAAATATACCCTTATCCCTAACTTGAGCTGTAAATTGGAAATAATTGTAGTACTTACAGGATTAAATTCAGGATCAGCTTACACTTGCAGTGCTAGGCACATGGACAACATTTTAAAATATTAGCTAAAGAGTAATTGTCAAATAAAACGCAATATTAAATAAATACATTATTAGTCAGTCATTAACAAGAATGAATTTTAACATGAAAATGCATTTTAAGAAGCATCAGATCATTTTCAGTTCATTTCAGTTCAGTCGCTCAGTTGTGTCTGACTTTTTGTGACCCCATGAACTGAAGCACACCAGGCTTTCCTGTCCATCACCAATTCCTAGAGCTTGCTCAAACTCATGTCCATTGAGTGGGTGATGCCATCCAACCATCTCGTCCGCTGTCATCCCCTTCTCCTCCTGCCTTCAACCTTTCCCATCATCAGGGTCTTTTCCAATGAGTCAGCCCTTCTCATCAAGTGGCCAAAGTATTGGAGCTTCAGCTTCAGCATCAGTCATTCCAAAGATTATATAGGACTGATTTCCTTTAGGATTGACTGGTTGGATCTCCTTGCAGTCCAAAGGACTCTCAAGAGTCTTCTCCAACACCACAGTTCAAAAGCATCATTTCTTCGGCTTTCAGCTTTCTTTATGGTCCAACTCTCACAACCATAAATGACTACTGGAGAAACCATAGCTTTGACTAGATGGACCTTTGTTGGTAAAGTAATGTCTCTGCTTTTTAATATGCTGTCTGGGTTTGTTATAACTTTTCTTCCAAGGAGTAAGGGTCTTTTAATTTCGTGGCTGCATTCACCACCTGCAGTGATTTTGGAGCCCCCCAAATAAAGTCTCTCACTGTTTCCACTGTTTCTCCATCTATTTGGCATGAGGTGATGGGACCAGATGCCATAATCTTAGTTTTCTGAATGTTGAATTTTAAACCAGCTTTTTGACTCTCCTCTTACATTTTCACCAAGAGCCTCTTTAGTTCCTCTCTGCTTTGTGCCATAAAAGTGATGTCATCTGCTTATCTGAGTGAGGTTTTTTATATTTCTCCTGGAAAACTTAATTCCAGCTTGTGCTTCATCCAACCCGGCATTTCACATGATGTACTCTGCATTGAAGCTAAATAAGCAGGGTGATAGTATATAGCCTTGACTTATTCCTTTCCCAATTTGGAACAAGTCTGTTGTTCCATGGCAGGTTTTAACTGCTGCTTCTTGACTTGCATACAGATTTCTCAGAAGGCAAGGAAGGTGGTCTGGTATTCCCATCT
>SJYQ01004510.1:350027-366632 GCA_006410935.1 Redunca redunca
CCTGGTGGGCTGCAGTCCATGGGGTCGCTAAGAGTCGGACAGAACTGAGCGACTTCACTTCCACTTTTCACTTTCATGCATTGGAGAAGGAAATGGCAACCCACTCCAGTGTTCTTGCCTGGAGAATCCCAGGGACAGGGGAGCCTGGTGGGCTGCCGTCTATGGGGTCGCACAGAGTCGGACACGACTGAAGCGACTTAGCAGCAGCAGTCTTTGAGGAATTGTATGGTATTTTTTATTTTCAGTCAAATACTGTCCTCTAGTGGCAATACTCCTCTCTAGCACCACAAGTAGACTGAACATTGAACATTTCACCTCCCACTGCATCCCTAAACCTAACAAAATCCCACACAATTTTATTTTAATGTTTCATTAGGTAGAAAATGTATGTAGATTTTGTAGGTATATTGATTTTTACATTGTATGCATTGAAAGGACTGATGCTGAAGCTGTATCTCCAGTACTTTGGCCACCTGATGCGAAGAGCCAACTCCAAAAAGACCCTAATGCTGGGAAAGATTGAAGGCAAAATGAGAAGGGGGCGACAAGGATGAGATGGTTAGGGAGCATCACCAACTCAATGGGCATGAGTTTGAGCAAACTGCGGCAGACAGCGACGGACAGGGAAGCCTGGCAAGCTGCAGTCTGTGGGGTCACAAAGATTGAGACACGACTTAGCAGCTAAACAACAAAGACAACAATTAGGCAGAAGATATTTCATTCCATTTAAGTCTGACATATATTAGAAAGCATGAATAAAGATTTCCACTAATTTTCAAGTATTTTAATGCCATATATATTTCTCATTTAAAAATATTTAATTTGGTCCATCTAAGGATATTTATATAGCTTAATTATTCTACTTCCCAACACATACTTAGTCAAAATAAAAAATATATTTCTTCTTTTGATTTAATCATCAGTGTAAAGTTTTCATCACTTAATATCCAGAATAGAAAAATGGGTCTTATATTTTCTTGTAACTTTATCCAGATGAGAAGAAGAAAGATTCCTTTCCCTTCACAAGGATTGAGATCCTTATGCAGCTCCCATGAGAGTCGATGTAAGAGTTGACCTAAGAGACCAGGTGTCCTGGCGGTAGAACCAACTCTTGAGAAAACTTGTGCTCAGATGCTTAGCTCAGCTGTGTCTGACTCTTTGTGACCCCATGCCAGGCTCCTCTGCTCCTCTGTCCGTGGGATTAGCCTGGCAAGAATGCTGGAGTGGGTTGCCATTTCCTCCTCTGGGGGATCTTCCCCATCCAGGGATCAAACCCAAATCTCTTGTGTCTCCTGCTTTGGCAGGCAGGTTCTTTACCACTAATACCACCTGGGAAGCCTTAGTCCTTGCTTTACCCATGAGGGAATCTCCCAACTAGCAAGAAGTCTTGAGGAGACTTTTCTAATTCTGTTGTTAAACAACCTCCAGCACATATGAGAGTATCATTGTTAACAATATAATGACCCAGTCTTATTTTTAAAATATTTTCTTTGTTGGAGGATTAATACAGGCAAGATTCCCCAAGTGTCTGAGAGTTCAATTATGACATGTGACGGATCAAGTTATACAGAGAGAAAGAGAGAGAGAAGAACTCAGACAAGTATGAGAGGAGAGAACACTTTATGGCGAAGTGATTTCCATTTTGAAAACTCCAAGAAATTTGGAAGTATTATATTACAAATTTTTGTACAAATAAAAGGCCCATTAAGTGAAATGAGTGAAAACACACACACGAAGAAACCAGGGTAGGGTAGATGGAGAGTTTGGTAGTGGCGGTGATAGTGAGATTTTCTCAAATTCTTTCCCAGTGTTTTCCAAGAGTAAGAATACACTAAAATGCTGATGCAAATATTCAGTCTCTTTATATATTTAATGATATATTTCGCTGATGCATGTAGAGAAATCAGATTATCAGACCTCACGGTAGCTAAGCATTAACATCACATTACTTACTGGGTCAAGTCTCTTAGGCCAGTTTCTGGATTATCAAATAATCTAATTATTTGACTTTTCATGGTTTTTCTTAAATGAGAAACTGAGAATGGCTCTACTGATGTGAATATCTGACTCACTTGACGATTGTATTTCTTCCTATACATTCGTATATTCAGATTTCGATAAATATGTGTGCCTCAGGTTTAATTCAGAGAAGGCGATGGCACCCCACTCCAGTACTCTTGCCTGGAAAATCCCATGGACGGAGGGGCCTGGTAGGCTGCAGTCCATGGGGTCTCGAAGAGTCGGACACGACTGAGCGACTTCATTTTCAATTTTCACTTTCCTGCATTGGAGAAGGAAATGGCAGCCCACTCCAGTGTTCTTGCCTGGAGAATCCCAGGGGCGGGGGAGCCTGGTGGGCTGCCGTCTATGGGGTCGCATAGAGTCGGACACAACTGAAGTGACTTGGCAGCAGCAGCAGCAGGTTTAATTAGGCTCATTCAGCATTCCTGAGGTGATCAAGTCAATATATCTGTCCTCCAAGATTGAGGACCCAAACATAGACCAAAGAATCTTTATTTATGTCATACACTCTATGAAATTAGTTTCTGGGTAGTTAGCAGTCTCTTTTGTAATTATAGCTAGTATTCACTGACTGGGAACCACACTTAGCATCCCTCACCTCCAAAAATCTGTTTAATTACTAAAAACTTACTGTCTATAGCTTATATTTATTTCCATTCTACAATTTTGAGCAAAAATAAATAAATGCCTTTGGTTTTAGTTAAAAGAAATGTGCTCAAGGGTTTGAAGAATTGGCTGTAACAATGTGATGAATCTGAATGCTAAATAAAATAAGACTCCAAAGAAGTAATCAATACTCCTATAAGAAATGTGCTTTCTCCTCCTTGTTCCTCTTTCTTATTTAATTGACTGAGGAGTATGTTATTCACGATAAGGGCAACTTTGTTGTAAAGAGCTATTTTGTCTTTTTTTACAGAAAAAGAGAGCCAGTCAAGGAGGAGGTGCTCTTGGCAAATAATGTAACAAGGTCAGTAAACATTTTTCACTGTGAATCTTAATATTAAAAAAATTCTTCATAAAACCTGGCCAGGTAGCATCTAGTGAATCATTCAGTTTCAAAATATATTAACTCTGTGGTCAAGGAAAATCTGAGTCCCTAGAACTCTCTGAAAGTGACATTAATTGAAGTATTTAAGCTGAGACATTGGTATCTATAAACTTGAAGAAAACACTAGTTCTTCTAAGAATGAAATCATCTTAGTTTACCACATTGAATTGAGCTTAATCCATCATTTTGTTATGTAAAATACAGTACATTATATAAAGACGGTGAAAAAGATGATTCAGCTTTCACAGAAAATGTGCACTTTACTAGAAAGCCTTTGAAAGTCAAGGGTATAATATTTTCAACCTTGAAAATTTAAAGTTGATTTAAAAATACATATAAAATTGTACATTTTAAAGTTTTCATTCTGAATTCCACTAGTGTTTTTTTGTTATATACACAATTTCATGTACATGTGAATAATAATATTGTAAGAATATTGCCCACTATCCAGTTCTACAAGAATCATGTCATTAGGCACTGCGGTCACTGACCTACAACGCATTTTGAAAGGAATTCAGGGCAAAAAAATCAGAATGACGCACTTTGTGCTCTGGGAAAGGAGGCAGAACAGACCCTTATTTAGTTAGAAATATTTCAGGAGAGTTTTTACGAACTTTGGTTCCTACATCTTCTTCTACCAAGAAAACTCTGAAGTCATTAACTGAGGTATCCATTGCTTGTGAGTGTCAGTAACCTTCCACAGAGCTGTGTGCTTGGGTGCACGTACTCCTTCAGCAAAACCATGCATATGCTAACTTCCATCCACCTCTTGGGAGCAGTTCCTCAGGACTCTGGCAGGCAGTCCCCTAGGCTGGAGTCCTCATTATGTCTCCAGATAAAACTGAAACTCGCAGCTCTCACATCACACATTTTCATTACACTCGACAAATGTTTATTCAGATATCTCTTCCTGTGGATCTCAATTAAGAAAACCCATGGTTACTTTATTTTAGTTAATATCTATATGATGTGTATTCATTGTCTGTTAGATATTCTGGAATTTCTCATGGAATTGTCCCCCCAAAATGAAAATCTGCTAAAAGTAATGAGTTCAAGTAGGCTATAAGAAACTCTGAAAACTGAAGGGGAAAAGATGGGGCTGACACTCGGAGAAAGACACAGAGAAACTATCCTGTTAATTCACCAAGAAGAGTCCAGAAAATCCAGAGAAAACGAGAAACAAAATAAAGAACGTTTTTTTCTGAGACGCTTTTACTATCATAAATGAAAAATATGAAATAAAGTTGATGAACAAAAGAGATTAAGAAGAATTAGGGTTTGAAAGAATAATTGATATGGTTTCTTCACTGAGTGGAGATTTCAAAAACAGAAAGACAGACTTTTTAAGATTGGATTAGCATGTTGGGAAGATTTAAAATCTCAGCATCCTAGAATTACACCTCAGATGGGGAAAGATACACAAAAATGAGTGAAGATTAAGGAAAACAGACACAAGGCAAATGGTAATAGAAAGGAAATGAGCCATAAATCCTACAAATGCCTGTCTGTGAGATTTAATATCATGTGGAGAGAAATGAGGTTGCTGTGATGCCAGAGGGAGAAAGCAATGACTTAGGACAATGTTACAGAACCAAATAGGGTAAATTACAACTCAGATTACTCAGCCAAATGTTAATATTGGTGGGTCTATTTGTTATTGCTGAAACAGAACAAATATAAGGCCAGGTGGAACTATGCATCAGAACTTTAATATAAATAATCTAAGACATCTGCATTGCCTGAAGTATCAATAATCATGTTTCTAAGACTATTAATATAAGTTCTATGGCTGCCCTTAAGTCATGAAAATTCTTTTTATTTCAGATGATATGCAGATTAACAGCTCACTATGCAAATAGCTTATCAGAACAAGCTTAATTACTATTTCTTTGACTTGTGCCACATTAGGACATAAGATATAAAATAGATAAGGGTGAAATACAAGAGGCCATTTATTGAAAGTGACAACCCCAAAAATCCCACGCAGTGAAAATGGCAAACAAACTACCTAGATTTTATGGACCTAGGTTTTTGGAAGAAAACTACCTGTATTTTTGTTGCTCAAATTCATTTGTGATGTTCTTTATGTAAATAGGTAACAGTGAAATTTAAACTATATGTACATTTATAAGTTGTATTTTCTTGCTGGGATTGTGGAGGATGAAACTCTAGATGGAGGCTTAATTCATTTATAATGTCTTAGCTCACAGATTCCTTGAAATAAAAGTAGTCTGTCAGAGGGGGATGATTTTACAAAATGATTGTTCAAAAGAAATAAAATATTTGGTCATTTGTTCAACATCGTGTCCAGGTGGCCCTAGTGGTAAAGAGCCTGCCTGCCAATGCAGAAGACATAAGAGACAGGGGTTTGATCCCTCGATTGAGAAGATCCCTTAGAGGAGGGCATGGCAACTCACTCCAGTATTCTTGCCTGGAGAATTCCATGGACAGAGGAGCCGGTGGGTTACAGGACATGGGGTTACAGAGTCGGACATGACTGAAGCAACTTAGCATGCACCGTGCTCATTACAGACCAAAATAATATAGGTGCCCCTTCAAAATGGTATGTTGAATATTGTTTTGCAAATCACATCAAGATCAATTGTATATACAGTTGTTAGTTGTGTAATCATTCATTCAACTAGTAAGAGCTTTTACATGTTATGTATGAGACAGTCCCCTCTTCAAGGTGATGTTGCTTCAAAGACAAAGACATAGTTCTTACTGTAGGGAGTTCATCATCTAGCAGAGATATATGTAAAACCATCATTGCAACCCCCTCTGGTGAATGTGCAATAAGGGGGTCTGAAGAATGCTATAGAGCATATGATTGAATGTGTTTTGTGTCACATGAGAAGAGAATATGAGTGTATCACAGAAAAATAATGCTTCACTTAAACAGAGAATGGCATTGGGAGCTCATCACAAACTCAAAGGATGGAGGAAGACTTAAGGGACAAAATGAGCAGCATATTCACTGTGGAGCGTGGCCTGTATTTTGGATTTTTTGTGTGTGATTCACCAATTTCAGAGGAGTCTGAGACTGCAGATTCACACCGTAGTTAGAGTACCAAAGATCTTACTAGCCATTTTAAAGAGTTTGAACTCATTAGATTTTGGGATGAAAACACAATGTTTTAGACATTGTGAGTGTTAGGAAGAGATTCAAGCGTTTTAATACAAGTGTGATAACAAGTTCTAGTTAAATTTTAGAGATAACTGTCTGACAACAATTTGAAGGATTTACTGGAAGGGATGAATGTAGGCAAGAAGACAAATTAGCAAACAGTTGTAGTCTGAATAGTTTGAACTAAAGCTCTGAAAGTGGAAGTCACTATAAGAAGATAAAGTCAAGACATATTTAAGAAATAGAGTCTGTGGGACTTGGTGCTCAATTAAAGTTAAAATCCTAGGCCTTGATTATTTCCATTCTCTCATTCTGCTAGTAAAAACAATTAAGAGACCTGAGATTTTACTGTTTAGAAAGAGAAGATGGAGGTCCCTCAGCCAGGACAGAGAAATAGGAGAAAGAACATTTGAAGGGTTTACTGGATATTTTGAAGGTAAGGTACTGGTGATGTGTTCAAATATCTAGTTGGCAGCTTCATTTATAGTCCAGTGTATTTTCTGCTGCTGGCAGTGCAGAAGTGGGAGGATTGCAGACTTTCTGAGTTTTATTTTCAATGTGTTTATAGCTCCCTTACATACCCTTTTTCTGTTGTCTCCCTGATACCTTCTAATTTAGTCTTTTTATATTTACCTTCTAAACACTTCTCACATTGACCCCTGATGTCTGGCTCTGCTGCCACAGCCCTTGTTGGGATCCTTATAACATCGAGGTTTCACTTTTGCGCTGATCTGATTGCAGTGGTTCATCTGCACTAAGGGTTTATGCTCCATTTTGTTGTGCATAATTACCGCGCACACGATCTGCTCACAATGAAGTAGGAGTGGCACTCATGGCTTAGAAATCCTCCTTGTCACACACACCCCTCAAAGGCCTCGAACCCAGTTAAACACCAGCCTGACTTTGTCTCTCGGGTCTTACACTTCACATTGTTATCAGCATGCCTGGCCTCCCTTACTCCTGTTTCATGTTTTCTTGTCTTGACACCTACTGTTTGTTATGTCTCAAATACCTCCCACACACTGACCAGCAAACTCTGTCTCACTTTTGAAGATTTGGCGCAGATGTTATCTGCTCAGGCGTAGAGAGACTTTGTGGCTCTGTTGCTCACGAAAGAAGTGCCACTGCTTAGAAACACGCTCTTCACACGCTTTTATCCCAGGCTTGAGTGTCCACCTTCCTGTTGGGCTGTGGCTCCTTCAGCTTTGGGATCATGTCATACAATTTACTATTAATAGAAACGCCGTAGAGTAAATGTTTTGCTGAACTGACTTCTTACTGACGTGAATATTTATGAGACAGACTGGGCAGCAAAGAAGTAGAGAATTTGACAAAAGAGACTGAGAAGAGTAAGCGAGAGATGTGAGAATTACTCAAAGGACAATGACAATAATAACTGCCCTATATACTTCATGAAGGTTAGAGCTGGAAAATTGGTGCATTTTACAAGTGCATAAAGTACATGGCACAAATAAGTCATTATTGTCACATTTGTAAACTGAATAGCACGAACAGTTAATTTTCCTGGGCATGAAAGTTGGATGTCCTGCCTTGATTCGGAAGCTTTCTTTAGTTGGGACTTCACTTAGCCAGAGGGCTAATGGCACAGGCCTGACAGGCAGGGGTTTGGAGTACAATCCTCAGCCCGTTTGTCACTGCCCAGAGCATTAACTTCATGACTCTAGTCCTAGTGGAGCAAAGTGATTTTAACTAGGTTAAGATGCACATCAAAATGCACATAAATTGCATTTTGTATGTTTACATATACACAAAAGCATGTTTACTTCATAATACCAATGGCAGCGTTTTATACTATGCTATAGGGCAGCAAAGCCAGTGGTCAGGGCCATGTAGCCAGTGACCATACTAGGTTGAAGGGACAAATGAAAATAAAGCATCTTCAAATGAAAAAGGGCAAGTTGAAAAGTAAGTCCATGATATTTTATTAGATTAAAACTCTCTTTGACAGTAGACATATTGATATTTTAATCCAGATTTCAATGATTTTCTTAAAATGGCTTTATATTTTTTTTTTCATAAGGTTAAAGACAAAGTTCATTTCATTCTAAAAGTTTCAATAATGTTTAAAGTTTGAATATTTGTAATATTCTCAAAAAGTATAGTTAGTGATTATCTTGCAAAATGATGTTGAGATAATGAGTATGTATCTCAAGATAAGAAAATTAACCCTGTTTTTGAAAGTTTGTTACATTGAAATATAAATAAAAATAAGGACAAAGTAGCTTAGCTATCTGTATATGTGCATGCAGGCTAAGTCACTTCAGTTGGGTCCCACTCTGGGGACCCTATGGACTAGAGCCTGCCTGGCTCCTCTGTCTGTGAGATTCTCCCAGCAAGAATACTGGAATGGGTGGCCATGCCTTCTTCCAGGAAATCTTCCTGACCCAGGGATCGAACCTGTATCTCTTATGTCTCCTGCATTGGCAGGCAAGTTCCTTACCACTGGCACCACCTGGGAAGCCTGGCAATATGTGTCTAAGTGTAATTATATTCATACATAATCTTTAAAACAGCTGCCCTGCCTCTAATTACTTACACTGAGGAAAATGATGCAATGTTTAAAGATAGCTATTGTCATTGCTTATATTCATTTTTATTATAGTAAGATATAGAAACAGTTGAAATGTTCATCACTAGGGATAATGACTATGGTTAATTCACATAATGAAATACTGTCACTCACACTTATAAATCACATCTATCCCTATTGTGATGAAAGATGCCTCTAAGTCATACTATTGCATTTTGGTACCCAGATCTCCATTACCTGCGGTGCACTCATCTTCACTTGAAAGCATAAGGAATATGGTCATTGCAAGACAGTCCAGGATTACCTCTCATCTCCCAACTTATTCTTACATTGAGCCAGATGTAACAAATATGAGAGGGTGTATTTATATTTACTTGCATACATATCTTCATATATTCACGTATTTCCAGATATCCAGGTAGGATAAGACTGCTGTCATGCCTCTGCCCTTTCATTTATTTGTTTATTTTTGGTAGTCATTCTAGCTAAGGTTAAATAGAGATTCAGATGTTTATAGTGTCTGATGAGGATGGTGAGGCCCACGTCATCTATTTGCATGAGTAGATTCACTAGAGCACTAGAGTCTGGAGAGGACATACCTTCATTCAACATCTGAAATCTGTAAAAAGCAAAAACAAAAAACCCAAAAAACCCAAACCATGGCATTTATTGTCTACTGTGTTCTAGTGACTAGCACTAAGACCAGCAGAGAAAAGGGCTATGTAAGTTGTCATGATTGGAGAAGGAGGCTGAGGTGAGTGGGTAGCCTAGAGTTTAGGTAACAAGTTTTGCTTCGGGGTGTGGATGACCATATGGTACAAGACAAGGAGAGACTCCTCCCGTTTCTGTGCAATGATAGATGCCTTTTCATTTGGCACCTCAGACACCTGCAGCTTGGAGGACCACTTGAAAATAACACCTGGGCAAATGATCCACACTCTCATTCAGTATGCTGCTACCAGATGGCTGAAGCAGAAGAACCGAAGATGAGTAATAGCAAAATTATGTGAGGCACACTGAATTCCCTAAACCATCTAGAAAGGTTTAGAGTTCTGACAGAACACAAAAGAATGAAACAGAGGGATCTGATGTATCCCAGCTTATATGACTCCACAAGCACTGTATTAATAGGTACATGGACAGAGGAGCCTGGGGGGGCTACAGTCCATGGGGCTGCAAAGAGTCAGCCACAACTGAGCGACTAACACTTATTCTATTACCTTTCATTGCCCTCTTCTTCCTTTCTTTTCTTTCCTTTTTCTGTTCTTTTTTGTTTTCTGGCTGTAAAATACTTCCCTTGTCTAGACTTCCTACTTATTGCTACTTTAGCTTCCTTTTATTACAGAATGGAAACATATCTTTGACTAGATTATGAGGTGTCTGATAAAATCAAAGACCTAGGAAGTTAGAGGAGAGGTTGAGGTCATGACTTCAAATGTAAAAGCAAACTTTTGGTCTGTATAATCTTTGCCAAGGCTGGGTCACCTGTGCCAGTCAGGTTGGCCAGTAGGTAAAGGGATTTTTCGAAGACTTTCAGGACAGCAGGATCTTTTAATAGGTGTTTTCCAAACTGAACTAAGTTATTTCAAAGGTTAATTAAAAGATGTTCCAATCAGAGGATGTGGAATATCAGACTAAAGATGCCAAATTTTGCTAAATTTGGAGAGAAAGGAAACTAGTTAATAGTCAAAATCTTGGAGTCCCTCATACCTAATTCCTTAATGCTTTGCAATGTTTGGATTTTCTTTTTACACAGATACAACCAAAGCATCTTTTTGGGAACACCTTAGATTCAACCAGGGAGAGGGGACTAGTGACACAGGTAAGAGCCAGAAGACTTCTGCTACCTAGTACAAGAGGGAAGGGTACTCTGTAATACGGCTGGCAAACTTCAGAAGAATATTTGAAAAGGACATTAATAGCACATATTTGACAAAGATTAAAATGTCTGTTGAGTTAAACATCACAGAGCTTTTAATGTACAGTACCTTTGTCTGAGATGGTAAAGAATCTGCCTGCCATGCGGGTGGCATGGGTTAGGTCCCTGGGTCAGGAAGATCCCCTGGCAAAGGGAATGGCAACCCACTCCAGTATCCTTGCTTGGAGAATTCCATGGGCCAGCGGAACCTGGTAGGCTACATTCCATGGGGTCACAAAGAGTTGAACAAGGCTGACTAACACTTTTGCCTCTAACATTATTTCTCAAATTATGAAATGCGGTTCTATTTTATTATGGAAGAATTTATTTCTTTATCACTACTCAAGTAAGTTTTATTTAAAAAGTTTAAATAGCTTTTAAATTGCAGGATCTCCTATGGGTCCCTCACTAAGAAAAGTCTAGAGTGTACCAGGTTTATCAATTTTATTGAAACATTGGATTATTTTAATTATTGAAACATTGGATTGAAAAATTAGGCTTCCCTGTGGCTCAGTTGGTAAAGAATCCACTTGCAATAGGGGAGACCTGGGTTTGATTCCCTGGAGAAGGGAAAGGTTACTCATTCCAGCATTCTGGCCTGGAGAATTCCATAAACTGTATATTCCATGGGGTTATGAAGAGTCAGACATGACTGAGCAACTTTCATTCATTTCATTTTGGATTCTTTTAAGAGGCGTATCTACAAATATATGCTAGGACCAATGACTTCTTATAGTATGTGGTTAGGGAAATATAGTTTTAGGGAGACTTTAACACTTTACAAATGACACTTGAACAGTAGGGATTTGAACTGGGTCAATCCATGGTTGGTTTAATCCAGGGATGTAGAACCATGTATGTGAAAGCATACCATTTCATATGCAGATTTGCAGATTTTCAACTCTGGGGAGGATGGACCCTCTTAACCCTTGGGTTGTTCAAAGGTCTAATATATTTTCTTTGAACTTATGAACATATGCTGATAGATGTGGAATTTGTGTTGAGGGTAAATATCAGTGAGTTTGGCAAAGAAGTTGTGGATTGAATGTATAACACTGTGGCAACAACCCCCAAATGACTCACTTAACAGTAAGTGCTTATTTTTTCTCCCTTAACAAGTGCATTTCAAGTCAAAAGATCATCACAGGCATTTAGAGACTCAGGCTGGGGGCGCTGCTATTACCTGAATTATTGTTGTTTAGTTTCCAAGTTGTATCTATCTCTGCGACCCCATGGACTGCAGCACACCAGGCTTCCTTGTCCTTCGCTATCTCCTGGAACTCCTCAAACTCATTTCCAAACAGTCAGTGATACCATCCCACCGTCTCATCCTGTCACCCCTTTCTCCTCCTGCCTTCAAGCTTCCCCAGCATCAGTCTCTTCCAATGAGTTGACTCTTTGCATCAGGTGGCTAAAGTACTGGAGCTTCAGCTTCAGCATCAGTCCTTCCAATGAAAATTCAGGGTTGATTTCCTTTAGGATTGACTAGTTTGGTCTCCTGCAGTCCAAGGGACTCTCAAGAGTCTTAATAGAAGAACTATACTAAAAAGGTCTTACTCTTAATGACCCGCATAACCACACCTGAATTGTAGTTGGTAACTATGACAGAGGAAATGAGGTAGCTCTTGAAGATGCCGAGTAGATAATTCAGTGTTCAAACCAAATGTACCACCTTTCCTTGCACTTTCAGTTCATAGATCAGAATTAGGTTTAGAACTCCACTCAACTGCTAGGAGCCAGGAGATGTAATCATGTTATTGTGTCCAGGGAATTAATAGAAATGTTCACTGTGTCAAAACTAAAGACACTACAGACTGTGGTAATTAATTCTAAGGAAACATGAAGGATCTAAAGTGAAAACAATTTTGTAATAAAAGAACTGGTCTGGAGAAATCATACTATCAGTATTGGATGTGTAGCATGATGCTAAAGCAACCAAGCCTGTACAGTACTGGCCTAAGGATCGGTATTGGAGAAGGAAATGGCAACCCACTCCAGTACTCCTGCCTGGAGAATCCCAGGGACGGAGGAGCCTGGTAGGCTACAGTTCATGGGGTCGCAAAGAGACAGACACAACTGAGCGACTTCACTTCACTTCACTTCACTTCAAGGATCGGTATATAATTCAATGAGATGAAAAGAGAGACCAGAAGTAAATATACATCTAAATGGATAATTGATTGTTAATATAGATATCCTCGAAATTCAATGGAGTTTTGAAAGTCTTTGTAATAAGTGGTGCTAAAGTAACTGACTAAATAAGAAGAAAAATCTTAACCTCATAATCTCATAATTGTGTATCTCCTAGTATATACATTATTTAATCAAGATGTGTCCTGAACTTACATGTATGAGTTAGAACAGTAATGCTTCTAATAGAAAAATAAAGATAAAAGTAAGTTAGTATCTTGGAAGCCATGAGAGCAGGAAAGGATTTTGCAATTAATACATGAAAAAGCATAAACCAATAAAAAGGATAAAGTGGAATTTAGACCTAAGTTAGAATTAACATTAAAAACTTCTATTCATTAAAGACACTGTTAAGAAATGTAAAAGGGAGAAAATGTGTCCTGTTACCACATATGACAAAGTCTCTGTATGTGGAATATGTCTAGAATGTCCATAAATCAACAATACAAAAATAAATATTTCCATTAAAAATTGAGAAAGGCTTGAGTTGACATTTTAATGAAACTAATGAGGGGCTAAGAAGAATGTGAAAAGATGCTTACATTATTAATCATAATGGAAATGCAAATTAATATCATAGTAGCATCTATTTTCATACCTTTAAGAATGACTATAATGAAAAAGACTGACAAAACCAAATATTGGCAAGGATTTGGAGCACCTAGAACTCACACATTACTAATGGGAGTGTAAAGTGGAACCATCTATTTGGAAAACTGTTTGCAGTTTCTTACAAAGTTAAGCATCTATTTAGGATACAATAACTCTATTTCCAGGTACTTACTCAAGAAAAAAAATGAAAGCATCTGTCTAAAAAATGACTTGTACAAGGTCATTTGTAGCAGCTTATTTATAGTCATCAAGTCAGGAAGAACCCAAATTACTATAAACAGGTGAACAAAGAATGTATAAAACATATTCATGAACAGCACACTATTGAACAATACAATAAATGAACTATTGAAATATACAAATCATGGATAAGCCTCATATCATTATTCTGAGCAAAAAGATATCCAGATACCTAAAATAAGGAACATATACTTTATATCTTCATTTAAATTACACTTTGCAATATGTAAAACTAATCTATGGTGAAAGAATATATACATCCATCTATATATATATACACATATGTATATATTACTTTTAGGTCATAAGAGTTCATCATTTTATTTATGACTTTGTAGATTAAGTTGTTTCTATATGAAAAAGGCAGGAAAATATTTAGAAGAAGTTATATTTACAGAGAACTTCAATGTGTCACTTTTTTTTTAAATTTTTATTTTTATTGGAGTATAGTTGATTAACAATGTTGGGCTAGCTTCAATTGTACAGTAAAATGATTCAGTTATACATATACGTGAATCTGTTCTTTTTCAAGTTCTTTTTCCACATCCTGTGTGATGCAGTAGGTCCTCGTCAGTTACCTGTTTTCAATATGGCAGTGTGTGTAGGTCTATCCCAAACTCCCAGGTAAATTTGAAGTGACTGAAGAATTTGCCTTTAAATAGTTGGCATTTACAATGACAGGTGAGAATATTTTCAAAGACACTGAGAAAACACTAATTCAGTACAATCCAAAGTAGAATCTGCTAAGACCAATGATGGTAATGTGTGGAGCAGTGGGTACTTTGCAGAAAGATTTGAATTTACTATGTAGCAACACTACAGCTGTGTGTCACATTTTTTCATTGTAAACTTTTTTTGGAAAGAATATTTTTTAAACTTCTGCTTCAGAAGATGCAGGACCTTTCTAGGGTAATTCATAGGTTCTACATCTTGATAAGGATGTTGATTACACAAGCATGTGTATTTGTCAAAAATCAAAGCTCATAGAATTATACACTTAAGAACTACAAATATTATATCTATTAAAACACAAGTGCACCCATATGTATACACAGTGTGATATCACTACAGTTACCCGAGTAGCTAAAATACAAAATGAGAGAGTATTAAATATTGGTGATAATGTGAAATAACTGGAGCTTACTGATATTTGGGATGTTATTTACTACAGTCACTTTGGATGATTTCTTCACATATTTGCATACTCAGTGATAAAAATTATATTTATTTGTATAATACAACATAAAACATCCATAATAACATGTAGATATGAGCAAGAATGTCCCTAGTGGCACTGCTCATGTAGCTAAAAACTTGGAAATATTTCCATAAAAATTGGAATGGTTAAATAAATTGTAGGTATATATGTATAAGACAATCTTATACTGTAATGAGAATGAACAAACTAAAACTATATGTGAATAAATGAATGCACCTTACAACACAATTTTGAATGAAATAAGTTAAACAAAAAAGAATTCATACAATTTAATTCCACTTTTATTAAATTCAAATACAGGCAAAATGATTCATGGTGGTAGAAGTCAAATTAGTGGTTATTTTTGGTGATATAATGAGTAGCCTGAGCTATGAGAAGGGCTACATTTGTTAGTATTAGTCTATTTCTTGATCTCTATGCTAGTTACATGTCAATTTTGTGGAGATTCATTGATTTATATTTTTATTTGCTATACACTTTTATATATGTGTATTATTATTCAGAAATTTTACTTTAAAAACCCTCATATACTATAGTTTTCAAAGTGTCCTTTTCCCCCTTCTTCTACTATTTATAGAACATGTCCAAAAGCTCCTGCAGTTGGCTCTGTAAGTATGTGAAATTTTAACACACAAGATATAAAGGAAATAAAAATATTGCTTACATAAATTATGGCAGAATCATTTGAAGCTTTGATAACCATTTCTTCCGCATGTTTAGTGAAATAAAGGATATATTATAAAAAGACTAAAACAAAACATTTCGGGCAGGTTTCAAATCTAAGATATGAACATCTCTGTGAACCAGAAACTAGATAGAAACAGGGTTGTATGTGGGTCTTGAAGCTACAGGCCTGCTGATATCTGTGTCCAGAAGCAAATAATGAACTGCCACAGTTTAACTGTTGTGAGTTACAATCAACCAATTTTCTCTGTGTGATTTTGAGAAATGGGGCCATGTTTAATGTTTTAATTCAAAGACTAGAGTGCTGCTTTCTCCATACATGCAAAGAATCTGAAAGAATAGATTTGACCACGAGTAAGGGCTCTACCTTTGTCAAAAGCTGTGATCCTGGAAAGACACCAGGGTGCCAGGAAAAAGAGTCAGTCACCTACTGGTTCTATAACTGCATCTGCCAAAGCCCCGTGGGACAGTAACACCCAAGTGTAATTATTGGAGCTATTTCTGATCAGGAAACTAGATACCCAGAAAGAGATCATCACAAAACCTTTGGATAAAGTTGATTATTAAGGGAGGGAGTGACAAAAGCTATATTTTGCCCAAAATGAGCCTGCAATATACATTTCCACACACAAAAATGAGGCCCTGCTTCTTCAGGTGGTCAATAAGATCAATACTCTGAATACTTACTCCCTATACAATTTATTTTACGCAAAGTATCTCAAAGACATTAGGTATTTTGAGACTGTTTAGAAAGATAAAGGTAAAATTTATTTTTAAAATGTTATAAAACAAAATCAGGTGTAAATGGGGAAAGGTCAGGTATAAAATAATTAGGAATCTTAGATATAAAAATATAGTCACTTAAATGAAAAGTGAGCAGGTGAATATACTGTACAATAAATGCAGTCAGGAGCAGATTATTGAACTAAGAATATACAGTAATGGGAGGCACAAACTATCGAGTATAATAAGATAGGCTCAAGGATGTATTGTA